>CM068387.1:50759382-51347284 GCA_034770075.1 Aralia elata | reverse complement strand
AATAAGATTAGTATTGTTCTAATTGATTTATTCACAACCGGTTTAATATGGAGAACCTAAATGGTCCACACCGCAAATGAAAAATTTTTATTTAAGAAGTATAAATGGACATAATTGTAATAATAAGTTTAAAGTGTATTTAATTTAAGTCTATGGAGATAGAATAAATTAAATAGCTTAATATTAATTATTTAATATTTTAGAAATTTTAATTATAAATTAATAAGAGGTGTCTTATTATTATTATTATTATTATTACTAGTATTTAATTCCCTAATAGGGATTGAAAATTAATTAATAGAAGTAACTCTCACATGAATTCCCTAATTGGATTAGGAGTTTAATTTATTTAAAGGAGTTTAATTAAGAATAGAAACCCTAATCCTAAAGAGTTTAGGGGAAGGGTTTTCCTACATCTATAAATTAAGAGAAGTCTTATGCATAGATTTAGGGGTTACACACTCTCTTGCATAAGAATTGTAGAGAGTACGTACAATTTCTATTGAGATAGAAACTATGGTTTTGCCAAAACGCCATCTTCTTGAACTACTATTATTCCTTGGTGGATCACCTCTAGAGGCAAAACACTTGGGTGGCTAACGTTGATCAAAGGAAGGAATTTAGATCCGGTGGAATTCAAGGAGAACAGATAAGGAATTGGGAGGGAAACTTGGTACCTGAGGAGGCGAGAATTCTACAAGGGTATAATTCTGATTCTCCATTCTCTTTCGTTTAATTAATAATTGTGCATATAGAAAGATCATGGTGTTGGTTTGTATAAAATTTTTAAAATCTAATTTTATCGCGCTGTCCGCTTTATTAATGTAATTTGATTGCATATTCGCGTTATACAAATCTAACAGTAGAATCATCCATAGTTTTCATGCTGAGGCTGAAGCTCGTAATTCATATATGCGAAAATGATACTTTAAGCCAACTGTGCATCAATCTTGCCACTTTCTAAAAGTAGCAATCTCTTCCTCAGAGTCAGTGTCTACAACCATTGCATATAGCCAGATTTGGCTATTAGATAGCTTTTCTGAGAACTATTTCTCAGAGTCCTTAACTAGTCCGTGATATTTGGTCCAGTTAATTAGCAGCTAATATGCTCCGCATTGATAGTAAATTAGACATTTGTAAAATTTTGTAAATGAAATAGACAATATTTTAGCATATCATTCATTTAATTATAACCAAAATAAATTAGGTCTTTATTTTAAATTGGTATCTCTCACTTTTTTCATCAAACTATATTACCCTCAATTATATATAGTTCGGCAAAGCTACTTAAAGGTCTGCTAGTGAGAATAAGGATCCCATTTCAAATGCATATAGCTTTGTGTGTGCACAACAAACTATATATAAAATAAATTGTAGTCAACTATTGTCTATTACATCACTAGTTTACTCCTTGTATTTTGCCTATTAGATTATAATGGTCAAGTGTTGTTGCACATCCGAACTAAAATAATTACTAAGGTTTAAAGTCCAACCTAGCACTTCCATATATGTGAAGAAGAAAAAGACCGCCCTTGTGTGTGCACAATAAAGCATAAATGTTTAATTCCTTAATAAGCATCAAATGTGTAAAAACAACATCTTAAATATTAAATACTCGCCTTGTGAACACAACAAACTCTTATTAAATATTTATTACTCTATCGAGCGTTTACCATGCTAGAAGGCGACATGTCGAGATTTCAAATATCTTTGAACGCATTGGACTTATATATAACTTCTTTGAGGGGTATGTTAGTATTAGTCTCATCTTGTTTAGCGCACATGCACACCACACACACATATATATATATATATGATATAGTTATATATATATATATATATATATACAAATACGCGTCATATTATTTAACATGCGAAGCATGTTGGATAATTATATAATATATAACATAGTAAGCATGCACATATAGAATACTATATTCTACCCCGGATTGATTATGGACGTTATTCTAGTTTGGTTCACTAGAGCCACCAAGTGAACCAAAAGGTCAGAACCTAGGGTGCAAGAATTGAATTTAAATATAACTATTACATTTAAACCCGGGCTCCAGACATAACGGGTCGTCAAGCGCTCCCTTTCTCCTTGGGTCTCCAACTCTTCAAAATAATTCTAATTAATCCTATTACATGAACTATTTACGATAATAGAAACTTTGATCAGCAGTCCAAGGGAAGTACATAGGAGGAAGATAGAATTTACATCAAGAAAAATTAGAGAAGACGTGAGTTCGCAGACCCCATTTATAAAATCCCATTCATATCAAGCATCCTCTTTAAATAAATCTAAAAAAATCACACATTCGTCATTAGTTCATAATCAATCCCTATTTATTATCATACAGATCTCGATATGCATCAATAAATTATATTCAATCTCATGAATAATAAAATCATTCAATATATGCATTGAATATCATTTAATGGGCAATATTAGTTAGTATAAAAGCCAGTTTCAACTCCAATTAGTTATCAGGGAATCCAATTCCTAAACCTCTATATAGTTATCATGAAATCCAATTTCAATTAAAATAAACTTCTTTATTTTAAATATATTTCAAATCAAAATAAACTCTTTTAGGTTAATTTATCTAATTTTGAATTCAAAATAAACTCCTTTATTTTTTAAATCAATTGTCAAATCAAATTAAACTCCTTTAGTTTAATTTACAAAAAAATAAAAAAAATAAAACAAAATGAGGTCAACCCTTGATCATAAACCTTGTAAAAGAAATAAACAAACAAGTCTTTGAAGTCAAACTTCAAACCCAGATATTATATAGTTTAAATATTAAACATTCTGACTCATAATCAAAAGTGATTCTGGTGGGTAAGGCTTCTATACTTATGACCAATTGGTCAAGGGTTCAAAACCTTCTAGCTCCAAATTAATTATTTCATTTTTAAAAGTTGACCAATCAGCGCCAACGTCAGCAGTCTATATGTTGGTCCAGTCAACGCCACGTCTATCAAGCCAATGCCACATCATCCAGGGTTGACCAGTTAACGAGTTTGAACAGTCCAACGTTTGACCGTTTGACTTTGACCAAAGGATTTTTTTTATTTTTTATTATATTTTTTATTATTTTTTATATAAAAAAAATATAATGAATTTTTACACAACCAGTTATGCCCAATTTAAATTGTTCTAAACACATATTACAAGTATAATACAAAATCAAAACAATTAATAATTCCGCATAAAGTTTGGATCATTGATACCATTGATCTACTTATTCATTGCACTCAGCTTCCCTCCACCACTCGGATCTTTCCTGGGCTTGGGGATGCCTAGAGGTTGTGGGTTGCTCCAAAGAGGTGTGAGTGGCCTATTTTTCACGTTTCGGGGTGCTGAAGCTCTTTGTACTTTTTGATTTTTGTTATTCTTTGGTTCGCTTCTCTCCTGTTATGTCTTGGTCTGGGACATCCTCTGTTCTTGTGGCTATCTCTTTAATGGATTTGATGTTTTGGCTTTTTAAGTGTCTCCTTCTTTTTCAGCTCCACGATTGATCTCTCTTTGAGGAATGTCTCTCCTGAGCATAGGGCTTAGTGCTTAGAGGATGTGGGCCTCTCCGAAGAGGAGTGACGAGGCCTGTGCTTCACGAGATCTTTCTTAGTGTATTTTCAGTGTTCGGAAGAAACATGTTGATTTTTGTTCTTTTCTGGCCATTATCTTTTTATTCTGGTTTGAGATTTGATTTCAGCTGGTTGGATTTACTAGTGTTTTGGCTCTGCTGTTTTGGAATCTCGCCTCTCATTTCTGCTTCTATTCTTTGATTCCGTTCTCATTGATTTCATTTTCCCATGATCTTCTCTATGGTTTGCCCGCCTCTTGGGCTAAATTTTGAGGAATTCTGGGTTTAATTGGGGTTTTGGATATAACCACATGGGTTCCACGATAGTTAGTCATTTCCATTAATTGATTTGATTTTAATTGGTCATCTATTAAGGTCAAATTTTGGTTCTGCTGGTCGTGCTTGGTTTCAAGCCTCATATTCTGGGCTTTGTGGTGATGTCTTGGATGTTTTGGATATTGATTTTATTCACCCGGTTTGTAATATCTCAGCGTTTCTGTCCCACATCGCCCCGAATATCTAGAAGTTTCCCCACCCATTTCCTTACCTAGATATTATAACTATTATATTTGTTTATTTTATTTATGTTTTAAACAATAAGGATTTTCTTATTTTAAGAAAAATACTTTTTGTAAGAGGGACTTTTTAGTAAGTTACCTCCTTAGTTAAAAATTTTCAGTATCGAAGGCCGTAAGCAGACTGCGAACCTCATAATTTCTCGGTACGATTTTTTTTTCTTCTATTTGTAATTTATTCAATTTAATTTTCTTGTATTATTAGTTTTATAAGCTTGTAATTAGTATATTGTAGTTAGGTTTGTTAGTTGAATATTTTGTAGTATTATTTTGGCTAGATATTTATGTATTCTCTTTAACTATTATGGGAGGGTTTTTCAATATTATGCATACAAACTATTTATTACTAATATTGTAGTATTTAATAAAATGTATTATTTTTGTGGAATAGATTACTTTGAGCGAGTCTAATCCAAATGCATCTGTAATTGTGTATATTTGCATTACGTAACTCAAGGTACTTAAATTATAAATGAATGGATTTCGTTACTCCTTTCAGCAGATAGTCCTTCTGAAATTTAATTAATTCGTGTTTGCTTCCTCGTTTTGAATTTTCGTTATTAATTCACCATAATTGTTTCATTGTGAAATTAAGTATAATAGTTTTTATTTAGCGTTTGAGACATAGAACTCGTATTTTTGTACTCTTTGAGTTTGGATTACCATACTAGTATTATTTTGGTTATTTATAGAAATGTATATGTCTATGTTTTTGGGAGGCTTGTATCGATGATTTGTTTGTTTTTGACAGATACATATTAGAACCTCATTTTTGTTGATATTAGTGTCGGCATGTGTTGTGACCTCAATTATCTTTGTCTAGAATATAAATGTAGGGTATACTTTGAGCTATGATCCACGCTGGTGGGAGGTACCCACAGGCATGGTCATCTTGGCACGAGAGACATGACACTTCCGTGGCAGCGTGATTAGTCCCACGGCCGTCTCTGTTTTGTGCTCCGATGGGAGTTGGCCATTTTGGTGATTTGTTGTGAGAGGCGTTATGGGTCGGCCCTTTGTTTTTTGGTTTCTGTTCTGCGGGTTCTGCTGATGTTGTGCCAAACACACTTTTTTGAGTTTGCATGCATTTAGGATCTGCAATCCAATGTGTGATTTGTCCTATTGTGGCATTATTTGACTTGTCTATGTGGCAAGCTATAATTTCTTGAGCTCGGTATGAAATAACCATCAGCCCATTTTGAAATTCCAGCCTTTTATGTTATTCAGTTCAGTTTCAGCTATGTTTATGTAAGTCAGTTCAGTTATGTTATTTTGAATATTTGCTATTCAGTTCAGTTTCAGTTTCAGTTCAGTTCAACTTATGTTATTCAGGTCAGTTCGAGTTCATGGTATTGTGATTTCAGTTTCATTGTTTTTCAGTTATGTTATTGTGATATTATGTTATTCAGTGTCAGTTCAGTTCAGCTATGGGTGTATTAAGGTTAGTTTTGAGTTTCAGTTATGTTATTGTGATATTTTGTTATTCAGTTCTCAGTTCATTTTTAGCTATGGTGTATTTGGAGTTCAGTTCAGTTCATGTCTATTTAAGTTCAGTTCAGTTTAGTTTCGACTCTATGTTATTAAGTTCAGTTCAATTCAGCATATTTAAGTTCTGTTCAGTTCAGTTCGACTATGTTATTAAGTTCAGTTTCAATTCAGCTATTTAAGTTCAGTTCTGTTCAGTTCGACGTATGTTTTATTAAAGTTCAGTTCGACATTATGTTATTAAATTCAGGGTCAGTTCAACTTATTGATTTTTTTTTTTTTTTTTTTTAAATATTATTTTTTTTGTTTTTGTTTTTTGTTGAAAAATTGAGTTTAGTTGAGTTTGATGTTCGTTATTCAGTTCAGCTCATGTTATATTGAGTTGTATGTTCTGCTTGATTTTGTTATTCATTTCGGTTCCCTCATTTCTCTGTTCTTTATATTCATACCTGGGCAATTGGCTCATATGCTATGTTTGGTTCTTTCGGCAGGTATTCAATGGGTTCAAGGGCAAGTAGTTTGTAGTGTTGTTCCGGGTTTTAGTTTTGATATTCTGCTTAGAGTTTTGGGTTGTGCAGTGATTCTTCCCTTTTCCTATTTCCGGGAAGGGGTGTTACACGGGTGCAGCGTTGTTGCTGTTGTTTGATTTTAGTCCTCAATGGGATTTTGGGCTTTGGTTCGACTGTTTACCTAAGATATCCTTGCCAGTCGTATATTGTTATATGCCTGTGGCTGCGAAATTATGGGTTGTGGTCCTTTTTGTTCTGTTTTGACGGTATGCCTATGGTGGGTCGCCGGTTGGGGTTTTATCTCGCTGGTGGATCTACTGGTATTGGGTTCATTGCAAATCTGATTCGTTTTTGGATTAGAGGTTCTTGCGGTCAGGACATTTTGCTCTGATTATTGCTTATCCGTTTTCATTTTGTTTGGCCGGAGGATGTTTTTGGTCCGGAGTTTCTATGAACTTATGGTATCAGAAATCATGGATGTCTGGTTAAACAAAAAAAAAAGCATGGATGCTCATAGCCGTTCTAGTTTGCTCACTAGCAGCTCAACCGTTTCCTGCTGTTCAGTGGCTGATGGTTGGGTGTAAGCAGGGAGTGCTTCTTGGCTGTTTGGGTGCTTGCACCACGGTTTTCCCAGTTTGGGGGATTTGGTTGCGGTCATGGGCTGATGTAGTGGGGGCCCACGGTTTTGTTTTGCTTTATACTGCTGCCCTTGTTTGTTGTTGTTCCCCACATGGGCTTGCTGCTTGATCATGTGCTATAGCGCTTGGTCTTTAGTCTTCCCTTTTGCAGCCTCACGTGGTCTTTTCCACATGGGCTGTTTGTTTGCTGATTTATGCATCTGCCCCACGTGAATTGTTGGGTTGTTATGCTACAGCTGGTATATCTATTTTCTTTGCGCCCATCTTTGTGGGTGGGTTTGTTTTCTTAGGTTGCTGGTATTGCCCACCATGGGTTGTTCTTATGTGCCCGAATAAATGCTCCATGTTTGTTGCGCTATGATAGGGCTTCCTTTGTTCTTCAGTTGATTTGGACTTTGCAAGTTAATCTTTAATTTGAATTTGGTGCAAGCTGTCACGTTGAGGTTTGAATTTATTGCGCCCCCAATTTGGGCTGTTTTGGATGATGGTTGTCCATTTGGCTTTATGTGCCATTGCTGATTAAATTAGAGTCACGTGACACTGTTTCTTTGCTACCGTATTTTTAGCTGTTGTATTTCCAGCGGATCATTCTCTATGTAGTTGTATTGCTTTCCAGCACATAACTTCTCCTTTGGGCTGTATTGTTTATTCCTTTTGGGGAGCAATTATGTTTGCTGATATGATGCTTTGTCCCACGATGGGGCTGGCCCATTTATGCTTGCTGACATTCCCGTGTGTTTGCTGTATTTGAGTGGCCCACGTCCGACAACTTTGTGATGTGTTGCTGGCAGGTGCAGATCACGTGGCCTTTCGCATGTGGACTTTGTGTATTGTTTGCTGGCTGTTTGTTTTTTTTTGAATTGCAGTCTCCCAAAATGTTTACAATTTATTTCGGAAAGTCTGTACTTTTCAATTTGCCTTTTTCGGATGGCTTGCCTTTTTTTTTTTTTGTGGGGGCCCTTATCCGGACGGTGGGGTGCTGTTGTTCTTACTGGTAACTTAGTACCCTTTCATTGGTGCTGACCTACCAATTTGGAAATAATTTTAATTGCTTATCTTGTGGTCGTCTTTGGGGGGGGGGGGGGGGGGGGGGGGGGGGGGGGGGGGGGGGGGGGGGGGGGGGGGGGGGGGGGGGGGGGGGGGGTTGTATGCAATTTTTACAAAGCCGGAAACCTCCATTAGCAGCATAATTTGGTGTGCCTATCAGCCTTTTCAGGACAGCTGCATCGAATTTTATGCTTGGTGATCTCGCTATGTTGTTGCTTTAATTTCTGGATCTTATTTCGATAGTGTTTGTTAGCTGGTTTTTCTTTGACGTAATCCTCGGGTTGTGAGGAATATTTTAATTAGGTTAGGACTTTTGGGGTTCCTAGTCTTTTCTTTGGTGTTGTTAGCCTTCTCGGGAGAAGAGGTCTATGTTTTGATTTCTTTATTAGTAATATTCCTTAGTTTTTTGCATTTTTAATATACATAACAATTTTAGCAAAAAATAATACATTTCATAAGAATGTTTAATGAGTTATAAGGATGAGCTATTTGAAACCACAGAACGAGTCACTTCTTAAGGCACAAAAAGAGCAAGATAGCTCACGCAGGGAAGGAAGAAGATGGAATAGAGTATGACCATCCAAGAAGAATTGTTAGGTTTTCCAGCGTACATGACGAAGTCCGTGAAGATCTAGCGATTGTACGAAAAGTTTGTGATTTCACGAGGAAGAAATATTACAAATGAAAGTGAACGACAAAAGGAAAGTGAAAAAGAAATTTGAAAAAAAAGAGTGAGTGTGAAAATAGAGGAATGAAAAGAAACAGAGAGAATAAAAGAGAATGAGAGCGGAAAATAATCGAAAGAAAGAAACAGTGGAGAGTAAGAGTGAAAAAAGAGAGGAGGAGTGAGTTGGAAAGTGAGGTTTGTATTTTGAAAAGCCAAAATGACTGTACATTCGGATATGACGGGGGGGGGGGGGGCTCGCTTTTGAATACTAACAAGATTAACTCTTCTCTGTCTAGTTCTGTTGTTTCTCTTATACAGGTGATTGAGATATACCACGGAGCGTATCATTCCATTATCAGCCAGCTTGTAATATTGCCCGAGGAGATGTACGGAGTTACCAAGGTGGGTTGGCGAGAGTTGATTTGAACAGTCAACTTCATCGAAGCGGGTATCGTGGGAGGAAAGCATTAGTTGTGGTGTGCTATTCAATGAGACTATAGTATCTTAAAGAGGAATAGAGACGTTGAGCTTGTGCATCGATTTTGAATTGGTTAAACAAGTTTTCATTGTGTATTTTCTTTACTTAGATAATATGCTTGATAAATCTGCATAGTGCTTGTGTTTTATCTACATTGGAAAATGACCATGGTTGTGTGATGTTTATGCCTAATCAAAATTAGCATAAGTATATTGTGATAAATGGGAAAAGTTTTGTTAACGATGTGTGAATTGTATAGGTTGGTATGGTTAGTTTCTATTAGCTAACTAATAGACGATCTTAGTTATGTTCATGTAGTTTATTAAAACATGTTTTTGCATGCTTCCATTGAAAAATTTGTTTGTTGGGCTATTTTGAGGGTTAAAATTCGTCTTTATCATAAACTTTGGAGGATATTTTATATTTTGTTCGAGGTTAGTTTATGACACATGTGTTATATTCTCGTTGTCAATATTCCGTTACCTATCATTTGGTAAATTTCCTCATTGTCATATATGTTCATATCTTTGTAGGAATTTATTCTAGTGATTATTGTGGGAATTCTCGTTTTCAACGTTTGTTATTTGCATGAAAATTCATTCTAGGGTTTTTTCATTCACATGTTGAGTTTGGGTGGGGGCTTTCATTGCTAGTCATTCTTTACATCATGTGTCGTTAATTAATAGATGGGTTAGTGATCATGATTCTTCAGTTTAGATGATAATCTTTCATTGCATGAGTTTGCTATCATTTGGTAAGTGTCTTTCACATTAGAGTTGTTATCATTGCATGTATTTTGTGAATGTTGTCTTGAATGGGAATTAGAATTACTATCATTGGGATATTCAATTGTAAAAGTGTTTTATCATCAAAATTGGGGTGAGATTATGGTTTGCATATCATGTTTAGTTAAAATCCCCCAACTTGGGATTAAACTAATGCATTAAATGTTTTCCCCCCATATTGAATCATGTTTTGCATATCATTCATGGGGGAAAATTGTTTAAAATTTGTTTTGGTATGATGATTCGAGTTTTGTCATACACTTGGGAAAATTCTTTTAGCATGTTGTTTGGGTTTGAGTTGCGAATACAATTATGGCCAAGTGAGTTTTCATCTTGTGGTGTTGGTTTTGATCTTTTCAATTCCATTGATGTCGTTATTTTGGATTTTGGCATTGGTTAATGTCAATGGGAAGGGAAATTGTTGTAAATTGTTTTGCATGATTTGTGATGGGTTCATACTCATCGAGGAGCAAAGGTTTAATTCGATTTAGTTAAATCAGTTCGAACAATACATGGAAAGTCCCTAAAGGGAACGTTATTTGGATTTTATTGTTTAGTAGACTTTGCATGTGATTTTTTAGTTATTTGATTTCTTTGTGAATTAAACAAAAGGTACTTGTTGGATTTTGTTTGGGTTGTTGTGATTTATTCCAGGAATTCAAGAGCATCTTGCGAATGCCAACCGAGTTGAATTTCAAATTTTGGTTAATTTGACCCGGGTGCATTGGAATGGAAGTGTAATACCAAATGATCGGAGAATCATAAGGTTCACTTTTGATCCAGAAAACTTTGTCAAGGGGTTTATCTTACGAATGGTCCGAAGATCATCAGGCTGGTTTTTGAATCCCGGGAATTCGTTGGATGGGAGCAGATTATGCTACAATGACAGAGTTCTACATGCAGGATATTTGATCCAGTGAGGATATAGGACTTTTCAGTAGGTTTTATTTGCTTTTATTTTACTATTGATATGCATTTGATTTTCTTAGTGGATAGAAATTTTGATTGCGTGTATAGTTTTAGTTGGCTTACTTTAGTTTGGTTTGGTGTAGTTAATACTTTGGAAAGTATCTGGAATATGTGTGGGAGAGGGCATCGTATTGATGTGGACAAGATCGTTGCGGGTAAAGGAGTTCGAAAGTTTGAGTTTCCAAGATGTGTTACGAGGGAGCTTGCAGGGTGTTATAGCCTGATTCAAATTCATGCTTGGGAAAGAGATGCTTACAAGTTGTTTCTTTGTCGCATCACAAGGGGAATGTCAGATGTTGCTATGTTTCTTTTGCAGGAGTTGGTGGAGGTTTTTGATAGATTTATTTTCATTTACTTTACTTGCATTGTTGATATTGCGTATATATTTCGTTTGCAAGGTTTGAGTTCTTGGGATTAATGATTTGTTTGATGTTACTAACATTAAATTTGTTTTTATTTGTAGGATCCGGATTTGTGGGTAAACTCCTTTTCAAGAGGGACGGGGATGTTCAGATTTGAGGACAAATCCTTTTCAAGAGGTAAGGGAGTATGATGAGATCCTGACCAGTGCATCGCAGTCAAGCGTTATCGGCTCTGCTCAAGCTTCGATGGTAGTTCAACAAAATGAAATTCAAGTAATTGGGACTAGAATCTACTCAAGGGATGCCTTACATTGGTGCTCAATTCATAATGAACATCGAGGAGAGAGTGATTCATTGTGATTTGGGATTGCTAGATACGATCTGTGTTAGTAAGGTACCAAATCCATGCAAGTCAAGCGTTCGAGATAGTGTTCGTTCATGATTGTTTGTATCGCCTAATCAATAAATGAAGATATGACATTGTGGATATGTATAAGCAAGTTCAAGGGTTATGGTTATATCACAAGACATCACGAGTGGCTGATACGAAGATTGCATTGCACGGAAGCAAGAGGTTTGGTTTGCTGAATAAGAAATCTCGCCCCGGCGGAGCTTCGTTGCCAAGGCCACTTTATCCTCGGCTCCGGCGGATGAACCTCTTTGGCCATCTTCGCCCCGGCCTTGATCTGTAAGCCGCCCCGGCCAAGATCTCTCTGGTCCATTCTCGCCCCCGGCGAGAACTTCTATGTACAAATCTCTCGCCCGGCGGCGAGTACAGTTTAGTTTTGGTTGGCGCGTTTTTTCGAGGGCAGACACGTTTGTTGAACAATTTGGAACGCGGATTTCTTTCCTTTATTTTTAGGGATTTTGCATATCTTTTAGGATTTCTATTGTAATTAAAGATATTTATTAAGATGTAGATTTGATTTCCATATATTTCTATAACGTTAGTTGATTTCTTATTGGGATTTTAGAGTTTTATTCTAATTAGTATAAATAGAACACATAGCTTATGTAATAATGGGGACTACACTTTTTGATTGAATGAAATTATTGTGAGGATTCTTCTCATCTTTTGGTTCTTTAAGAATTCCTAGGATATATTTTCCTTAGTTTTCTTGAGGTTCAAACTTATCGACCTTATCATTCAAACAGATCATGATGCTGTTTGTGGTTGCCATTCTACCGAACCATCAATCGTTCGGGATTGTAACCGAGGTTCCTGGGGCTTCTTATAAGCTCACTGGAGTTTTGGTGTCGTTGGTTGTCCATTCAACGCAAAGCTTCCTAGCGCAAAAGCAATTATACCCAATGGTTCTCGTTCTCAATAATATGCGACAAGGTTAAGGTGTTGTGAGCGTTCCAACCTTCATAACTTGCTTGGAAACGATCAGGGCGACGACCACCTCACGCAAGCGTGTTCAGTGAGTCTATCAGTCCGGGTTTACAGTTCTTTTTTGAGGGCGACTGGCTTGCACCCACTGACGCCAAAATGTAGAGCAAGGTAAGGAAAAATGGGTCGTGGGCCGATGCTGCTTTCACGAAGGGTACTGTGGTTGTTAAATATACTCTTGACACAAAATTACTTGGTTTTTGATACAAAATCAAATAGAATTATATGATAAATGACCATGAATTTCTATGAAGAGTTTAAAAATTGTGGAAAAGAAATGTTGTACGGTAAAATACTTCAAGATGGATGATTCTTGTTTTGTGAGGGATATCGATTATGTAGTACCTGCATGTTTCTTTAACGTGAATTATTGGTTCGAGAAATCACATTAGATGGTGGTTTGATAGGACATTTTGGTATTGATAAGATCGTTTATCTATTATAAAAGAACATTTCTATTGGTTCCCATATGAAAAACGAGATGTGGAAAGAATTTATGGATAGATGGCATTACATGTCGTCAAGCTAAATCTCGTGTTTTATAACAACCCCATGGTTATTAACATCACCATTGCCTATTTAGATGAGGACATCCTTAGTTTAGAAGGTCCCATGGACGAAAACCCAAGCGGAATCCCATTGCAAAATACCCTTGGACCCATTACGACGGACTCGGGCCTAAACGCCTCAAAAAACGGACTTAACGAGATGATTCATGAATTATGGTAACAAGTGTTAGAACATAGTACGGAGAACTTAGGTAGAATGGGATACAAGTACGCAAAGATCATAAACATATTGATAGCAAATGTACCCAAAGCACCCGCAATAGACTTTTACTGTTGCTAAAAACTTGATTATTTCGTTGGATTTGCGGGTATTCCTTCCCCAAAAAAGGGTTCCATGTTTTAGGTAATTAGGTGTTTTCCACCAATTGTTCCGCTTCCCTAAAACAAGGGTTTTCATGTTTTAAAAGTAATGGTGTTTTCCACCAATTGTTCCCTTTCCTAAAACAAGGTTCTTCGATGTTTTAAAGTAATGGTTGTTTTTCCACCAATTTGTTTCCTTTTTTCCCAAAACAAGATTCCTTATTTTATGTAATGGTGTTTTTTTTAGGGTTTTATGTTAATTTCTAGATTGTTCTCTAGCTTAGTATAAATAGGATCATTGGTTGTAATGGTTTTAAAACCAAATTTCAGCATTATCAATATTATTTGTGAGGTTTGTGTTCTCTACTTGTGGTTTCTTTCTTGAAGAAGTTCCTAAGTATTCCTTAGTTTTCTTGAGGAGGATTCATAATATGACTATATCATATACCAAACCATTCATAGTTGTGTTGTGGCGGTCTTCTACTGCATCAATTTGTCGATTGTACCCAAGGATTACCGCTTCAAATTATAAGCGAGGGGTCGAGGTGTTGTTGGTGTTTCATATCTTACAACATAATTTCATTTGCAAGCAAATGGTACCAAGATTACCGTTCTAGCATATAGGCGAGGGGTTAAGGTGTTAATAAGCTATCCATCCCTATCAACTTGTTAGAAAACGATCCGGGCGAACGACCAACCTCACGCAAGGCAGTTGTCGTGGAGTCCTATCATCTTGGTCATTAGAGCTAAGTCCTATCCAGTTAGCTTATCTTTTACTTTTATTGTTGGATTTTAGTCACAAAAAAAAACTGTTAGAAAAAAAAAATAAAAAAAAAAAAAAAAAAAAAACAAAAAAAAAAAAAAAAAAAAAAAAGATATATTGTAGAAAAATTATTATTGTTGAGTGCTATTATTGGGAGATTTTCATTTACAAAAAATCATATTTTGAACGATTTGTGGAAGTCTTATTGGTATTCCGAGGAGTCATAACTTTTGTATATTGTATTCTTGGATAAGTTCTTATTGGATTGGAAATGGATTGTAAATTGGAAAAATTGAAGGGTAATATTGTGTGGAATTCAAAAAGAACCTATTAGGAAGAGGAACTTACGAGCGGAAAAGGCCAAAACGTAGTGAGATTACTAGAGGGTAAAAGCCATTTTTTTAGTGTGATACACGAGCGTTTCATATTTGTGTAAAACATTGTTTGAGCGAAACACATAAGGAGTGGTGAGGAACTTGTTTTCTACTAACCTTTGTTTTGCAGAAAAATATGTCTAACACAAGAGATAAGGCAATTGAAAATGACCCTTCTACATCAAATTTTGACCCAAAACTCATGATGGAGGCAATGATGAAAGAATTTTCCCGACAGTTAGGAATGGCTATGGAGCAAGTGCATGATCGCATCGATCAATTGAGTGACACTCGAGGGGAACAAACTCAAATCCCTCTGGGTGGGCGCCCAAAGGGAAAGGCCCAACAAAAGGAAGCTAGGCTAGAGGAGACAAATTACTATGATGAAAGGTTTAGCGAAGAAGAGGATCAAGAAACTGGCTTTATCCCTAGGAGACATTTTGCAAGGGATAGAGGCAGCCGAAATCGAGGAGCGTGAGGAGAGGACAACAACTCGATAGCATCAAAATGAAAATTCCCACATTCCAAGGCAGGAGTGATCCCGAGGCGTACTTAGAGTGGGGAGAAGAAAATGGAATGGATTATTTGATTGTCACAGCTACTCGGATCTCAAGAAAGTTAGAATTGCCGCTACAGAATTTTTAGATTATGCGGTTACTTGGTGGGATCAATTGATGACCAGCCAAAGGAGGTGTAGAGAGCGTCTAATAGAGACATGGGCAGAAATGAAAGCTGTAATGAAAAAGAGGTTTGTGCCAAGCCACTACTACCGAGATCTGTTTCGAAATTTACAAAACTTGAGACAGGGAAGTAAGAGTTGTGGAGGACTACTTCAAGGATATAGAGATGTTAATGTCTAGGGCTGACATCGACGAGGATAATGAGGCAACCATGGCCCGATTTTCAGCAGGGTTAAATTGGGAAATTGCAGATTTGGTGGAGCGTCAACACTATATGGTATTGGAAGATATGGTGCACATGGCTATCAAAATAGAAAAGCAGCTTAAGAGGAGAGGTGACCAGCGAATAAATCCTACCATAGGATCAACGTGGAAGCCCAATAATGTGAAACGCGAGGAAAAACCAACTGTTTTCAAACCAAAAACAGAAATCAAGCAAGGAGCGACTTACTCAGGGATTGCAAGGTAAAACCAATCAACCTTCTACTAGTCGTAATCGAGATATTGTATGCTTTAAATGTCAAGGCAGGGGACATATTGCAAATCAATGCCCAAGTCAAAGAACTATGTTATTGCTTGATAATGGAGAAATGGAAACCGAGGAAGAGATAGTGACTATGACTCTATGCCATCATTGGAGGAAGATAGGGAGGTTGCTATGCATGGTGAAGTGTTGGTTACTCGAAGAAATGCTTAGTACACAGGTAAAAGAAGAAAGAAGTGAACAAAGGGGAAATCTGTTTCATACTAGATGCATGGTAAATGGTAAGATCTGTTGTGTCGTGATTGATGGTGGGAGCTGTACAAATGTTGCAAGTATCGCTATGGTGGAGAAATTGGGACTTACAACTTCAAAACATCCTCATCCATGCTGATTGCAGTGGCTCAATGACAGCGGCGACATCAAAGTAACCAAGCAAGTATCAGTTCTGTTTACAATTGGGAAGTATGTCGATGAGATTCTATGTGATGTAGTTTCTATGCAGGCGGGTCACTTACTACTTGGGAGACCTTGGCATTTCGATCGGCGAGTAAAACACGATGGCAGTTCCATTCGGGAATGGCCGAGTCCAACTAATGTAAGTCAAGTTCGAAGCTTTCATGGACTGGCTAGTTTATACTTACGTTTCGTGAGGAACTTCAGCGACATCACAACACCACTAATGGAAGTGATCAAGAAGAGTGTAGGATTTAAATGGGGTGATGAATAGGAAAAGACTTTTAATTTGGTTAAAGATAAATTAACTAATGCTCCTTTACTTGTCTTACCTAATTTTACTAGAACTTTTAAAATTGAGTGTGATGCTTCAGGTTTAGGAATTGGAGCTGTTTTGATGCAAGAAGGAAAGTCGGTGGCGTACTTTAGCAAAAAGTTAAGTGGGTGATGAGGACATCCTTAGCTCCGAGACCCATGACAAAACCCGAGAGGATCCATTACATTTGCCACTTGGACCCATTACGAGATCTCGAGCTAAACGCTTCAAAAAAGACTTAATGGGATAATTCATGAGTTATGGAACAAGGTAGAGTCAAGTACAGAGATTATAGAGATGGGATACAAGCACGCGAGGATCATAAACGCATTAAAAACAAGCGTACCCGAAGCATCGTAAGAAAATCAGGTTTCCAAAGAAACTTGCATCCCCGCACTCGCGCCACTAATTTTCAGTTCAAATCTCGCGCCCCGGTGCCAGCCCTTTTGTTCTGTGCCCCGGCGAGCCCAGCTAGGCCAAATCTCACAACCCCGGCACGAACCGCGCCCCAGCGCCAAAACGCCGTACAAAACTCCCGCCCCAGTGGGAACTCCCTGTATTCCAGTTTACAAATTTTAACTTTGGATTGCGGGCATTCCTTCCCCAAAGCATGGCTTTAGTTATTTTCAGTTCCTTGTTTTCAGTAATGATGTTTTCCATTATTTGCTAGGGTTTTGGTTGATTTAGAGTGTTCTTTAGTTTTCTTGTGAGATTCATAATTGACTTATCATACAACCATTTATAGTTGTGTGTGGCGTCTTCTACTGCATCAATCGTCGATTGTACCAAGATTACCGCTTTTCATATAAAGTAAGGGGTCAAGGTGTCGTTGGTTGGTGTTCATCTTACGCAAAATTCATAAGCAAGCCAATTGTACCAAGATTACCGTCTACATATAGGCGAAAGGGTTAAGGTGTTGCAAGCTATCCATCCTATCAACTTGTTAGAAACGATCCGGGCGACGACCACCTCACACAAGTGTGCCATGGAATCTATCATTTAGTATCAAAGCTAAGTTCCTATCAAGTTACTTATCTTTAATTTTATTGTTGGATTATAGTCAAAAAGAAGAAGGGAAATTGCAAAAAAATTATTGTTGTTGTTGCTATTATTAGGATTTCATTCGGAAAGTCATATTTGGCAATTATGAAATTTTGTTGGGTATCATAAGTCATACTTGCTATAGTTGTTTTTGTGATAAGTCTTGTTGAATTCAATAGTAAAATGTGGAATTATTTGGAGAAATCAAAAAAAACCTATTAGAGAGAACTACGAGCGGAAAAAAGGCAAGAGTAGTAAAATTTATTTAGAGGGTAAAAGCCTATTTGTGTGATACACGAGCGTTTCATATTTGTGTGAAACATTGTTTGAGCGAAAACACGTAAGGGAGTGGTGAAGAACTTGTTTTCTACTAACCTTTGTTTTGCAGAGAATATGTCTAACTCAAGAGATAAGGCAATTGAAAATGAACCTTCTACATCGAATTTTGACCTAAAACTCATGATGAAAGCTATGATGAAATAATTTTCCAGGCCGTTAGGGATGGCTATGGAGCAGGTGCATGATCGTATCGATCAGTTGAGTGACACTCGAGGGGAACAAACTCAAAACCCTCCGGGTGGGCGTCCGAAAGGAAAAAACACATCAAAAGGAAGCTAGGCAAGAGGAGACAAATTACTATGATGAAGATTTAGCGAGGAAGAGGATCCGAGAAACTGGTTTTATCCCTAGAAGGCAAGTTGCAAGGGATAGAGGCGGCCGAAATCGAGAGGACAACAACCTCGATAGCCATCAAAATGAAAATTTCCCACATTCCAAGGTCGGAGTGATCTTGAGGCATACTTAGAGTGGGAAAAGAAAATGGAGTGGGTATTTGATTGTCATAACTACTCAGATCTCAAGAAAGTTAGGAATTGCCGCTACAAAATTTTCAGATTATGCGGTTACTTAGTGGGATCAATTAATGACTAGCCGAAGGAGGTGTAGAGAGCGTCCAATAGAGACTTGGGCGGAAATGAAAGCTGTAATGAAAAAGAGGTTCGTACCAAGCCACTACTACCGAGATCTATTTCGAAATTTACAAAACTTGGAAACAAGGAAGTAAGAGTGTGGAGGACTACTTCAAGGAGATGGAAATGTTAATGTATAAGGCTGACATTGACGAGGATAATGAGGCAACCATGGCCCGATATTCAGCAGGGTTAAATTGGGAAATTACAGATTTGGTGGAGCGTCAACACTATGTGGTATTGGAAGATATGGTGCACATGGCTATCAAAATAAAGAAACAACTTAAGAGGAGAGGTGGCATGCGAACAAACCCTACCACAAGATCATCATGGAAATCCAATAATGTGAAAATGCAAGGACAAGCCAACTGTTTTCAAACCAAAGCCAGAAATCAAGTAGGGAGCGACTACTCAAGGATTGTTAGGTAAAACCAATCAACCTTCTACTAGTCGTAACCAAGATATTATATGTTTTAAATGTCAAGGCAGGGGACATATTGCAAATCAATGCCCAAATCAAAGAACTATGTTGTTGCTTGATAATGGAGACGTGGAAACCAAAGAAGAAGATAGTGACAATGGACTCTATGCCACTGTTGGAGGAAGATAGAGAGGTTGCTATGCATGGCGAAGTGTTGGTTACACGGAGAATGCTTAGTACACAGGTAAAGGAAGAAAGTAGTGAACAAAGAGAAAATCTATTTTCATACTAGATGCATAGTAAATGGCAAGATCTGTGTGTGGCGTAATTGGATGGTAGGAGCTGTACGAATGTGGCAAGTATCACTATGGTGGAGAAATTGGGACTTACAACATCAAAACATCCTCATCCATATCCATTGCAATAACTTAATGACAGCGGAGACATCAAAGTTATCATGCAAGTATCAGTTCCGTTTACAATTGGGAAAGTATGTCGATGAAATTCTATGTAATGTTAGTTCCTATGCAGGCGGGATCACTTACTACTTGGGAGACCTTGGCAGTTCGATTGACGAGTAAAACACGATGGTTTTACTAATGAGTATTCTTTTGTTCACAATCAAAGGAAAGTTACCTTGTGTCCCATGTCACCAAAACAGGTGTTATGAGGATCAAATGCATTTACAGAGAGAGCATTGAAAACAAAAAAACAAAAGAGAGAAAAAAAAAGGAGAAGAGGAGAAAAACAAATATTTTTGTGCAAAAAGAGGTGATGTAAGGCGAGCTTTAGTATTCTAAAAAGCTAATGATTATACTTCGGTATAAGGAGACACTTTTGAATACTAACGCTAATAATCCTTCTTTGCCTAGTGTTGTTTCTGCTCTTTTTTACAGGATTATCAGGATGTATTTCCCGAAGAACTTCCACAGGGATTACCACCAGTTCTGGGAATTGAGCATCAAATTGACTTTATCCCCTGGTGCGACCATTCCAAAACCGTCCGGCGTACCGAAAGCAACCCCGAGGAGATAAAAGAATTGTAGAGGCAAGTTGACGAGATAATGGATTAAAGGGTTCATGAGGGAAAGTTATGAGTCAATGTGCGATCCAGTTATCTTAGTGCCCAAAAAGGATGGGAAGTGGCGTATGTGCATTGACTGTTCGAGTGGTAAATAACATCACGGTAAAGTATCAACATCCCATTCCAAGGTTAGATGATATGCTAGATGAATTACATGGATCTTGTGTGTTTTCTAAAATTGATTTGAAAAGTGGTTATCATCAGATTCGAATGCCCAGAATGAAGGAGATGAATGGAAAACAAAACTGATTTTTAATAACAAAATATAGGGATATATGTGTGGTTAGTCTTACCTTTTGGTTTTAACTAATGCTCCTAGCACGTTCATGAGATTAATGAACCATCATTTTACGTTCCTTCATTGGAAAATTTGTAGTTATCTACTTTGATGATATCTTGATGAGCAAGGATGTAGGTGAGCATGCATTGCATATATAAATCTGTCCTAGATGTGCTTTGAAAAGAAAAATTGTATGCCAATATGGGACAAATGCACATTTTGTACGGATCGAGTTGTGTTTCTTGGCTTTGATGTCAGTGTGCAGGGAGTACAGGTTAACGAAGAGAAGAATGCGTGCAATCCGAGAATGGCCAACTCTCCTGCGGAATGTCAGTCAAGTTCGTTAGCTTTCATGGACTCGTACGTTTCTACAGACAGGTTTGTAAGAAATTTCAGCGAAGTCACAGCACCGCTTACCGAAGTAATCAAAAAGAGTGTGGGATTCAAGTGGGGCGATGCACAGGAAAAGGCGTTTAAATTGATTAAAGAAAAATTAACTAACGCTCCTTTACTAAAGCTTTTGAAATTGAATGTGATGCTTCAGGTTTAGGAATTGGAGCTATGTTGATGCAAGAAGGAAAACCAGTGGCTATATTTCAGCGAAAAATTGAGTGGAGCAGCCTTGAACATTCCTACTTATGACAAGGAGTTATATGCCTTGGTTCGTTCGCTGAAAACATGGCAACATTACCCATGGCCTTGGTGTTGCGGGGGTGCTTAGTTGTGTTGCTGCTGCTGGTTGCTGTGTCTTGTTGCTGGGGGTTGTTTTGGGCTCCCGCTGCTGCTTGCTCCGGCTAGTGTTTTGGCTGGTTGTCTGCTTTCTTTCATCTTGCACCTTGGCATCTTGCATATTGCATCTGATCTGCTTGGTTTCAGCTGCCTGCTTGATTTTCCTTTGGCCTCTGTTTTGTATTGTATAACTTTTGTCTGGCCTTGACGTTGTTGCTGTTTAGGCTAATTGTTTTGTGGTTTTTCCATATTTTTTTTCTCTTGTGGGGCTTCTTGCGTTGTAATCTTTTATAGTCATGGCATCATAGAGCCTATTTTATGATGTCTATGCTATATTCTGATTGGGGTTTCCCATGTTGTTTTGTACATTCTTTCTCTTTTTAATATAATTTAAATTTAGCAAAAAAAAAAGTTGAACAAGAAACATGCACGATGGATGGAGTTCATCGAGACATTTTCATATGTCATTCGGTATAAACATGGTAAGGAAAATGTCATTGCAGATGCTCTTTCGAGGAGGTATGTGTTGTTAAATACTCTTGACACCAAATTACTTGGTATTTGAGAAATCAAAGAATTATATGCTAATGGCCATGATTTTTGTGAAGAGTAAAACTTGTGAAAAGAATGTTGTAGGTAAATACTTCAAGATGGATGGATTCTTATTTCGTGAAAACAGATTGTGTATATGTGCATGTTCTTTACGTGAATTATTGGTTCGAGAATCACATGGGGGTGGTTTGATGGAACATTTTGGTATTGATAAGACTTTATCTGTTATAAAAGAACATTTTTATTAGCCCCGTATGAAACAAGATGTGGAAAGAATTTGTGATAGATGCATTACCTGTCGTCAAGCTAAATCTCGCGTTCAACCCCATGGTTTATACACACCATTGCCTATATCGAGTAAACCTTGGATTGATTTGTCTATGGACTTTGTGTTGGGTTTACCTAGATCTAAACATGATCATGATTCTATATTTGTGGTTGTGGATAGATTCTCGAAAATGACACATTTTATCCCATGTCACAAAACTGATGATGCATCTCCTATTACTGATTTAATCTTTAGAGATATTGTGCGTTTACATGGTATGCCCCGAACAATTATTTCAGATAGAGATACTAAGTTCTTAAGCTATTTTTGGAAGACTTTGTGGTGTAAGTTAGGAACTAAACTGTAGTTTTCAACTAATTGTCATCCACAAACTGATGGTCAAACTGTAGTAGTTAATAGGATTTATCAGCGTTATTGAGGGCTATCATTAAAAAAGAATATTAAGCTTTGGGAAAAGTGTCTACCACATATTGAGTTTGCATATAATAGGTCTGTCCCACTCTGTTACTAAATTCTCACCTTTTGAAATTGTGTATGGCTTTAATCCTTTAACACGACTGGATTTATCACCATTACCTGTTTTTCGAGTATACTAACATTGATGGCAAAAATAAAGCCGACTTTGTTAAGTAGATACATGAGAAGACAAGACTCAACATTGAGAAGAGGACAGACCAATATGCCAGACATGCCAACATAGGGTCGGCGTCAAGTAATCTTCGAACCCGGGGATTGGGGTATGGTTACACTTGCGTAAGGAAAGATTTCCTGCTCAAAGACGCTCGAAACTGCTTCCAAGAGGGGATGGACCGTTCCAAGTGCTTGAACGCATTAATGACAATGCCTACAAAACTGGATTTACCCGGTGAGTATACTGTTAGTGCAAACTTTCAATGTTTCTAATCTAAGTCTCCGTTTGATGTAGGTGGAGATTTGAGGACAAATCCTTTTCAAGAGGAGAGGTATGATGAGGACATCCTTAGCTTCGAGACCCATGACAAAACCCGAGAGGATCCATTACATTTGCCACTCGAGCTAAACGCTTCAAAGAAAGACTTAATGGGATTAATTCATGAGTTATGGAAACAAGGTAAAGTCAAGTACAGAGATTATGGAGATGGGATACAAGCATGCGAGGATTCATAAACTCATTGAAAACAAGTGTACCAGAAAGCATCGCAAGAAAATCATGTTTCCAAAGAAACTACATCCCTACCCTGGCGCCAATTTTCAGTTCAAATCTCGCACCCCGGTGCCAGCCCTTTTGTTCCGCGCCCCGGCGAGCCCACATAGGCCAAATCTCGCGCCATAGTGCAAACCGCGCCCCGGTGCCAAAACGTAGTACAAAACTCCCGCCCCGGCGGGAACTCCCTGTATCTAGTTTACAAATTTTGACCTTTTTTTTTGCTAAATGTGTTTGTATATAAGAGGCAAAAGTACAATGGCTAAGGGGCATACCCCAGATTATAGCAAGTGCATCTGCTGATATTCCCAGTAGATGAAGGGGCTATAACGAAATGAACAAAACAACACTAATGGGTCACATCAACAATTACAATAGCCAATTGCAATAGTATTGGCAAAAAGTAGTAGCCTTAATGAAAGATTTACAAGTAGAAAGCCTAGATTTAAATAATATTAATGACATCCATTGCCAATCTATCAGTAGGGATCAAAAGAGTTGTTGTGGATCATTGAATTCCGAGCTTCCCATATCTTGTAGAAGGATACCGCAATCGAAAAGGATAAAATATTTCTAGAAAGCGTAGTGCCTTGATAGGAAGTAACAAATGCTATAAGGTCCTCCTAAATGAGAGGAAGGTTGCTCCACTGGCCTAGTTTGAAAGGCTTCTTTAAGAATAGCCGAAGAGTAAGCAAATTTTGACTTTTGGATTGCGGTATTCCTTCCCCAAAGCTTGGCTTTAGCTTATTTTCAGTTCCTTGTTTTCAGTAATGATGTTTCCATTATTTGCTAGGGTTTTGCTTGATTCTAGAGTGTTCTTAAGCTTAGTATAAATAGGATCATTGTTGCAATGGTTAAACAATCAACTTGAATTTTGAGAATTATCAATATTATTGTGAGTTTGTTTTTCTTCTTGTGGTTCTTTGAAGAATTCCTAAGTGTTCCTTAGTTCTTCTTTTGAGATTCATAATTGACTTATCATATAACCATTCATAGTTGTGTGTGGCGTCTTCTACCGCATCAATCGTCGATTGTACCAAGATTACCGCTTTCAATATAAACGAGGGGTTAAGGTGTCGTTGGTGTTCATCCTATGCAGAATTCATAAGCAAGCAATTGTACCAAGATTACCGTCTACATATAGGGGAGGGGTTAAGGTGTTGCAAGTTATCCATCCTATCAACTTGTTAGAAATGCTCCGGGCGACGACCACCTCTCGCAAGCGTGTCATGGAGTTTATCAGTGGGGCAGCTTTGAACTATCGTACTTATGACAAGGAGATGTATGCATTGGTGCGAGCGTTGGAGAGACTTGGCAACACAACCTTTGGCCTAAAAAGTTCGTGATTCACAGTGATCATGAATTATTGAAGTACTTGACAGGTCAACACAAATTGAATAAGAGGCATGCACGATGGATGGAATTTATTGAGGACATTCCCATATGTTATACAATACAAGCAAGGTAAGGAAAATATAGTTGCAGATGCTTTATCTTGTAGGTATGTGTTGTTAAATACTCTTTGATAACAAAACTGCTTGGTTTTGAACGAATCCAAAGAATTGTATGTTGATGACCATGATTTTTGTGAAGAGTTTAAAAACTTGTGAAAAGAATGTTTGTGGGTAAATACTTCAAAGTTGATGGGTTTCTTTTTCGTGAAAATAAAATTGTGTATACCTGCATGTTCTTTACGTGAGTTGTTGGCTAAAGATTCGCATGGGGGAGGTTTTGATAGACTCCATGGCATGCTTGCGTGAGGTGGTCGTCGCCCGGATCATTTCTAATAAGTTGATAGGATGAAAAGCTTACAACACCTTAACCCCTCTTCTATATGTAGACGGTAATCTTGGTACAATTGCTTGCTTATGAATTTTGCGTAGGATGAATACCAACGACACCTCGACCCCTCGCTTATATTGAAGCGGTAATCTTGGTACACTCGACGATTGATGCGGTAGAAGATGCCACACACAAATATGAATGGTTGTATGATAAGTCAATTATGAATCTCAAAAAAAGAACTAAGGAACACTTAGGAATTCTTCAAAAAACCACAAGAAGAGAAACAAACTCACAATAATATTGATAATTCTATAAATTGGTTAATCAATGTCGACGCCGGGTTTTTTGCTTCTCTTTTGGTCTTTTCCAATTTTAGCCTTTTGATTTAGATGACGTTTGGAAAAGGTCGGCATTGATGTCGACGGGGTTTTGAAAGACCGTGTTTTATGATGAGCCAATTAACCAGAGTCGCCAGTTGGTATATTTGAAATGGATGTACCAACTCATCCGAATTTTCGTGTTTTATAAATCGCTGGCTCATATGTGACTCCGAATTAATTGGTCTGCGAATCGAGATTCATAGAGTTCGGGGGCTTGTTTAAGTGAGGGGAAGGTGTTAGGCACCCCTCGACTTCCGTGAAACACGGTTACCGCAATCTCGATGCTTTCCTATCCTTTAATTCATAAATGTGTGTGTGTATATGCGCGTGTGTGTGTGTGTGCCTATGTGAATGTTGTGGTGAGTTTGTATGAAAGAGTCATTTGGATTTTAGGGAAAATCGTGTTTTACTTTGAGAATGCTTCGAAATGTCTTTTCGGCATACACGAGGAAGCTTTATGAGAAAAGGTTTGGTTTTAATTATCAAAACTATGAGATTTTCGTTAGGTGTCGTTTTGGCAAAACAAGAGTTTTAAACCTTTGTCAAAATAGGAATCGAGATCTATACGTTGCTTTCGTAACTCAAATGATGGGCAACTTCTAGAATCTCTTTAACCCTATGCACAACGGTTTAATAAAACGCCACTTATTTATAAAATCATTTTTTGTGATATTTGAAAACGATTTTTCCTTTAGCTTTCTCGTTAGATATGAATCGACATTTCATTAACGTTTCTCAAATTTTAACCTCGTGATTCTAATATCCTACCTTGATTGATTTTATGAAAATCTTATCATTTAGCTTTGAAATCAATTTCGTGTCATAATTCAAATCGAGCATAAACACGCGTCGGGCTATTCATGGGCATGTAAGCCATCAAAATATCCCCGAACGCCAACAATCACAAATTTCACTATTTCGGGGCCTTAAGCACGATTCTCGCCTTAGCGTCGTTTTAAGGCCCAACGATTACATATTTACAATGAGAACTACGTCATCTCTATCTCTTACATCAAGATATGTCCATCATCGGATCGGGACCCCGGGGTCGCTTTCCTAGGCTCACAACCAAGTATCCACACACAAACAATCGGATATTACAAGAAAATAAACCAATCCGGATAATCTAAACAATACCAAGACCTCCTAAAATAACGATTTAAAGGAAATGATACCAAACATAACACCTTAAAACAAACAAAGAAATTAATGAACGAATCTCATCGGGTTGTTAGGAAGAGTTTTATTCCGATGGAAACTTCACTCATAATCCCTAATTCATTGTTCAACAAGATACATGAAAGTTACATCTAATTTACCCAATCAATATGACATGAATTGCTAGAACAAATAGAAATTTTCACCTTGCAATTGATCTCAAATGGATATGAACTTGTGTATTTGAATAGGATAAGGAGTGTATTTGATACAATCAAAAATTAAAAGGATTGAATTCTCTCTTTTTTCTCTCCTTTCTCTCCTATTTTTGTAGCAAAATCTCACTATTTTCTCTCTATTTCCGTGCTCTTTTGCTGCTGGAATTTCCTTCTTCTTCCCAAAATTCGCTGAACCTCCTGTATGCTGCCGAAGCTGGCTTAAATAGGCTGGCCAGAGCCAGCCGCAGATCTATCTGCGGCTGGCCGCAGATGGATCTGCGGCTGGCCAGCTGGCACGCCTCCCATCGCACTCAGCTGCTGAGTGCTGATTTCCCGGTTTTCGTGCTGGCGCACCCACTTGGCCGCAGATCTATCCGCGGCTGGCGGGCTTGACTTTCTCGATTTTCGTGCCAACGCTTCGATTTTCGTACCGCAACGTCGGTTTTCCGCTGACAGGCTCGTATTTCGCAGTCCGGGAACTTCCGGGATACGTGCCACCTCATTCGGAAATGCCTGCCTCGGACGATCATGCTGTCACGTCGACTTGGGCTGCCCAAATCATTGCGGTGGTGCCGGGCGCTCGCCCTTGTGCCCGCTCTTTTGCTCCTGCAAGCTGGTTCAATTGACGATTTCGCCCTCCTGTCATGGTTAGTAGAAGGAAACGCAAAATTTGGGTGTCTACAGCTGCCCCTCTTTATCATGTTTATGAAATGATAAATGAAATGAACAGGATAAAGAATAGACACTCGATGCATGAATGACAGTGTGTAAGAATGACAGTGCATACATGATGTCTCACACATATAGCTTATGATGCAACATAAGATGCAATGCATGCAAGACATTCGTAAGAGTGTCAATGTATCAACCCCTTGACCGTGTTTGTTAGTCGTTGGGTTCACTCTTTCAATCTATCGTCTCGTTCGGGGCCGGGTATCGTCGCCGGTCACCCATCGCGTAACCCCCGGTTATCGTCGCCGGTTGGTTATCTTGTCGGAGCCGGTTATCGTCGCCGGTCATCCTTCTCGTGATCGCCGGTTATCGTCGCCGGTCGATCGTCATGTCGGGGCCGGGTATCGTCGCCGGTCACCCATCGCGTAACCCCCGGTTATCGTCGCCGGTTGGTTGTCTTGTCGGAGCCGGTTATCGTCGCCTGACATCTATCTCGTGATCGCCGGTTATCGTCGCCGGTCGATCGTCTCGTCGGGGCCGGGTATCGTCGCCGGTCACCCATCTCGTAACCCCCGGTTATCGTCGCCGGTTGGTTATCTATCGGAGCCGGTTATCGTCGCCGGACATCCATCTCGTGATCGCCGGTTATCGTCGCCGGTCGATCGTCATGTCGGGGCCGGGTATCGTCGCCGGTCACCCATCTCGCAACCTCCGGTTATCGTCGCCGGTCGGTTATCTTGTCGGAGCCGGTTATCGTCGCCGGACATCCATCTCGTGATCGCCGGTTATCGTCGCCGGTCGATCGTCTCGTCGGGGCCGGGTATCGTCGCCGGTCACCCATCTCGCAACCTCCGGTTATCGTCGCCGGTCGGTTATCTTGTCGGAGCCGGTTATCGTCGCCGGACATCCATCTCGTGATCGCCGGTTATCGTCGCCGGTCGATCGTCTCATCGGGGCCGGGTATCGTCGCCGGTCACCCATCTCGTAACCTCCGGTTATCGTCGCCGGTCGGTTATCTTGTCGGAGCCGGTTATCGTCGCCGGTCATCCATCTCGTGATCGCCGGTTATCGTCGCCGGTCGATCGTCATGTCGGGGCCGGGTATCGTCGCCGGTCACCCATCTCGTAACCTCCGGTTATCGTCGCCGGTCGGGTCGCGTGTCGGAGCCGGGTCTCGTCGCCGGTCATACCCATCTCGTGATCGCCGGTTATCGTCGCCGGTCGATCGTCGATCGTCATGTCGGGGCCGGGTATCGTCGCCGGTCACCCATCTCGTAAACTTTTCACTTCAACACGTCAAATGGTTGCAAGGGAGCAAGGCGGGACCCACCAGGGCCAGCCGCAGATGGATCTGCGGCCAGCCGCAGATACATCTGCGGCCAAGATCGGGCTTATATGCCGCGTCCCGCTTCCAGATCTGTCACTTTCAACTTTCAATTTACACATATTCCTCGCGATTTTTGCTTGTTCGCAAGGGCTTTTTGTCGATTTTTCAACTTTCCTGCAAAAACTGTTCCGGTAGGATTGATCTACACGCTACAGGTAACACTTTGACCGGTCACTTTTCAATTTCGTCAATGTTTTGCTATACATTTGACTATTTGCATGTTTAGAGATAAAATGTATGCTTTACAATGCTATGTAATGTACCATCATGTATACATGCTATGTATCAACTATGTGAGTCCTATTTTATGTTTATGAGGCGGTCCCACATATTGTTATTCCTTTTCTGCAATAAAATCACGCATTACATGCTGTAATTACATACATGAATGCAATTTAAATCTGTTTGAGGCTTTGATTGATGGAAAACACGCTTGGCTTATGCCTGGGATGTTCAATTTACAAACGGAACTCTGCCGATTTTTTTTTTTTTCTTTTTTTTTTTTTTTTTTTTTTTTTTTTTTTTTTTTTTTTTGTTTTTTTTTTTTTTTTTTTTAATCATTCTTCATGTTGCATTAATCCTAAGATGAGGCTAGAAATTTAGAAATGTTCATTACATAATTTTAAAAGGAACTTACCTTCTTTCTCGCCCATTCTATTCCAGCTATGGATCGTGATGCGCCCAGTAGCTCCTCCGCCCTCTCGGACTTCGGGTGTTCGCCGTCGTAGGGCTAGCGCCCACTCCTGTTCCTCCTCGGACCCCGTCGAGGCTCGTCGTTTGGACGGAGGCTGTTATTCGTCCGGGTCATCCGGAACGTTGAGGAGGCTGTCCCTCCGGAGGTTGCGGCAGAGGGGCCATCCTCCAGCACTCCGGCTCCATCCACTCATCAGGCTCCTTCTTCTGGCGCCTCTGTGCAGATACCCGATCTTTTTGGGTCGGGATCTCAGTCGTCACCCCTCGGCATCTCTCGTGGCTAACGAGGTATATTTCAGCTCTATTCTGATTTCATTCTCAATTTCTCCATTCTCCTTTTACCGGCATTGACCCCTTGGTGATTGCCCCAGGTCCCCGAGTTTTACCCAGCCGAGGGGTAAATGGGTTCAACATCTATTCCCTTTACGCGGCCCTGCATAGTGATTATCGGGTGATGGTGGACTCTTGGGGCTTCCGACATTTCTTCACTATCATCCCCCGCCAGTGCCCCTGGGGTTACATGAGGGCTTTATCCGAGCGATGGTTCCACCAGACGCAGTCTCTTCATCTTCTCGACTGCGAGGTCGTGTTGACCCCATGGGACTGGAGGTACATTAAAAACCTGGCATTGAGTTTTACCGGGTCCCGCGTCCCCTTGGATCTTGATATCACTCCTGTGGAGGTTCGAGCTTTGCTGGGCTTCGCTGCTGAGGACCGGGTCTTTAAGGCCCGCAGTATCCGATCTGGTGCCTTGGCAGTCGATGCAGTCGGGGGTCTCTAATGCGCTGCCTATTCCAGCAGATCAGGGCACCAGGGACATTCTGCTACGACGCCTGTTCCTGACCATCATGAGGGGTTGTTTTCTGGGGAACAACTCCTCCACCATTCATTTCAGCGTCGTAGGAGCGGTCAGAGATGTGGACCGCATCGGTGATTATGACTGGGGGTCATTCACCTTTGCGTATTTCCTCCACGGCATGCGTCTACGCTCAGAGGGACAGACTGATGCCTGGCTCGGCTTCTACCATTTTCTGTTGGTGAAGGTGGTCCCCTCCTCCTCTCTCTTTACTGTATTTCTTTTCCTTTCACCTCTTTTCTGTATTTGATAGTGACTCATCGCCCTGTCTTGTTTCTATTCACAGTTCTGGGCTTACGAGCGCTGCCATGTCTGAGGCCTATCACTACTCTGGGCCCGGACACTTATCCTCGGGGTCGGCGATGGCATCACAGTAACTTCTGGAGGAGGTCCCCGTTGTCGGGCAGCTTTGCACATTGTCGTATTCAGCTGGAGTTGATCACGGCTGCCGACGTCGCCTGGATTCCCTACCTCTCCGATCATCTGACTGTGGGGTTTGCTGACGGGCATCCTTCCGGCCCGGAGTTCGAGCTTTTCCACCCGTCGCCTCACTTTGCAGAGTGTTGGAGGCTGGGTGATGTATCTCGGGGAGAGCGCGCATTCAGATGCGTCACTGGAGAGATCCGCATCCCGCACTCCCTTTCTTTCACTACTTTCTGGCCGCTGGATTCTCAGCCTTCAGAGATCATGCTTGCCGGGGAGGATGGTCGGATGCTTTCCACAGGTCCCACTACGAGTGATGCATTCCGTACATGGTGGGTGCCCCGTACCATCGGTCCTCAGACTCGGGCCACTTTCTTCCTTGGAGACATGGTTCCAGGCTCGGTGACGGATGACCGATTGGGCTGCCTGTGTTCGGAACCCCTACCCACGCTGATCAGATCGCCTCATTGACCCGTCAGGTAGATCAGTTGTCGCTGTTTATTCGAGGATTGGGCCGGGCCCCGGAGGAGGCTTACACCTACGATCCTGACGGTGCCGGTTATGATGCAGGCCCGAGTTCATCTGATGCCACAGCGCATCCCTACATCCCTGATATGAACTTTGGTCCTCCGAGCTCGACGACTCCAGGGGATCAGTTCGAGGATCCTGCTTTCATAGATGATACTGATTTTATTTAGACCAGGATAGGATAGGGGCTTTTGTATCTGCACCTGCTTAGATTTCTTTTTCATTCATGCACTATGTACTGAACTCATTTATTTATTTACGCACAGTTCTTTTTTTTCATTTTTATGGGATTCACCTGGTTTATTATTAACTGTATGATGCATGCTCTTTTATTTATGGATAGAGAATGACCCCTGTACAGTCTTTTTGATACTATTTTTTTCACAGATGTCGTCCTCGGATGCCGTGGTTCGTTTGGATTCCATTCCTCCCACAGGGTTGATTGGCAGCCTCTTCCGCTGGTTGGACAGTTTACTGCCGGCAGACAGGATTATCGCAGATGGTCTTTTGGGACATTCTTGGTCCTTATTAACCTCCCAGGTGCCAGCGGGCTTTGTGGATGGGCCCTTCTGAGCCATTGGGCCCCTGCCCGTCAGGTGTTTAGGTTTGGGACAGTTAGAGCTGACCCCCACCCTTGAGGAGTAATGCTCGCTTCACACCGGCTTGCCCTTGGATGGTCCCTGTGCTAGGGTTACTGTTGGTTCCATGCGCCGTCAATTCTTGACTTTCAATTCACCGGTTTGCGGAGGGCTGTCTTATTACCGGTAACCACATCAGACCATATGGTTCCTCTTCAATTCTTGATTGACCGATTCCGGCTCACCTGACAGTTTCCGTCTTTTCCTCGGTGATTTTTTCCGTGTCCGAGGAGCGCTGGGATGCCTTGAGAGTGGGCGTTCTGATGGCCTGTGTCATCTCAGTTTTGTATTTGCCATGCAGGATCCGATCATTTGGACATGCGGATTGTTGCGGCCGTTCGGGCCCTTCAGGAGGATCACACCATTTCTCCCCATGATATTGGCGGATACCTATATGTCGGCCACATATTGCCAGTCCTTCCGAGGGAGGATTCTTCAGAGGGAGTTCGACCTTATTGTACATGTGGTTCATGAGTCATCTTAGTCCCATCGGCCATTTCCGTCGCCAAGGGTTTTGCTTCAGCCATGACATAGCCGCGCAGTTTTCGTTTTCGTCCCGTGAAGTTGTACTGATGTGGCCTCCTGGACATCATTTTTGTCTATCATTGAGGAACCCCCTTTCATCTATTGGTTTATTCGGGGCTATTGCTCCTTCATGAGCTTCTTGACTCATGTGCCTGGCATGGATTTCATTCCCATTGCTGGGTTAAGGGGCGTGACGACCTAATCATCCCCTGGCGGTTATGGGGCAGTTTGATCAGACACAGGATTTACACCCCTTCGCGGGTACAGCCGCATACCGATTCCTTATATCAATTCTGTAACAGAGAGGGATCTATTGCAGGTATACGAGCTTTGGGATCGCAGGATCTTTGCCGAATAATAGTGCGAGCTGTCACATCCAGCACATTTGCCTACGTACAGTGGTTGCGTGGAGACCTGGATTTCGGCTAGTTTTGAGTCGGACTGGGGCCTTTGATGACTTTGGAGTGATTTTCACAGAAGATATCACAGACCATTCCATTTCAGCCGATCCTGCCCCGAGTCGGGTCGCTGAGGATTCCCGACTCCGCCTGGCCCTGATTACGACCGAAAAAAGCCCGAGGAGGGATGCCCGCCCTCGCCCTCGCTCGAGAGAGATGAGGCCCTTCGGGCTAGAGATGCTGCCATTGCTGATAGAGAGGCCATTGTATTTCAGACCAGGGCAGTGGGTAGATGCTCATTTTGGGACTGTCAGCCGAGCTAACTGCTTTACTGGATCGTATTGATATGATGGGGCAAGCAGATTGCAGGAGATGCTGATGCTATCAGATCTATCCACCACCCTGTCCATCCTGCTTCGGCTAGTTTCAGATTTGTAGATTATTTTATTTCCTGCATAGACTATGTTGGTTTCATCAGTTATTGAAAGATAAATCTTGTAATAAAACGACTTATATATATATAGACATGCATTTAAATTTAGTCATTTTCCCCTTTTGTCGTATCATTGCCCTCCATTGGATCATCATTTTATCCAACTGACCATGATTTTGACATTTCGCCTTCTTTCTTTTCCTCAAGACTTGATGGAGATTTGACAGATATTGCCGCGCACCTTTGATTTCGTCGGATTGAATCTTCAGATTTTGGATAACTGTTTGGGTTGGATCAGGGTATATATTCTGGGATGAAACTGGTTAGGCAATTGGTTCCGGAAAGGTTTTTGAGGGTGTAGGAAGGTTTTATCTGGCTATCGAAAATTGGTTTTGGTTGGGGAAAGGATTATTTTTAAAGGATCGGACCGCGCCATGATGGCTGGCCTACGTACCCCCACATGTTGGGAGATCAAGGTCCTACGTAGTTCGCTGTCAGGGGAAAAAGGGAACTGATGATTTAAGCGTAGAACCGCTTCACCGAGTCAGAATTGAGGGGTTGTGGAAATACCTCACCATCCATTTCTTGCAACATGAGGGCCCCTCCGGATAGTACTTTCTTGGATCACAAATGGCCCTTCCCAGTTCGGGGCAAACTTCCCCTTGGCCCTCGTCTTGACAAGGCATGATTCTTTTCAATACCAAATCGTTTTCCTTGAACTTCCGAAGTCTTATCCTTTTGTCATATGATCGGGAGATCCTCTGTTTGATATAGCTGACCATGCCAAATGGCAGCCAACCCTCCTTTCATCAATTAGGGCCAATTGGTCGTATCGACTTTGCATCCAATCCTCCTCGCTTATCTGAGCATCGATCACTATTCTGAGGGACGCCATCTCAACTTCAACTGGCAAGGACAGCCTCCATTCCATAATACCAAGGCGTAAGGGGTTGCTCCCGTAGAAGTACGCGTGGATGTTCGGTATGCCAGCAGGGTGAGGGGTAACAGATCCGGCCATCCCCGATGATTAGCAGACATTTTTCGCCATGATCTTCTTGATGTTCTTATTGGCCGCCTCCACTGCCCCATTCATTTTGGGACGGTAAATGACGGAATTGAGGTGCTTAATCTTGAACTGGTCACACAGTCCCTTCATGAGGGCGTTTGTTTAAATTCTTGGCATTGTCGGGAGACCACAACCTCAGGTTTGCCCATATCGGCAAATGACATTATTCCTGATGAAGCTGACGATGACCTCCTGAGTTTACTTTAGGGAAAGAAGCTGCCTCTACCCATTTGGTGAAATAATCGATCATGACAAAGATGAAATCGATGCCCGTTGCTTGCTTTGGGCTCTATTGGTCCGATCACATCCATTCCCCCACATCGAAAATGGCCACGGGGAGGTCATACAGTGCAGTTCATGGGGAGGCGTATGGGATCACATTACCTGTGCGCCTGACATTGATAACACCGTTTGACATGATCTTCGCAATCGGCCCTCAGCGTCAACCAATAATGCCCTGTCCTCAAAATCTTTTTGGCAAGCATCGGTCCACTCATATGGGGCCCACACACTCCACCATGTATTTCATTCATAATCTTTCGGGCCTGTGTTTCATCTACGCACTGCAACAGTCCCAACCCGGCATCCCTTTTATAAAGTGAATCGCCACTCAAGTAAAACTTCATCGCCATCTTTTGAATTCTCATCCTTTCAGTCCGATTTGCCTGATCGGGAAAGGATCTGTCTCTCAGATATTCCCTGATGTCATGATACCAGGGCTGTCTTGTCAACACCACCTCGTTTGATAACACTGCCACATTTTCCTCATACGCCGGGGCATTCTGTACGGTGATCTCAATCTGTGGACTGTCCCTACTCTTGATCACGTGGATTAAGGAAGCCAAAGTCGCCAATGCATCGGCAAAATCATTTCGTCCCCGAGGAATATGGCGGAAGGCGATATCTTCGAATTCTTGCATAAGCTGGGTGACACAACGATGGTATGGAAGTAACCGAAGCTCCTTAGTGTTGTATACCCCGCCCGATTGCTTGTCTGATTACCAATTCTGAATCCCCGAACACACACCGCATAGTCTTTTTACTCCCATGCCACGGGCCAATCGGAGTCCCAAGATACACCCCTCGTATTCAGCGGTGTTATTCGAATTGCTGAAACAAAGTTTAGTGGCCACGGGGTATTGTTCTCTCCGGTGATGATAGAGACTAGGACCGCTCCGGCTCCTGCCCCCACCGGCATTCATGGCACCATCAAAATACAGCTTCCAAAATTGTCCCCTCGTCATCACATTTTTTCGTGCGATACCCAAAATATATCCTCGCCCGGGAGAGGAGTTTCTAACGGCTCCATCCCTCCTGCCGGGGCTTCTGCCAACTGATCTGCAATTTCCCTGCCCTTTTCATGGCCTTCTGGGTCACGTACACCATGTCAAACTGTTGTAAAATTAACTGCCATCTTGATAGTCGACAATTCAGCATGGGCCTTTCGAAAATATATTTCAGGGGATCCATTCTTGATATCAGGTACGTTGTATGCCCATGGAGGTAGTGCTGTAATCTCCCTGCAGCCCAGGCCAGAGCACAACAGGTCTTCTCGATGGGAGTGTAATTCTGTTCACATTGGCTAAATCTTTTGCTGAGGTAATAGATGGCCTGCTCTTTTCCCGCCTCATTTTTCTGTCCCAACATACATCCCATCGCGATGGCATTTACCGATATATACACAAACAGAGGGATCCCATCCTTCGGGGGTACCAGCACCGGTGCTTCAGTCAACTGCTTTTTAATGGTCTGAAAAGCCTTCTGACATTGCTCATTCCACTCCTGGGAAACCCCTTTTCTTAACAGTTTGAAAATGGGCTCACATGTAGTCGTCAAGTGGGATATAAAACGGCTGATAAAGTTTATCCTTCCGAGGAATCCCCTTATCTCCTTCTCTGTGCGAGGTGCTGGCATATCCACAATGGCCTTAATCTTTGCTGGATCCAACTCAATGCCCCGATCACTAACCAGGAAACCCAAGAGCTTGCCCGACTGTACTCCGAAAGCGCACTTGGCTGGATTGAGCTTCAAATTATACTTTCTGAGCCGATCGAATAGCTTTTTAAGATGAGTTATATGATCGGATTCTACCTTTGATTTAACAATAATGTCATCCACGTAGACCTCTATCTCCTTATGCATCATATCGTGGAACAAGGCCATCATGGCTCTCTGATAAGTAGCCCCTGCATTTGTGAGCCCGAAAGCCAGTCGTCTGTAGCAGAAAGTGCCCCAGGGGGTGATGAATGCGGTCTTTTCCCGATCTTCCTCCGCCACCATTATCTGATGATATCCTGCGAAGCAATCCACAAAAGAGTACATTTCGTACTGGGCCGTGTTATCCACCAGGATGTGTATGAAAGGCACCGGGAAGTTATCTTTGAGACTGGCCTTGTTTAGATCTCTGTAGTCTACACATACCCTCACCTTTCCTCCAGGCTTAGCTACTGGGACTACATTGGATAGCCATTCCGGGTAAGTAGATACCATAATGATTCCCGCCCTGAACTGCTTGATGATCTCTTCCTTCACCTTTAAACTCCACTCAGGTTTCAACTTCCTCAGTTTCTGCTTGACAGGCCTGAAGCCCTCCTTGATGGGTAATCGGTGTACCACAATGTCGGTGGACAAGCCAATCATATCCTCATGAGACCAGGCGAAGACATCCTCATATTGTTTAAGCAACTCAGTCATCTCGGCTTTTTGGCTGGGGGTAAGGTCCATCCCTATCTTGAGTTCCTTTGGCTGGTCAGGGGTTCCAATATCAATGGTGATGGTTTGGTCCAAGTTGGGTTTGGGTTTATCCTCGACCCATCCCTTGATCTCGTCAGGTGCGTCGTCGTAATCTGTCTCATCTTGTTCAATGCCCATTAAATCGAAATCCAGCTCAATGTCAAAATCATAATCATCATTCAAATTTGAAAGACCGTTTGTTAGGCAAGGATTACTCAAATTGGTACACCTGACATGAAACAAAATACTTGTCATATATAAATCATTTTTCCACGATGATCGCATTTTCAAATAACAAGAAGAAACGACATAATGATGCAGGAATAAAACAACAACAAAAATAAACTTCTTCATTCCCCCATCATCGGGGGTCAATCACCCTGACGTCGAGCTTTACCCCTGTTTGGATATCACTGGTTTTTGGGTCCAATTGTCGATGGTCAGGTCAGCTGAAATGCGCTGGATGAAAGAGGTCCTCACATCGGACACCTCCCCGATGATTACGGATACGTCGCCTGAGTTCTCCTCCATACCCTCTCCAGGAATAATCAGTCCTGCCCAATCGATGACAGGCACAACTTGCTGGGCTCCCGGTGGTATGACCGTATTCGTCCCCTCCTTACTGCTTGTTGATTGTCCGGGGATGTAGCATTTGGTTTCAAACTCTTTTGCGACCTCCTGTAGGAAACTTTCCCTCCGGACCGACTCACTATGTGTGGGGGTTAACTCTTCATTCCCTGCCCCAATCACAGGTCCGCTGATCCCCTGCTCATTGTTGGCTTTGGTCGCTGGACTGCCAATTAGTCGAATCGGAGTAGCACCCTGACGGTGTCCCCGTACTGCGCCCACATGGTATCCCAATCCTGCTTTGCCTATCTGCTGTGGTAGGTGGATGGGCTTGGTGATTCCCTGACTGCTTTTCCCTAGTCCCTGTCCAGGTTGGAAGTTCATTTTAATCATTTCCCTTGCCACAAAGGTGAGTTCCGGAGAGACCCTTGGTTTCACAGCTGGAGCTCCCAGGCATCTATAATGGGGAGTGCTAATCTCTAGTGCTTGAAAGCTGGCAGGCGCCGCTGACTCATCCACATTGATTAATGGTAGGGGGCCACTCCTGAGAGGAGAAGGGTCATCACATTCGGCCGAGATTGTTACCAGATTCCCATCGATGATCAACTTGATTTGTTGGTGGAGCGTGGAAGGAACTGCCCCGGCCATGTGTATCCACGGCCTCCCTAACAGCAGGTTGTAGCTTGCCGTGATATCCAGGACTTGGAAGGAGATATCAAAAGTACAGGGTCCTATCTCCACTGGCAATTCTATCTCTCCGATGGTGTCCCTCCGGGATCCGTCAAAAGCCCGAACCACCACATGACTGGCCCGCAGGCGCTTGGGACTGATGTTCATTTTCTTCAGCGTACTGAGAGGACATATATTCAATGCCGATCCCCCGTCGATCAGTACCCCATTCATGACATATCCTGAGGAGATTACTGCAATGTGTAGCGGTTTTCGGTGCCCCCTTCCCTCTTCGGGAATGTCCTCATCTGTAAAGGATATTGCATCGGTTTCCAATAAGTGGCCTACCAACCGGCCGAAACCCTCCTCACTAATTTCTTTGGGCACAAATGCCTCCTCCAGAACCTTCATCAGGGTTTTGCAATGCTCACTGGATGACAACACCAAATCCATGACTGATGTTAGGGTTGATTCCTCATTTAAAATCTGGATCCCCCTCATTTCTGGGTGATCCATCCTTTTTCAAAAACTCTATGGCCCTTTCCTCAGAAACCTCTTCATTTTTTCTCTTTTGGCTCTCAAGGACTTCGCCCGGGCAGATATAAGGGGTTCCCCTTGGTCGTCACGGAAGCACAACTGGCCGCTTCCTCGGGTATTCCCCCGTAATTCCAGGGTACAGTCTTCAGATTACTGATAGGGAGTTGTGGCCTTGCAGCAAAAATGATGGGCCTCGGAGCTGTCAACTTGATAGGTCCCTCTATGTTATTCGTACTTACCCCTATCAACTTGATGGGCGTTACCCTCGCACTCCCATGGTCATGTATCACATTTATCATCTCCTCAACTTTCTGCACATAGTTCAACCTTGGCGGCTCCCCCGCCTCATTTGCCTCCGTCGCATTGACTCCCCCCCCATCATGTCTTGGCAGGGGATTTGCCTTAACATTCGGGGAGTCCGGCTGTTCCACCACAATCTCTCCACTGTCAATCAGGTTTTGGATTTGATGCTTTAACGTCCAGCAATCCTGTGTATCATGGCCAGGGGAACTGGAGTGGTATGCACACCGCTTGCTCGGGTCAAACCTTCTACCCTTTGGGTCACTCGGGGGTGCCAAACCAACAATCTTCTTTTGGGCTACTAATACCGCTAATACTCGTTCAAGCGGCTCCCCGAGCGGGGTGAATACTCGGTTTTGCGAGGCCTCATATCTTCTTCGCCCCTCTGCTCTCTGATCTGAGAAATTTGGCTGTCGGGGTGGCCCTCCCCTCTGTGCCTGTACCGGAAGATGGCTTTCTGCTTTACTGGACGACCCTTGTAGGATGAGGGAGACATCCTCCTCCTTCCTCTTTTGGACTCTCCGGGAAGTGCTACCATAGTTTCCATTCTGTATTTGCTCGGCAGCAGTTTCTAAAGCAGTAAGATCCCGGATTTTACCCGATTTCAAACCCAGGTCAACCATCTCTCCATGTTTAATCATTTCCGCAAAAGGTCTTCCAATCCCTGAGATGACCCTCTCATAATACGGTGCCTCCTGAATGTCTACAAAGGTCATTACCATCTCTGATTCGCTCATCGGGGGAGTTACCTGGGCAGCCATGCCCCTCCATCTTTGCGCATATTCCCTAAAGGATTCCCTAGGCTGTTTTTTAACTTTTGTCATTTGGTACCTGTCAAGAGCCATCTGGGCCTGAAAGCTGTATTGGGTTAAGAAAGTATGGGCCAATTCCTCCCAGTTGTGGATTCGGGCGTTGTCGAGGCGGGCATACCATATTCTTGCCTCCCCTGTTAAGCTTTTCTGAAATAGCTGCATTCTTAACCCCTCGTCTTCGGCATAAGCCCCGAGTTTCTCCAATGTATATTTTCAAGTGTGTATAGGGGTCTCCCTTTCCATTGTACTTTTCAAACTCGGGAACTTTGAACTTTTCTGGATATCTGGCTCCGGGGAAAACACATAAATCCGAGTAATTAACCCTGCCCAGGGAGCCTATGCCCTTTAGAGATTGGATGGTTTCCTCCATGTATTTCATTTTTCTCCGAAGGTCGTCATGGTCCCCTTCCTCTGGGATAGTAATCACTGTCCTGCTAGGTATGGGAACGGCCTTTGGGATGACTGGCTCGTCCTTGAGTCGGGGTGGGTCATCTTTAAGCAAGTTTGTACCATTTTTAGGAGGATTCTGATCATCCCCTGGTGGTGGAGTATTATGCGATCCCTGGTTTACCGGATCCTGTCTGATTAAGAACTGTTCCTTTAACATTGTGGCCATTTCCATCATCTGTCTTTTAAAATCATCAAACTCCTCCCGAGATATGGAATTATGGTTAGGAAGATCAGCCATTTCAGATGTAGAGACCTGGGCTTTCTTAGACTGCGAACGAGTTTGAGGAGCAATCCTACAGAGACAACGGTTCGAAGTTTAGTCCCGGGGAAATGAAAACATGGATGCATGCTAAAACTGTAAAATTTTTTGTATGTTTTTTTTTTTTTTTTGGGTTTTTTAATCTTTTTCTGCAAAACAACTCGTTAGCGGTTCTTTATTGAAATAATACATGCTAGATATGATTTATGCTTCCCGTGTCGTTCCCTGCAAAACACAGAGGTTAGTATTTTCTTTTGACATAAAGGGGACGTATATATGAATATGTTGCAATGGAATTATGGCATTTATACGCAGAACCGTAAAAGGGCATGAAGAGACTTATCCTGCGTCGGGTTAATCTGAGGCTGACCTATCCTAGGGTTACTCTCGCGGGCTTTTCGGCATGAAGGTTCCCAAATCTTCGCAATCTACTCGTTTGAGCCCTTTCGATTGGAGCGGATTTGAGTGGTGCGTTTCCTGAGCCATCCTCCGGGGATCAGCCCCATCGAGTCCAGTAATAAGCAACCGACAGGTTCGCCTCAGGAGGAGGTACTCTCTCAACATACATTCACATTCATCGTCCTCACCGTATGCAAATGATTACTTTGAAGTAAAGCAAACCCATTCAATCATTCATTCATTGGACAACAACACACATTCACACAACAATAAAAAGAAGTCAAAATGTCGCACGCACATACACATTTATAAATTTTTAAAGGATAGAATAGCATCAAGATTTAATGCGGCTTAAGCCCTCTAATCTCCCCAGCAGAGTCGCCAGCTGTCGACGCCGGGTTTTTTGCTTCTCTTTTGGTCTTTTCCAATTTTAGCCTTTTGATTTAGATGACGTTTGGAAAAGGTCGGCATTGATGTCGACGGGGTTTTGAAAGACCGTGTTTTATGATGAGCCAATTAACCAGAGTCGCCAGTTGGTATATTTGAAATGGATGTACCAACTCATCCGAATTTTCGTGTTTTATAAATCGCTGGCTCATATGTGACTCCGAATTAATTGGTCTGCGAATCGAGATTCATAGAGTTCGGGGGCTTGTTTAAGTGAGGGGAAGGTGTTAGGCACCCCTCGACTTCCGTGAAACACGGTTACCGCAATCTCGATGCTTTCCTATCCTTTAATTCATAAATGTGTGTGTGTATATGCGCGTGTGTGTGTGTGTGCCTATGTGAATGTTGTGGTGAGTTTGTATGAAAGAGTCATTTGGATTTTAGGGAAAATCGTGTTTTACTTTGAGAATGCTTCGAAATGTCTTTTCGGCATACACGAGGAAGCTTTATGAGAAAAGGTTTGGTTTTAATTATCAAAACTATGAGATTTTCGTTAGGTGTCGTTTTGGCAAAACAAGAGTTTTAAACCTTTGTCAAAATAGGAATCGAGATCTATACGTTGCTTTCGTGACTCAAATGATGGGCAACTTCTAGAATCTCTTTAACCCTATGCACAACGGTTTAATAAAACGCCACTTATTTATAAAATCATTTTTTGTGATATTTGAAAACGATTTTTTCTTTTAGCTTTCTCGTTAGATATGAATCGACATTTCATTAACGTTTCTCAAATTTTAACCTCGTGATTCTAATATCCTACTTTGATTGATTTTATGAAAATCTTATCATTTAGCTTTGAAATCAATTTCGTGTCATAATTCAAATCGAGCATAAACACGCGTCGGGCTATTCATGGGCATGTAAGCCATCAAAATATCCCCGAACGCCAACAATCACAAATTTCACTATTTCGGGGCCTTAAGCACGATTCTCGCCTTAGCGTCGTTTTAAGGCCCAACGATTACATATTTACAATGAGAACTACGTCATCTCTATCTCTTACATCAAGATATGTCCATCATCGGATCGGGACCCCGGGGTCGCTTTCCTAGGCTCACAACCAAGTATCCACACACAAACAATCGGATATTACAAGAAAATAAACCAATCCGGATAATCTAACAATACCAAGACCTCCTAAAATAACGATTTAAAGGAAATGATACCAAACATAACACCTTAAAACAAACAAAGAAATTAATGAACGAATCTCATCGGGTTGTTAGGAAGAGTTTATTCCGATGGAAACTTCACTCATAATCCCTAATTCATTGTTCAACAAGATACATGAAAGTTACATCTAATTTACCCAATCAATATGACATGAATTGCTAGAACAAATAGAAATTTTCACCTTGCAATTGATCTCAAATGGATATGAACTTGTGTATTTGAATAGGATAAGGAGTGTATTTGATACAATCAAAATTAAAAGGATTGAATTCTCTCTTTTTTCTCTCCTTTCTCTCCTATTTTTGTAGCAAAATCTCACTATTTTCTCTCTATTTCCGTGCTCTTTTGCTGCTGGAATTTCCTTCTTCTTCCCAAAATTCGCTGAACCTCCTGTATGCTGCCGAAGCTGGCTTAAATAGGCTGGCCAGAGCCAGCCGCAGATCTATCTGCGGCTGGCCGCAGATGGATCTGCGGCTGGCCAGCTGGCACGCCTCCCATCGCACTCAGCTGCGGAGTGCTGATTTCCCGGTTTTCGTGCTGGCGCACCCACTTGGCCGCAGATCTATCCGCGGCTACTGGCGGGCTTGACTTTCTCGATTTTCGTGCCACGCTTCGATTTTCGTACCGCAACGTCGGTTTTCGCTGACAGGCTCGTATTTCGCAGTCCGGGAACTTCCGGGATACGTGCCACCTCATTCGGAAATGCCTGCCTCGGACGATCATGCTGTCACGTCGACTTGGGCTGCCCAAATCATTGCGGTGGTGCCGGGCGCTCGCCCTTGTGCCCGCTCTTTTGCTCCTGCAAGCTGGTTCAATTGACGATTTCGCCCTCCTGTCATGGTTAGTAGAAGGAAACGCAAAATTTGGGTGTCTACAATCAAACCATTACAACATCAAGCCTATTTATACTAAGCTTGGGAACAATCTAGAATTCAAACAAGCACACACTTGTTGTAACACAACATTACAAAAAACATGTAATTGAAAATAAATGCTAATTCCCTGTTTTGGGGAAGGAATCTCGCAACCAAAGTTAAAATCTGTAAACTGGATATAGGAGGTTCCCGCTGGGGCAGGAATTTTGTACCGAGTTTTGGCGCCGGGGCGCGATTGGCCGCTGGGGGCGAGATTTGGCCTAGCTGAGCTCGCTGGGGTGCAGAACAAAAAGGCTGGCCCCGGGGCGCGAGTTTTGAACTGAAAATTGGTGTCGGGGCGGGGATGCAGTTTCTTTTGGAAACTTGATTTTTTTGCGATTTTTGGTTCGCACACTTATGTTTACAACATGTTCATAAATATTCTTACACTTGGACTCCAACTCCATGACCTCTGTACTTGAATCCAACCTCGTTCCATAGTTTATGAATCATTCAGTTAAGTCCTTCTTTGATGAGGACATGCCTAGCTTGGGCAAGGATGAGAGTTATGGAGTTGAATTCGGTGCAAGTTCCAGTTGGACCAGTGATAAGAGCTTGGGCTAAAACGCTTCAAGGAGGGGATTAACGGATTGATTCAAAAAAGCTTGGAAGGATAAAAGATTCCAGGATGAAGGCTTTGGAGTTAGAGTCCAAGATCGTGAACATGTTACAATTGTGTATTCCAAGCCAAGAATTAGGAATTAGTCCAAAGGGCCAAAAATTCTAGCCCGGCGCGCCCCGCGCCAGTTTTGTGCCTGATCCGGCGCGCCCCGCGCTGGTCATACAGGAGTATAGCGCGGCCCGCGCCATTTGTAGTGCGCCTCGCGCCGAGCCGCTTTGAAGACCTGCATACCTAGCGTGCCCCGCGCCAGTCACATGACACGGAATCCGAAGAACGCGTTTTTGAAGATTTTATCAGTTTTCTTTCCTTATGTTTTAGGGATTTATCATATCTATCATAATTCTAAGTTTACTAGGATGTTTGTTAGATGGAAATTACTTTCTAATTAGTTATTTACTAGTATTTCAATTCCTTTTGTAATTAGTGTTTATTTCTACTAGTATAAATAGGTTACATGGTTAATGTAATTGATGATCAACATAATATACTGAGTTTTATTCATACTTGAGAGCTATTCTCTACTTTTGGTTCTTTGAAGGATTTCTAAGTAGCTTTTCTTAGTTTTTCTTTGAGATTCGAAACTAACTTATCATACAACAAACCATAGTTGTGTGTGGCATTATTCTATCACATCATACAATCGTACGAAGATTATCGTTGTACTTAAAACAAGGGTCTAAGTGTTGTTGGTGTTCCATCTTACGTGAATTCAATTACTTGATCGAATATATCAGGATTCTCGTCTTCAAATTAGACGTTGGGCTAAGATTTTGAAAGAGTCCATCAATTTGCTTACTAGAAAACGATCCAGGCGACGACCACCTCACGCAAGCGTCCCGTGGAGTCTATCATTTGGTATCAGAGCTGCGTTTTCTAGCTAAGTATCTACCTTTATTGTATCGTTGGATTTGTGAGTAAAAAAAAGAGTATAGAAAATTTTATTTCAGTTATTTCAATTTGATCGTAGATTTCATCTTCAATTCCGTAATCGAGATTGTTGGTACTTATATTCATACCTACTAAAGTTGTTTTTGATAAGTTATTTTGAATTGATTAGTAAAACCGAGGATTTTGCTAGGTAAATTCGAAAAGAACCTATTAGAGAGAATATTTAGAGGTAAAAGGCTTAGTTGTGAGATCATTCGAGGGAAAAAGCCTATTGAGTGATACACGAGTGAAACATTAATCGAGCGAAACACGTAAGGGAGTGGTGAGGAAAATATTTTGCTACTAACCTCTATTTTGCAGGAATTATGTCTAACTCAAAGGATAAGGGAACTTTTGTAGAACCTTCATTGTCAGCTAATATGAAGTTGATGATTGAAGCCATGAACAAGGAATGAGGTAGGAGGTTGGATATGGCAATGGAACAAGTGCATGAGCGCTTGGACCAATTAAGCGTTACTCGAGGAGAATCATCTCAAAACCGTCAAAGAACTCATCAAAAAGGAGTATCCCAGCAAAAAGGAGCTAGGGTGGAAGAAACTAATTTCAATGACGGAGGATTTAGTGAAGAGGAGGATCGAGAGTCCGACTTCTTACATCAGAGGCAACGAGGAGCTAGAGATAGAGGAGTTCGAGATAAAGAAGATAAACAACTTGGATAGTATTAAAATGAAAAATTCCAGCTTTCCAAGGGAGGAGTGATCCTGAGGCATACCTAGAGTGGGGAAAGAAGATGGAGTGGGTTTCTGAATGTCACAACTATTCAGAACTCAAGAAAGTCATACTTACCGCTACGGAGTTTTCAGCTTATGCAGTTACTTGGTGGGATCAGCTGATGATCAGCCGGAGAAGGTGCGGAGAACGGCCAATTGAAACTTGGGATGAGATGAAGACGATTATGAAAAAGCGATTTGTACCAGGCTACGATCACCGTGAGTTAGTTTGGAGCCTACAAAGTCTGAAACAAGGTAGCCGGAGTGTAGAGGACTATTACAAGGAGATGGAAATGTTGTTAGCTAGGGCAAACATCAATGAGGATAGCGAAGCAACAAGGCCAGTTATTCGGCGGGACTAAATTGAGAGATTTCAGATCTAGTAGAACGACAACATTATGTGGTATTGGAGGATATGGTACACATGGCTATCAAGATTGAGAAACAGCTTAAGAGGAGAGGTAGCCAGCGTTGTCGATACCTAATTCGGGATCATCATGGAAGTCTAATGTTGGGAAACGAGAGGAGAAGCCAGCTGTAGGCAAACCTAAATTTGAGCCAAAATTGGAGACGACTAATAGGGGAGTGCAAGGTAAAACTGACCCTACTTCTTTTAATCGTAATCGAGATATTAAATGTTTTAAATGTCAAGGTAGGGGACATATTGCAAATCAATGTTCGAATCAAAGAACGATGTTGTTACTTGACAATGGAGAGGTGGAGACCGAGGGGGAAGATAGTGATACTGACTCTATGCCACCACTAGATGAAGCGAAAGATAGGGAAGTTGTTTGTATTTGGGGAAGTTTTGGTGACTAGAAGAGTGCTTAGTGCACAAGTGAAGGATAAAAGCAACGAACAGCGGGAAAATTTATTTCATACTAGGTGCCTTATGAATGGGAAGATTTGCTGTGTCGTGATTGACGGAGGTAGCTGCACGAATGTGGCTAGCAAGATTAATGGTGGAGAAATTAGGGCTTTCCAAAACCAAACATCCTCAACCGTGTCGATTGCAATGGCTTAACGATAGTAATGAGGTTAAAGTGACTAAACAGGTGTTGATGCCATTTACGATTGGGAAGTATGTGGATGAAATTTTGTGCGACGTGGTTCCAATGCAGGCGGGTCACATATTGTTTGGTCGACCGTGGCAAATTTGACAGGCATGTGAAGCATGATGGCTTTACAAATGAATATTCTTTTGTTCACAATAAAAGGAGGGTTATTTTATATCCTATGTCACCACAACAGGTGCATGCGGATCAACTTCATCTGCAGAGAGATCATGAAAAAAGAAAAGAGAAAAAAAAAATGAAGGGAAAAATAAGAGAGAAAAAAGAAAGAGAGAAAAGAAAAGATGAGGAGCGGAAAACAAATATCTATGCAAAAAAGAGCGATGTGAGACTAAACAGCCGATGATTATACTTCGGTATAAGGAGGCGCTTTTGAGTACTAACGCTAATGATTCTTCTTTGCCTAGTGTTGTTTCATCTCTTTTGCAGGATTATAAGGATGTGTTTCCCGAGGAGCTTCCACAAGGATTACCACCTATTCGGGGAATTGAGCATCAAATTGACTTCGTACCCGGTGCAACCATTCCAAACTGTCCAGCTTATCGGAGCAATCGCGAGGAAACGAAGGAGTTGCAAAAGCAAGTTGGCGAACTTATGGAGAAGGGGTTCGTAAGAGAGAGCATGAGTTCATGTGCAGTTCGGGTGATCTTAGTGCCTAAAAAGGATGGGAGATGGCGCATGTGCATAGATTGTCGAGCGGTGAATAATATTACGGTAAAATATCGACATCCCATTCCACGATTAGATGATATGTTAGATGAATTGCATGGGGCATGTATATTTTCTAAAATATATTTGAAAAGTGGGTATCATCAAATTAGAATGCAAGAGGGTGATGAATGGAAAATAGCTTTCAAAACAAAATATGGTTTATATGAGTGGTTAGTGTTACTTTTTTGTTTAACTAATGCACCTAGTACTTTCATGAGATTAATGAACCATGTTTTGCGTCCGTTCATTGGAAAATTTGTGGTAGTTTATTTTGATGATATTTTGATATATAGCAAAAAATTGGGAGAACATGCATTGCATTTAAAATCTGTTTTAGATGTTCTTAGAAAAGAGAAGTTATTTGCTAACATAGAAAAGTGCACGTTTTGTACGGATAGAGTTGTGTTTCTTGGCTTTGTTGTTAGTTCACAGGGAATACAGGTTGATAATGAAAAGATACGTGCAATCTGTGAGTGGCCAGTCCGATAAATGTGAGTCAAGTTCGTAGTTTTCATGGACTCGCGAGTTTCTACCTGCGATTTATACGGAACTTTAGCGACATCACAACACCATTGACTGAAGTGATCAAGAAAAGTGTAGGATTTAAGTGGGGTGATGAACAGGAAAAGGCATTTAATTTAATTAAGGATAAAATTGACTAATGCGCCTTTTGCTTGTTTTGCCTAACTTTGCTAAAACTTTTGAGATTGAGTGTGATGCTTCAGGTGTAGGAATTGGAGCAATGCTGATGCAAGAAGGAAAGCCAGTAGCATACTTCAGTGAGAAATTAAGTGGAGCATCTTTGAACTATCCAACATATGATAAGGAGTTGTATGCATTGGTTCGAGCATTGGAGCCGTGGCAACACTACCTTTGGCCTAAAGAGTTCGTGATTCACACTGATCATGTATCTTTGAAGTACTTGAAAGGACAACATAATTTGAACAAAAGACACACAAGGTGGATGGAGTTCATTGAGACATTTTCGTATGTCATCCGATACAAACAAGGTAAGGAGAATATTGTTGTTGATGCTCTTTCGAGGATGGTACATGGTTACTTCAAATACTCTTGATACAAAATTGCTTAGTTTTTGAAACGAATTAAAGAGTTGTATAGTTTAATGAACACTTGAATTTTGTGAAGAGTTTAAATCATGTGAAAAGAATGTTGTAAGGTAAATATTTTAAAGTTAATATGGTTTTTTCTGTTTCGAGAAAAATAAGCTATGTATATCTGCAATGTTCTTTTGCGTGAGTTGTTGAATTAGAGAGATCACATGGGGCGAGGTCCTAATGGGTTATTTTGGTGTTGAAAAGACTTTATCCTATTTTTGAAAGAGCATATCTCTTAATTGGCCTACCATAAATGAAACGAGACGTGGGAAAGAATTTCGTGATAAATGCATTACGTGTACAGATAGGCCTTATAGTCCTCGTGTTCAAACCTCATGGATTGGTATACACCATTGCCTATATCTAGTGAACCTATGGATTGATTTGTCTATGGATTTTGTATTGGGTTTTAACCATAAGGTCTAAAGCGTGGTCGAGTGATTCCTATATTCTGTGGGTCGTGGATAGATTTTTCTAAAATGGGCACATTTTTTATTCCATGTCACAAAACTGATGATACTTGGCAATCCCATATTAACTGATTTGTTCTTTAAGAGAAATTGTTCGAGCTTGCCATGGGCATTGCCTAGAAACAATTGTTTCAGATAGAGATTCTAAATTTTTTGAGCTTATTTTTGGGGAAGACAATGAGGTGTAAGTTAGGTACTAAATTGTTAATTTTCCACTACTTGTCACCCCACAAAACTGATGGTCCAAACAGAAGTAGTTTTAATAGAAAACTTTTATCTCGCATATGTTAAGGGCAAATCATTAAGAAGAATATTAAGCATTGGGAAGGAATGTTTTACCACATGTTGAGTTTTGCAAATACATCGATCTGTTCATAGCTCTGCTACAACAATTTTCCCAACACATTTGAAAATTGTTTTATAGGTTATTTAAAATCCTTTTGACATAGCCCGCTTGGATTTATTGCCAGTTAAACCTATTTTCTGAATTTGACTAACATGGAAGGAAAGACAAAAGGACTAGAAATTTGTTAAGCAGATACATGAAAAGGCAATGGAAGGCTTAACATTGAGCAGCGAGGACGGAGCAAATATGTTAAAACAAGCAAACAAGCCCAAGGGCCGACCGTTAAGTGATCTTTGAACCCCGGAGAGTGGGTTTGGCTTTCATAATGAGGAAGGAAAGGTTTTCTGGCTCAAAGACGATACGAAATTGCTTCCCAAAGAGTGGGATGGTCCGTCCATTTCAAGGTGCTTTCAAACGCATCAATGATCAATGCCTACAAATTGGACTGTTGCCTGGTGATATGCCGTTGAGTAGCCTACAAAATTTTACAAACGGTTTCTGATCTATGGTCTGCCGTGTTTGATGTGAGGTGATGATTTGAGGACAAAATCCATTTTCAAGAGGAGAGGAAATTGATGAGGACATGCTTAGCTTGGGCTAAGAAGGATTAAGGATGAGAGTTATGGATTGATATTCGGCTGCAAGTTCCAGTTGGGAACCAGTGAACTGAGAGCTCCGCGGGCCCTAAACGCTTCAATGGAAGGGGATTAAACGGATTGATATCAAGAAGCTTGTGAAGGATGAAGATTCCAGGATGAAAGGCTTTGGGAGTTTAGAGTCCAAGATTGTGAATATGTTACAATTGTGTATTCCAAGCTAAAGAATTGGGAATTATGTCAAAAAGGCCAAAAATTCTAGCCCGGACACGCCCCACGCCCAGTTTTTGTGCCCTGATCTACGCGCGCTCCCTGCGCTGGTCATCGGGACAGGAGTATAAAGCGTGGCCCCGCTGTACAAAAAATTTGTAGCGCAAACCCCGCACCACGAATCCGCCACTTTGAAGACCTGCCATTCACCTAGCGCGCCACCGTGACCATTTGTAGCGCCGCACCCGTGGCCATTTGTAGCGCGCCCACCCGCACCAATTTGTTAGCGCGCGCCCCGCTGCTCAAGTCACGCGGCATCCAATCAGAATCCGAGAAAACGCGTTATTTTTTGAAAGTATTTTATCCAGATATTTTTGTTTTTTCCTTATTTTTTTAGGGGAATTTATTCATATCTTAATCATAATTCCTATGAGTTGGGACTAGGATGTTTTGTCTAGAATGGCAAATTAATTTTCTAATTAGGTTATTTACTAGTATTTCAATTCCTTTTAATAATTAGTGTTTATTTTCTAACATAGTATAAATAGAGGTTACATGGTTAATGTAATTGATGATCAACAATAATATTATACTTAGTTTATTCATACTTGAGAGCCCTATTCCTCTACTTTTGGTTCTTTTGAAGGATTTTCTAAGTAGCTTTTGCTTTAGTTTTTCATTTGAGATATCGAAACTAAACTTATCATACAAACAAACCATTAGGTTGGTTGTGTGGCGTTTATTCTTAATCACATCATACAATCCGTACGAAGATTATCGTTGTACCTTAAACGAAGGGGTCTTAAGTAGTTGTTGGTGGTTCCATCTTAAAGCGTGAATTCCAATTGCTTGATCCGAATATATCAAGATTTCTCGTCTTCAAATTAGAACGTATGGGTTAATATTTCGAAAGTGGTCCCATCAATTTGCTTGACCCTAGTAAACGATCCGCCGGCACACGACACACAGCTCACGCAAGCGTGTTGTGGAGTCCTATCATTTTCTTTGAAGCGTTTTTGGCTCGAAGCCTCATCGTAATAGGTTCCAAGTGGCCAAATGCAATGATGGGTCCTCTTGGGTTTTGTTCATGGGTTTCGGAGCTAAGGATTGTCCATCATCTATACCTCCCTCCCTCTTGAAAAGGATTTGTCCTCAAAATCGACACCTACATCAAACGGGCTTAGAATTCAGGAAACATTGAAAGTTGCACTAAGACAGGTATAATCACCCAGGGTAAATATCCAGTTTGTAAAAAATTGTCATTAATGCGTTCAAGCAACTTGAAATGGTCCATCTCCTCGTTGGAAGTAGAATTCGCGATTTCGAGCCGTCATTGTTCTTTTGGGCAGCGAAATTTTTTATCTTTACAGGCAAGTGTAGCCAATACCCAATCTCTGGGTTCGAAGATTACTTGACGCTGGGGCCCTTTGTTTTGGCCTGTCTGGCATATTGGGGGCTCGTCTTCTTTTCAAATGTTTGAGTCTTGTCTTTCTTCATGTATCTGCTTAACAAAAATCCAGCTTTTGTTTTTGCCATCCATGTGTAGTGTACACAAAAATAGGTAATGGTGGCTAAAATCCAATGGGTTGTGTAAAGGATTAATGCCATACACAAATTTTTAAAGTAAAAAGGTGAGAATTTTAGTAGCAAGACTGTGGAACAGACCTAATTTATAAAGCAAACTCCCAACATGTGGTAGACATTCTTGTTCCAAAGCTTAATATTCTTTTAATGATAAGCCCTCAAGTAATGGCAAGATAGAGTTTCTATTAACTACTTTTGTTTGGAAACCATACCATGCGAATTTGTGGATGACAAGTAGTTGAAAACAGTTAGTTTAGTTCCTAATTTTAACACTCACAAAGTTTTCCAAAAAATAGCTCAACGAGCTTAGCAATCTCTATCCCGAAACAATTGTTCGGGGGCATGGCCATGCAAAACGCCCAAAATCTTGAAGAACGAAGAATAAATCAGCAACATGGGAATGCAATCATCAGCTTTTGTGACATGGAATAAAAATGTGCCATTATTTAAAAATCTAATCCACAGACGCACAAATATAGAATCAATGAGGGGGGTCCATGCTTAGATCTAGGTTAAAAACCAAATACAAAGTACAATAGACAAGTCAAATCCAAGGTTCACGTCGAAATAGGCCCATTGTTGTGTGTATAAAACCCATGGGGTTTGATAGACTCCATTGGCAAACGCTTGCGTTGAGGTGGTCGTCGGCCCCGGAAATCGTTTTCTAGTAAGCAGATTGATGGACTACTTTGATAGACTCACCACGGCAACGCTTAGCCGTGATGGTTGGGTTGTCGCACCAGGATCGTTTCTGTTAGGTTTGTATAACGCGAACATGCAATCAAATTACATAAATAAAGCGGAAGCGCGATAAAATCAGATTTTAAAATTTTATACAAACCATCACCATGATATTTCTTTATGCATAACTATTAATTAAACGAAATAGATAGAGATTAAGAAATTATACCCTCGTAGAACCGTGCTTCCTCGGGTACAAGTTTAACTCCAATTCCTTCGTGTTCTCCTTGAATTCCACCGATTAAATTCCTTCCTTTGATCAACGTTAGCCACCCAAGTGTTTGGCCTCTAGAGGTGATCTACCAAGGAATAATATCTATTCAAGAAGATGGGTGTTGGCAAAACCCTAGTTTCTATCTCTATAGAAATTGTAAGTACTCTCCACAATTCTTATGCAAGAGTGTGTAACCCTAATCTATGATAAGACTTCTCTTATTTATAGATGTAGGAAAACCCTTCCCTAAACTATTTAGGATTAGGGTTTCTATTCTAATTAAACTCCTTTAATTAAATTAAACTCCTAATCTAATTAGGAATTCATGTGAGAGTACTTCTATTAATTAATTCTCAATCCCTATTAGGAATTAAATAATAGTAATAGTAATAATAATAATAAGACTCCTCTTATTAATCTATATTTAATATTTTTAAAATATTAAATAATAAATATTAAGCTATTTAATTTATTCTATCTACATAGACTAAATTAAATACACATAACTTATTATTACAATTAGCCATTTACTTCTTAAATAAATATTTTTTTTTTTGCGATGTGACTTTTTAGGTTCTCCATATTAAACCAGTTATGAATAAATCAATTAGAGCAATTCTAATCTTATTTAAATAAATAAATTAAACTATTTAATTCATTTAAATATTTATTCTACAATAAGGGTAAGCCCCCTTAGCGATCAACGACTTTCCAGATAATATAGATTTCAACATTAATCATAAAAGAACCTTTCAGTGCATAGTTACCGTACAATTCAATCCTTCTACCATACAATGTCCCAATTAAATATAAGAGATGGAATTACTGTCAAGTCTTATTTTATTTAATTATATGTATTTCGATTCTCAAATGCACAACTCTAAATAATACAAATTAGAAACTCTTTTCTAATTTCATTCTGCCTTGGCCAAGGACTACTAAATTGTCATTTATCGAATCACATAGGATATTCATATCTTTTACTAGAAGTGATAGATTCTTTGTTGATCATTCACCTATCTCCATGTACAACTTATTATACCCAATCATACCCTTTGTTATACCCTAAAGGTCTTAAGGGACATGTCAAAGTATAACTCATTATACACAAGATACTATGATGATCTCAAGTCCAAGGATCACTTGTACTACTATCACTAGAGGAATTCCTATTGATAGGCGAGTAAAACTCCATTAGGTATTCCTTAGCGAGCCACGTTTAGTGAACTTATTCTCCAATAAGCACCTACATACTTGCTTTAGTGTCTCCACACAAATGATTATGAGATCAATCATCCTCTTCTTAAGAGCAAGCAACGTATGTACTAATCTATCTGGATTCACTAATCTCCTTTTTAGTAATCCAACGATTAGGAACGATTTTAGTTTGTGAGCTATCTAGAATTTAGATCTCATTAGCATGATCACCATCATGATTCTAAAAGCATTGCTCAAAACTATGGGTTTATTACATTTAATATAACAACACTATGTTGATAATATAAAATGTCTTTAATAACCGAATAAGATTACAAAGTATATGCTACATCATATCAAATATGATTGGCTTGTGTGCATATTACTTTCATTTGGGAGTCACTGATTGAACACTCGCTACATGGGTGATTTTGAAAAGCCTAAGAGAACTTGACATTGCACAGTTAAGCATAAATACGAGATGGAGCGTAAAACGCACTCGTAGAAGAATAAAGATAGAAATAAGCCTTGTTAGAACCTTCATGCTCAGTATTTGCTTAATTTTGGTTGGATTTGTTGTATTTGCTTGAATTGAATGGAAAATAGATTATTCTTGTCATAGAGTTGGTTATGTGGCTTTATTTTGAACTGTGGTCAGTTAACTTGATTAATGAACACACACGCACAACTTGGGTGATGATAGGTGTATATTGTTTGATTGATTGAGATTATTAATTCCTATTGACTGGATTTACTGTTTCAAGTTAGTTGTTGATATCTCTGAGGCATACAGTTAAGGTTCATACTGGCTATTGGTTGGATTCGTAGGCATGGTAGTTCTTAGTATATTCATGGCGTTGTGTTGCATTGTGTTAGTTATATTGCATTGTGTTGCTTGGGGACAAGCAATAGTTTAAGTTTGGGGGAATTTGATGAGTAGGTTTTATACCTACGAATCGGATGCCAATGAATGCGAATTATTGTTTATTTCCATGGTTTGTAGTTACGTTTCATGCATTTCATGTGTTTTTGTAGGTTGCACGTGTTGGGAATTGGTTTAGCGAGAATTGGTTGGACTTTGCTGTTGCAGGTGCTGAGTTGCTGAGGTATTAGTGCAGTGCGGCCGCGCCCAAAATGAACTAGGGTGCAGCGCGGCCGCGCCTGTCTCCAGGCTTTGGAAAAAATTGGCTGCTAGGGTAGCGCGGTCGCGCGCCATTCAAGCTTTTTCCCAGCGCGGCCGTGCCTGTTCGAGAAGGGGCAAATTTGTCTTTTCAGCAGATTTAAGCAGATTTGATTTGAATTGGGATTTGAAACTTTGTAATTAATTAGGGTTTTTATCAGATACTATAAATAGTTATTTTTAAGTTACTTTCAAGGTTGTTGAACTTATTATTAGCAAACCCTAGTTTAGAGCAATTTGAGAAGACTTGAAGCAAGCTAATAGCAGGAAGGAAGCAATGAGGAGAAAGACAGAGATTCAAGGATTACTTTATAGTGTTTCTTCTTCTCTCTTTTTTTTACTCTCAACTTTTGAATGTTATTAAACTTGTGGATGTTGAATTCTAGTTTAATTATGAACTAAATTTCTTTTTAAGGCTATAATGGATCTTATTACGTAATTTTGAATAGCATGCTTCCTGGAATTTTATGATTAGTTACTTTTGGATTGTCTATTATGGTTTTTGCTGAATTGCTTAATTATCTGTCCAATAATTACTGGGATATTCTATATGAACTTGAGAGATGAAGTATAGAATTAGATCTGACCATAGTAGCATGTGTTTGTGTATTCTGCTGTCGATGGAATTTATAATTTGTGTTTAGGATAGAGATATACCTATTCACCGCATGTAATCAAAAAGGGAACCTGGACGTTAAATCTTTTTTAATTGTAATTCACATAGAAATATAGTGAATTAGTTATCTAGGGTGATTAACTTAGGTCTATCAATTGTGGATTTGAGTTGAGTTGTTTATGAAACATTGAGAGATGATTATAAATAGTGATGAGTTCCTAGTTAACAATCCAAAATGACTAGCATGATCCAAAGGGAAGTTTGTGGAGCAAAATAAAGTATTAAGTGAAGTTATAGTCTTAAGTTTTTAAAAATCTGTTTTCAAACTAGTGGTAGTAATTTAATTTAGAATTAATTAGTTAAATTCAAAACTTTAGAAGTCAATAATTATTTGTTTACTAAAATTAATTTGATTTAGAATTAGAAATTGTCATTATAAACTCAGTTTTTCTCTGTGGGACGATACTCTACTTTCACTCTATTACTTATGGACTGCGTATACTTGCGTATTTGTGCTAGTATAGAATTAGGCAAACAAGTTTTTGGCACACGTATTAATGAAATTTATTAAAATCGAAAAAGACACAAAAATATTATAACGTGAATAGTGCCTCGGGAAACGTGTCCCGTAAATAGTGATTTAGCGACTCTACGCGAAATCAATTATTCACTTAAACAAAACTATAACACATAAAATTTCATACATTCACATAATTCAGGTTGTCACACAACCTTTAAACATGTAAAACAAAAATAATATTAATAAAATATAATATATTCATTAATATTCAAAAATTCGAATTACAAGGTAAATCCAGAATTCCCGGTCGTTACATCTTCCCCCCCTTATAAGAATTTTGTCCCCAGAATTACAATTTAGGTACGGAAAACTTAACATGGGTTCACTGAAAAAGATGCGGATAATTCTTCCTCATCTTCTCTTCGAGCTCCCACGTGGCTTCTTTAGCTGCGTGGTTCCTCCAAAGCACTTTGACCGAATGGATGACTTTATTTCTTAACGTCTGCTCCTTCCTATCTAATATTTGGACAGGAATCTCTTCATATGACAAGTCTTTCTCAACTTGAATTGGTTTATAGGATATCACATACTTGTAGTCGGGTTTATATGGTCGCAACACAAAAATGTGGAACAAATTATGAATGTGCTCAAGTTCAAGAGGTAAAGCTACCTCGTACGCCACTTCACCTACCCTCTTTAAAACTTCAAAGGGTCCTACGAACCTGGGACTCAATTTCCCCTTCTTTCCAAATCTAATCTTCCCCTTCTAGGGGGATACCTTCAAAAATACAAAGCTGCCAACTTCAAATTCTCGCTTCTAACGATGCAAATCGGCATATTTCTTTTGTCGGTCCTGAGCCGCTACCAATCGAGCTCTTATCACTTTGACAACATCCACGGTCTGCTGCACTAATTCAGGTCCCAATAGTCTCCGTTCACCGACTTCGTCCCAACACAGAGGTGTTCGCCACTTCCTTCCGTATAATGCTTCATATGGTAGCATGCCAATACTTGCATGATAACTGTTATTATAGGCAAACTCCACCAATGGTAGGTGGTTATCCCAGCTGCCTTTAAAATCCATCACACATGCTCTAAACATGTCCTCCAGCGTCTGAATCGTTCGTTCGCTTTGCCCATCTGTTTGAGAATGATACGCTGTACTCAACCTCAACTGAGTTCCTAATCTTTCTTGCAAGCTCTTTTAGAAATTTGACGTGAAGCGCAGATCTCTGTCAGACACAATAGATATCGGCACCCCATGTCGTGACACAATCTCTTTCACATATAACTTTGCTAATTGTTCCAGATTGTACCTTATCTTGATCGGTAGAAAATGTGCAGATTTAGTTAAACGATCCACGATCACCCAAATCGCGTCGTAACCCTTTTGAGTTGGCGGAGCCTTGTCACAAAATCCATCATGATATACTCCCACTTCCACTCCGGAATCTCTAGCGGTTGTAGCAGTCCACCCGGTTTCTGATGTTCGGCTTTTACCCTTTGACATGTCAAACATCGTCCAACACATTCCGCAACCTCCCTCTTCATGTTCGGCTACCAGAAATGCTGGTGCAAATCCTGATACATCTTGGTATTACCAGGGTGTATCGAATACTTTGTAAAATGGGCTTCCAGCAGAATCTCTTCTCTCAACTCCGGAACCATCGGTATCCAGATCCTCCCTTCAAACCTTAGCAATCCCGTGCTATCAGACTTGTACTTCAATTCCTCTCCTTCTGAGATTCGCTCCCTTATGGCAACACATTCGTCATCCTTTCCTTGAGCCTCCTTTATCTTGTCTAATAAAGTCAGACTCGCCTCCACTGCGAACAGTTTCTCATCTGCATTTATCGGATACTTAACTTCCAACTCCAGTTTTTCCATATCCTTGATCAGTTCTTCTTGAGCTGTTAGCATCATCAACTTATCTCTGCCTTTCCTACTTAGAGCATCAGCTACTACATTGGCCTTACCGGGATGGTACAAAATTTCACAATCATAGTCCTTGATCAACTCAACCATCGTCCCTGCCTCATGTTTAGTTCCTTTTGAGTGAAGATATACTTCAGACTTTTGTGGTCTGTGTATATCTCACACTTCTCTCCATACAGATAGTGCCTCCAAATCTTTAGAGCAAACACCACTGCTGTTAGTTCCAGGTCATGAGTCGGATATCCCTTCTCAAAGTTTTTTAGTTGCCGTGACGCGTACGCAATGACCTTCCTATGCTGCATCAATACGCACCTAAAGCCTTTGTGTGATGCATCACTGTACACCACAAATCCCCCTGCATTATCTGGTAGTGATAACATAGGTGCTTCATTAAGTTTCTTCTTTAACTCCAAGAAACTCTCTTCGCACTTATCCATCCATACAAATTTCACACTCTTCCTTGTTAAATTTGTCAACAGTGTCGCTCTCTTTGAAAAGTTCTGAATAGACCTCTGATAGTAACCTGCTAATCCCAAGAAACTTCGGACTTCTGTTGGCGTCTTAGATTGTTCCCAGTTTATTACTGCCTCCACCTTCGTAGGATTTACTGATACACCATCCTTGTCAATTACGTGCCCCAAAAACTGCACCCTTTGTAGCCAAAATTCACACTTGGAAAACTTTGCATATAACTTCTCTCTTCTCAGCGTTTCTAGGGCTATCCTCAAATGCTCGATGTGTTCCTCCTCCGTCTTCGAGTAGACTAGAATGTCATTTATGAAAACGACAACAAATTTATCGAGGTATTGCTTGAACACTCTGTTCATCATGTCCATAAATGCTGCTGGTGCGTTCATCAGTCCAAACGACATCACAAAAAACTCAAAGTGTCCATATCGAGTTTTGAATGTTGTTTTTGGAATATCCTCCTACCTCACTTTTAGTTAGTGATACCCCGTCCTCAAGTCAGTCTTCGAAAAGTATTTTGCTCCCTTCAATTGATCGAACAAATCATCAATCTTGGGCAATGGGTACTTGTTCTTAATCGTAACTTTGTTTAACTCTCGATAGTCGATACAAAGCCTCAGCGATCTGTCTTTCTTCTTTACGAATAGTACTGGTGCTCCCCACGGAGATATACTGTGACAACCCGGATTTTTAAGAATAATTATAATAAGAATTTAATATAGAATAATTCTTATTATGAGCCGCGTTTGAATATATATGTGTTATATATATTTATGTGATTAAATATATGAGCTTAATATGTATATATATAAATGTGAAATATATACATAGATTCGAAATGAATGAGTTAATAGTTAATTATTGCAACGATCGCGAGTCATGGGTAGCTTGATAATTCGAGCTTATGAATATTATTGAATAAAATAGACTTTTATTGATAATATTATGTGGTAAGTGTTTAAAGGTTATATTATAACCTAGATTGTGTGTAGACGATGATTAGTAAGTATCAAAGTTTTCGTATTAGCTAATTTGGCGGATTCGAGAAATATCGCTAGAGTACTATTTATTGGATTAAATAAATAGTTAAAGGATAATATTATTGGACGAGTTATTTATTGTAAAGACGCTAACCCAAAATATGGGTGAGATATATGTACGTTGATGTATACGATTATGGGGAGTTAATCGGAAAGAGTAGCGATCGCGAATCGTGAATACCCTTGTAATTTGGGTTTATTAATAGTATTAACGGATTAAATATTATTTTTATGCGACGTGTTTTAAGGTTATTTTATAACCTAGGTGAGGTCAATGTATGAATTTTTATACGTTGTTGAACCGTATGAGCGAATAATTGATTTTGTGAAAGATCGCCAAATCACTATTCACGGGGCACGTTTCCCGAGGCACTATTCATGCCCGAATATTTTTATGTCTTTTTCGGTTTCTATAAATTTCATTAAGACGTGTATGCGAAGGAATAATTTTTCCAAGCGTTAGAAAATTTATTCGAACAGATACGTGATTTTATCCGTATCCGAATTGTATAATAAGACTGTTCCGAATAAATGGACAAACCCCGTAACAATTATTTTTATGTATCCCAATATTTATGGTAATGCCTATTTTAATTTTGGGTAAAGTTATTTACCAGTTTTGGTACAAAAGTGGGAGTTTTCGGATATATTTTTAGTGCTTTCGGGTATTTATTTTGGCTTGTTACTCCAAGTGGGAACCACCCAACCACATTAGACCAATCAAATGAGAGCAAAGAGGGAGAGATTGCTGGCAAGCATTTGAATTTGTTAGCCAACCTTGAGCACCTAACCCACTCTTCCAAAAATCACTCCTCCACTTCTCCCAAATCATTCATTCTTTCTTGCATTCCTTCTCTCCCATACCATCAGCTCAATTAGAGAGAGAGAGAGGGAAAATCTGCAGCCAAGAGGAGGAAGAAAAGAGAAGGAGAAGTTCGCCGGAAAAGTCGCCGGAAAAGAAGAAGAGTCGCCGGAAAACGAAAGGAGGAAGAAGAAGGCACGGGTGGAGGAAATCCAAGCAAGGAGAACCCCAAAACAAAGCCTAACCGAGTTTCTTAGCACATAGAAAGAGATTTACAGAGGTAAACATCTCATTCAAATCCATTTCATTTAAGTTTGTTAAGATTTTTGGGTTTTGAAGGTTTTTGAGCTCTTAAGCTTGTGGGTTGGATTTGTGATGCGATTCTTGTTGTTTTTGTTTGTGTTGGATGTTTGTAAATGTTGTTAAGAGGATATGTAAGCTATTAATAACATCAAAGTGGAACAAAAACGCAATAAATCCGTACCTATGCTTAAGGAGGATGAAGAACATGAAGAACAATGAACTTTGGACATGAACTTGGACATTTGGACGATTTAGAGGACTTTGTAGGTATGATTTCGTGTTTGTTGTGTTTATTTGTTGTTGTCATATTGTAGTTCCATGGGTTATGAGTTTAACCCAGTTAGAATGGAGTAAAAAGGGATTAAAACAAAGATTTGGTGATGATTTTTGTGAAGAACACCAAGAACACGAAGAACACGAAAATATAGCATGAGTTGATACTTTGGCCTAAGATTTGGCCATGTTAATGTTAATGGATAGCTCTGAATTTTTGATATGTTGTAGCCCTATGTCTTAGGAGTCCATAGAGTCCGGAACGGACCAATTTGAACGTGTATTGAGGGAGTTATGGTGATTGGAAGCAAGATAGGTCTAGAACACCAAAACAGAGCATTCCGGGAAGCAAAACGCGTTGGGGACTCAGGCCTAGCGCCAACGGCGCTTGGCTGGGCGCTGTAGGCGCTGGCCACGGGGCCAGCTACTGCATAGGAGCGCTGTAGGCGCTGGCCATAGGCCATTGTGAGCGCCAACGGCGCTGGTAAGGAAACTGTGCAAAACTGCTCCGACATCCTTTAGTAAAATGGGCATAACTTTCTCATACGAACTCGGATTGAGATGATTCAAGATGATTCGGAAAGAGAACGAGTAGACCTACAACTTTCGTTCTTTGAGTTTTTCAATTTGAGGTCGGGATCAATTCCCAAATTGACCATTTGTGTGACTGATGTGTTTTTGGAGGCAATCGGAGAGTGTCGGGCATGCGCGTAAGCACGCGTAATGCTCCCGACAATGTTAAATGACGTTCTAAGTTTTATAACATGAATGTTATGATTCATAATGATACTTAACATTAACCAAGGAGTATTAGATAAATTGAATGGGCATGTTAGGCGTACGCAAATGCATGTCGCCTAGGCGTTCGAATAATCAAGTTTAGCGTATAGACGTGCAAGCGTCGTAACGTCGTAACTAGTGTGTATAATCTTGTTTAATATTTTGTTTCTAATACTAATGAAACATGATAGTGTGTTATAAACCAATGCATGAGCATGCTAAGCACATGCAAAGGAGGCGAATTAGGTGTGTGACGTGTAAACGTCGAAACGCCGTGTAAAGTGTTAATGAACTTGAATAATGTCTCGATTCAAATGAAACGAACATTATAAGATACGGGATGGGGTTAATGTAACCAATAAGTATTGATGGTGATAAGGGTCGTAACGTTTTCAAACGACGCGACGCCGAGTAACGTTTTAGAGTTAATCGCGTTATTAATTTATAATGCGCGAAAAATATGAGATAAGAGTTATTATATTGTAAACCATTATATGAAGCCTTTTTAGTGGCTAATTGGTATTTTATTGTTAAATAAATTGTGTAGGATATTTGAAGGACGAGCCATCATAATTTGGCAAGGAACGCTTAAAGGCAAGTTCTTTCAGTAACTTGTTAACTTGTTTAAATGTATTGATGTACATGACTTGATTACTAAATCTTTCACTATTATGTGGATTATATGAGAGCATGATCAAAGTGTGCATAATGTGCAATTATGTGACTATATTGTTCTATGTGGAACTTAAATTATTGTAAATATACAATGTGAGATGCATGAAGTATGCTATGAGATACATGATGCATATATATGGATAAATTGCATAAGATTTATAATGCATGAGTAAGATGCATAGTATGAGAATCATGGTGCATGGATAAAATGCAAACTTATGTGTTACGTGAAGCATGAAATGTGAAAACTGTTAGTTCTTGCTGAGCCGTCGTGCTCATTCTTGCAAAAATAAAACTTTTGCAGATTTACGATGCAATGTAATTATCTTGATATCGGGATGATGAGTATTAGAGGCGCATGGAAACAGGAAGGTTGCTAAATGTCCCTTTACTGTAATTATTTAGCTATGATGACGGTATATGATGTACGTGAATTTGACTATGTAAACCCTGAGTTAGAAATGAAGATTATCCATTATAATATTTATTATGTGATTATGTTAGTTACTTGTTATAGTAAACTACAAGAATGTCGATGTTGTATAAAGGACATTTTTATAACGAATGTATTGGTTATTGAATAACCTTGCGAATATTCAGGGATTGGATAAAGTCAGAATCTGAACCTTACGTTCACACATGAGATATTATAAAGGATCGTGGTATTTATTCAACCTTGGTCATAAGTGTTTTATTTAAGGTCTTCGTGCCTGGGATTAGATGAGGATATGTTGTTATATTATTGTAATTACATATTTGTAGTAAGCCCATGTTATATGGGTAGTACCGTGACGCACGGGAATCGGGTTCAAGGTAAGACCCGAGTTTCGGGGGCGTTACAGTTGGTATCAGAGCTGATAGGTTATAAACCTTAGGTAAGAGTACCTTAGGCTATAACTGTAGTGAACGAAGATAATAATGATGAAGATAGTGAAGGAATAAAACTCAAATAGAGTTTAATGATAGTAAATGAATTTAGAAAATTCATGGTAAGAGTTGAGATATATATATAAGACGATTCAAAGAAGAATCTCGATGCGTTATAGAAGATGAGAATTGGGAGTTACCTGACTCCAGTGATATAGATGATAAGTATTGATCAATAGACGAGGTCTATAAGGTGTAAAGGCATAAAATCATATATTATGATTAAAGAGAAGAGTAGAGAAGGTCGTAGGATGAAACGATCGTAGGATAAGGAAGATCGTAATGTAAAACGATTGTAGAGTAAGATCACGATGTGATTGGATTAAGTCATAGAATGACAGATGATCAATTGAATGATTGAAAATTTTAGCTGAATGCTATAGACAGATGGTACTATGAGATAGTACGAGTAAAACTCGGAAAGAGTTATGGGTGATGAAACACGAATTAAATTCTTGTTAAGCAACGAGTAAGCTAGGATTGGGGGTGATTTCAATTGAGGACTCATATTAGTGGCTGAGTTGTACAATTCCTTGTATGGGCGGGGGATTCGTGCTTGGTTTGAGAACCACTTAGCTTCCTATATCGGTATAGTGGTTGAGTTGAACAATTCCTTGTATGGGCGGAGAATTTGTGCTTGGTGTAACAACCGCTTAGCTTCCTATATTGATTAGGGGCCGAGTTGACCAATTCCTTGTATGGGCAGGGGATTGTGATAGGTTCGACAATCACTTAGCTTCCTATATTGATAATCGTTGGAACCTAGTATCGCGCTATCGCTATACGTATGACGAGAAGGTGATTCTTTTCTCATATCTATATTTGATGGTTAGAAAATAATAAGATTAGGTGCGAGTTCTTAAAACTCATACTTATGGTAAGTTCGTGACTCATAATCATATGGTCTGATGGAACCCCTCAGCGAATGGACGATTTTGGTCTGACTAGGATAAGTTTCTAAACCCATATGATTGTGGAAAGTTCCTGAACTCATATTGTGTGGTAAGTTTGATGAACTATATTGGGGTATCGAAAGGTTGTGGATTTAGAACTGTGAATTCTCAAAATGATAAGCATTGATGGAGTTAGAAATAGATAGAATTATTAAATAGTGGAGAAATGGGAGAAATTGAAGTTGATGAGGAGACATGGATATTCCAAATCTTCTAGCTATGCTAGACTTCGAAATTTATTGACTTCGTGCTGACATTTGCACTTTTGCTCTTCGAAAAATGTATGGGGCCAGATTTCTGGACCAGGGATTTTTTTAAAAAATGTACTATTATTCATATGTCTACGCTAATAGTTTCGGCTAGACAAAGTTGATTTGAAAATATCAAAATGTATTTTTAAATTGTCATCAATGCATCATGAAACCTGGTGTAGAATGACAGATGATGGAGTCATCAATGCAGATTAACCTAGTGTTGGATGTGATCATAGGATCGTCAACCCACTAAGGTATGATGTAGTATGACAAAGTCAGAAAATGACGGAATCCTAACACACTGTTGCAACAGTGCAATATTATGACGTCATAAAATGATTTTTGTTTTCTCTAAGGTATAAAAAAAATTGCATGCCAATTGAGTTGGCTATAATGATTCAATTGATGTCCGTATTATTGATGTAAGTCTAAGCTATTTGATTCGGCTAGACGAATGTTGCAATGTGTTTATGAAATTCAAGCATTATTTGAGAATTTATGCCAAACCAAATTGTTTTGGTGCGGATTCTTGAGCTTGGGGAAATACCCGGAATAGGGGAATATAAGTGTCAGTTGTCTGGCACGGTCAGGATTTAATGTTATGCATACACATGGTGTACGAGAGGTCGATCCCCTCAAGTACAACTGGCGGAGAGCAACCCTTAATGTGGATGCTATAAGTGTCGGGTATCCGATGCAGTCAGAGTTAAATGTTATGCATATACATGGGGTATGAGAGGCTGATCCCCTCGAGTACTACTGACGGACTAATTCCTTGACTACGTTCATGGTCTTTATGAGGTAGATTACCTTTTTCATAATTAAAATTGGTAGGGGTAGTAATACCCGTAAACCTCTATGGTCATGGTTTTTATGACCCCTCAGCATAATATGAAAAGTTTTTAAGGAATATTTTATTTCCTATTTGTTCAAGTTACTTCACAATTATTAAACAATTGTTGAAGGTTCCTATTATTCGGGAAACTGATTTTGGGAAGAGTGATTATCCCAAGGAGAAGTAGTCGTAGAATGCGACAATTTTAAGTGAATCCTTGAAAGAGGACAGTGTAAAGGTTAGATTGAAAACCTAGTTTTGATGGGTAGAATAAGCAAAGATGAATGCGTTGAAATTTCGAGGACGGAATTCTTAGAAGAAGGGGTGAATGTAATATCCCGAATGTTTATGAGTTAGTAAATCATGATATTAAATTATTATGATGATTGTGGCATACAATGATCCTTATAAAAGGAAATTGATGGGTTAAACATAGAATAATACTCAGAGATTAAATAGGTTATATAAAATCTATGTCATAGTAATACGTTTGAAATTATTCAACGATAAAATTTCGGAAGAAATTAGACGAAAACCGAGTAAGAGGTTTGATATTTATGATTCCGAGGACGGAATCCTGATAAGGAGGGAAGGATGTGACAACCCGGATTTTTGAGAATAATTATAATAAGAATTTAATATAGAATAATTCTTATTATGAGCCGCGTTTGAATATATATGTGTTATATATATTTATGTGATTAAATAGATGAGCTTAATATGTATATATATAAATGTGAAATATATACATAGATTCGAAATGAATGAGTTAATAGTTAATTATTGCAACGATCGCGAGTCATGGGTAGCTTGATAATTCGAGCTTATGAATATTATTGAATAAAATAGACTTTTATTGATAATATTATGTGGTAAGTGTTTAAAGGTTATATTATAACCTAGATTGTGTGTAGACGATGATTAGTAAGTATCAAAGTTTTCGTATTAGCTAATTTGGCGGATTCGAGAAATATCGCTAGAGTACTATTTATTGGATTAAATAAATAGTTAAAGGATAATATTATTGGACGAGTTATTTATTGTAAAGACGCTAACCCAAAATATGGGTGAGATATATGTACGTTGATGTATACGATTATGGGGAGTTAATCGGAAAGAGTAGCGATCGCGAATCGTGAATACCCTTGTAATTTGGGTTTATTAATAGTATTAACGGATTAAATATTATTTTTATGCGACGTGTTTTAAGGTTATTTTATAACCTAGGTGAGGTCAATGTATGAATTTTTATACGTTGTTGAACCGTATGAGCGAATAATTGATTTTGTGAAAGATCGCCAAATCACTATTCACGGGGCACGTTTCCCGAGGCACTATTCATGCCCGAATATTTTTACGTCTTTTTTGGTTTCTATAAATTTCATTAAGACGTGTATGCGAAGGAATAATTTTTCCAAGCGTCAGAAAATTTATTCGAACAGATACGTGATTTTATCCGTATCCGAATTGTATAATAAGACTGTTCCGAATAAATGGACAAACCCCGTAACAATTATTTTTATGTATCCCAATATTTATGGTAATGCCTATTTTAATTTTGGGTAAAGTTATTTACCAGTTTTGGTACAAAAGTGGGAGTTTTCGGATATATTTTTAGTGCTTTCGGGTATTTATTTTGGCTTGTTACTCCAAGTGGGAACCACCCAACCACATTAGACCAATCAAATGAGAGCAAAGAGGGAGAGATTGCTGGCAAGCATTTGAATTTGTTAGCCAACCTTGAGCACCTAACCCACTCTTCCAAAAATCACTCCTCCACTTCTCCCAAATCATTCATTCTTTCTTGCATTCCTTCTCTCCCATACCATCAGCTCAATTAGAGAGAGAGAGAGGGAAAATCTACAGCCAAGAGGAGGAAGATAAAGAGAAGGAGAAGTTCGCCGGAAAAGTCGCCGGAAAAGAAGAAGAGTCGCCGGAAAACGAAAGGAGGAAGAAGAAGGCACGGGTGGAGGAAATCCAAGCAAGGAGAACCCCAAAACAAAGCCTAACCGAGTTTCTTAGCACATAGAAAGAGATTTACAGAGGTAAACATCTCATTCAAACCCATTTCATTTAAGTTTGTTAAGATTTTTGGGTTTTGAAGGTTTTTGAGCTCTTAAGCTTGTGGGTTGGATTTGTGATGCGATTCTTGTTGTTTTTGTTTGTGTTGGATGTTTGTAAATGTTGTTAAGAGGATATGTAAGCTATTAATAACATCAAAGTGGAACAAAAACGCAATAAATCCGTACCTATGCTTAAGGAGGATGAAGAACATGAAGAACAATGAACTTTGGACATGAACTTGGACATTTGGACGATTTAAAGGACTTTGTAGCTATGATTTCATGTTTGTTGTGTTTATTTGTTGTTGTCATATTGTAGTTCCATGGGTTATGAGTTTAACCCAGTTGGAATGGAGTAAAAAGGGATTAAAACAAAGATTTGGTGATGATTTTTGTGAAGAACACCAAGAACACGAAGAACACGAAAATATAGCATGAGTTGATACTTTGGCCTAAGATTTTGCCATGTTAATGTTAATGGATAGCTCTGAATTTTTGATATGTTGTAGCCCTATGTCTTAGGAGTCCATAGAGTCCGGAACGGACCAATTTGAACGTGTATTGAGGGAGTTATGGTGATTGGAAGCAAGATAGGTCTAGAACACCAAAACAGAGCATTCCGGGAAGCAAAACGCGTTGGGGACTCAGGCCTAGCGCCAACGGCGCTTGGCTGGGCGCTGTAGGCGCTGGCCACGGGGCCAGCTACTGCATAGGAGCGCTGTAGGCGCTGGCCATAGGCCATTGTGAGCGCCAACGGCGCTGGTAAGGAAACTGTGCAAAACTGCTCCGACGTCCTTTAGTAAAATGGGCATAACTTTCTCATACGAACTCGAATTGAGATGATTCAAGATGATTCGGAAAGAGAACGAGTAGACCTACAACTTTCTTTCTTTGAGTTTTTCAATTTGAGGTCGGGATCAATTCCCAAATTGACCATTTGTGTGACTGATATGTTTTTGGAGGCAATCGGAGAGTGTCGGGCATGCGCGTAAGCACGCGTAATGCTCCCGACAATGTTAAATGACGTTCTAAGTTTTATAACATGAATGTTATGATTCATAATGATACTTAACATTAACCAAGGAGTATTAGATAAATTGAATGGGCATGTTAGGCGTACGCAAATGCATGTCGCCTAGGCGTTCGAATAATAAAGTTTAGCGTATAGACGTGCAAGCGTCGTAACGTCGTAACTAGTGTGTATAATCTTGTTTAATATTTTGTTTCTAATACTAATGAAACATGATAGTGTGTTATAAACCAATGCATGAGCATGCTAAGCACATGCAAAGGAGGCGAATTAGGTGTGTGACGTGTAAACGTCGAAACGCCGTGTAAAGTGTTAATGAACTTGAATAATGTCTCGATTCAAATGAAACGAACATTATAAGATACGGGATGGGGTTAATGTAACCAATAAGTATTGATGGTGATAAGGGTCGTAACGTTTTCAAACGACGCGACGCCGAGTAACGTTTTAGAGTTAATCGCGTTATTAATTTATAATGCGCGAAAAATATGAGATAAGAGTTATTATATTGTAAACCATTATATGAAGCCTTTTTAGTGGCTAATTGGTATTTTATTGTTAAATAAATTGTGTAGGATATTTGAAGGACGAGCCATCATAATTTGGCAAGGAACGCTTAAAGGCAAGTTCTTTCAGTAACTTGTTAACTTGTTTAAATGTATTGATGTACATGACTTGATTACTAAATCTTTCACTATTATGTGGATTATATGAGAGCATGATCAAAGTGTGCATAATGTGCAATTATGTGACTATATTGTTCTATGTGGAACTTAAATTATTGTAAATATACAATGTGAGATGCATGAAGTATGCTATGAGATACATGATGCATATATATGGATAAATTGCATAAGATTTATAATGCATGAGTAAGATGCATAGTATGAGAATCATGGTGCATGGATAAAATGCAAACTTATGTGTTACGTGAAGCATGAAATGTGAAAACTGTTAGTTCTTGCTGAGCCGTCGTGCTCATTCTTGCAAAAATAAAACTTTTGCAGATTTACGATGCAATGTAATTATCTTGATATCGGGATGATGAGTATTAGAGGCGCATGGAAACAGGAAGGTTGCTAAATGTCCCTTTACTGTAATTATTTAGCTATGATGACGGTATATGATGTACTTGAATTTGACTATGTAAACCCTGAGTTAGAAATGAAGATTATCCATTATAATATTTATTATGTGATTATGTTAGTTACTTGTTATAGTAAACTACAAGAATGTCGATGTTGTATAAAGGACATTTTTATAACGAATGTATTGGTTATTGAATAACCTTGCGAATATTCAGGGATTGGATAAAGTCAGAATCTGAACCTTACGTTCACACATGAGATATTATAAAGGATCGTGGTATTTATTCAACCTTGGTCATAAGTGTTTTATTTAAGGTCTTCGTGCCTGGGATTAGATGAGGATATGTTGTTATATTATTGTAATTACATATTTGTAGTAAGCCCATGTTATATGGGTAGTACCGTGACGCACGGGAATCGGGTTCAAGGTAAGACCCGAGTTTCGGGGGCGTTACATATACTCGGACGAATATATCCCTTATCTAGAAGCTCCTGCAGTTGAACCATCAGTTCCTTCATCTCCACCTGTGCGATCCTGTATGGTGCCTTTGAGATCAGTGTTGTCCCCGGTACAAAATCGATTACAAACTCGACCTCTCTATCCGGTGGTAAACCCGGTAACTCATCTGCGAAAACATCTGGAAATTCCCTTACAACCGGTATCTGACCCAACTCACCTCTACTCTCTGAGTATCAACCACGTGAGCCAGATAACCTATGCAACCCTTTCTAAGCAGTCTCCTTGCTTGCATCATCGTCAGACAACAAGATTGTCTAGGCGATTTACTCCCATAGAATACGACCTTCGACTTATTCGGAGTCTTCAGCTGTATACATTTCTTCTGGCAGTCAATCACAGCTCTATGATTAGACAACCAATCCATTCCAAGGATAACGTCAAATTCTCCTAGTCGTATCGGAATCAAATTTACGCCCAAATTATATTCTCTTATTTCAGCATAGCAATTTCTATGAATATGTTCTACAAGAATAACTTCCTTATTAGCTACTTCCACATTCACTGGATTCTCTAATTTCTCACGAGGTAAGTTTAACCGTCTAGCAAATTCATCCGACACAAATGAACAGGTAGCACCTGAATTAAATAACATATATGCACTGAGAATGTTGATCAAAATAATACCTGACACCACATCCTTTGACTCCACCGCATCCTGCACTGTCATGTTAAAAGTGCGTGCCGTCAGTCTGTGTAATAACCCAAGATTTTCGATATATTAAAATAAGAAATTTTACGTATGAATTTTTTTTTATATAATAAAATTATTTTTATTATATATTAAAGCAAGTATAGGAACGTGTGCAAGGAAAGGAATATGAATATGTAATATGTACATATATTTATTTCATATATGGTTTCAAGTAAGTTTCTTATTAAAGAAATAGTTGATAATTATTAATTATATTCTGTTAATAAATTAAATTTTTATACTAAGGAATATATGATTATTTACAAAAATATGATTAATATATTATTCAAATGATAAATGTATATTCTAAGGAATGATTATTATTATTATTATTATTATTACTATGATTATTTCTTTATGACATGAATTTGTAAGATTAGTCGATTTATTTTAAGTTGACTAAGTATGGTAAATGAGGCAAAGTTAAAGGGATGATCAAAATCTAATTTGATCTATGATTATGGATTTTAATGATTAATACAATTATTGTTATAATTGTATTTAAATGGATGTATGTTTGTATTATGGATATAAAAATTTATTTTCTTAAGGAAATGTGAATACTAAGTATAAGTATTGATTATATTTGAATGTATGTATGTACAATATGTGATTAATTGTTAGTTAAAATAGGGTCCACTAATAGTTATTTAAATTAGTGGACTAATCTAAGAATATTAATATTAAACAATTGGTAAGATAGTAAGTTAATTAATTATTTAATTGAAGTGAATATAGTAAGTAAATAAATTTTGTACATTAATTAATATGAGTATTAATTAATGAGGACTATGTGATATATGAATAATTTATTTTAATAGTCCAATTAGAAAGGAATTCTATTGGACTAGCCTAATTAGTTTACTAACCAAGCCACTAATTTATTTAATTGTGGACTTGGATAATTAATGTGTGGACTAATTAAATTAGCCCAATACTTATTAAATTAGTAACCAAGCATGGAATAATAAAATTAGAAAACTAGTGGCCTAAACTAGTTTCCAAAAGGAGTTTAATTGAAGCCCAATTGCTAGCCCACTTGGTAGATATTTTGATCAACTTAATAAGTTATTAAAGCAATAAAAGAAGACTAAGAAAATGGGACAAATGAAGGAGTGGGCTGCCAGCATGGTGTAACCAAAAAGGGGGTGAGGTGTTGATTTTTAATAGCTTGCTTGTAAAGGAGAATAACTAGTACAAAAAGTAATGATAGCCATCACCAAGTTGTCAAATAAAGGTGTAAGAAGTGTACTTACTAATAATGGCAAAATGGATAGATATACTTTATGTATCTAGAGGATTGCAAGTAATTAGATTTAATAAAGCAAAACAAAACCCATCTTATTTCTCTCTCATCTCTCACTTTCCATTTAGCTAAACAAAAAGAAAAAAACAACAAGAGAGAGAGAAAGGAGGATTTCAGCAGCCTATAGGTGAGAAGGGAGTGAGTTTTTTTTTGTCATCTAACTCCATAATCAAGCCTAGAAAGAAGGGGAAGGAAAATCAAGCAAAGGTATAATTTTTCTAACCTTAATCTAGTTTATTTTCTTTTGTTTTGGTTTGATTTTTGTGATATGAAGTTTGTGATCTTGGACCCTAGAACTCTTTATCTACATGTTAGTAAGTGTTTTATGTTTAGATCTAACCCTTTTGAATACCAAAAGTTGGATCAAAAGAAAGAAAAGCAAAACTATTTTCTAAAAAGTTAGAAAACCCTAACTTTTCATCACTTTCTAAGTTCATAACTTGAGATCCGTAAACTCTTTTTACAATCCGTCAAAGAGTGGTGCTAGATATATAAGTTAGCTACTAAATCCAAGTGGTAGAACTTAAAAATAATTAGTACAAAATTCGTAGGGACTGTTTTAGTAAAAACAGTCTAGTTTTTTTTTTCAAAAAAGGAATAGAACTTGGTTACTGTTCACATCCAGGGGTAATTTCTTCATATTTTTTTGCTCTAAAAATTTTGAAAAAATTTGGAGTGATAATATGATAAGATATATAAGCCGTGTAAAAATTTGAAGATTGTTGACCATGTAGAATAAAAGTTATGGATTTTATCGTGAGGGACTACTGTCAAACGTATTTTTGAATAACTCTTTGTGGTTAACTTCAAAAATTAGGAAATAATTACTGGGAGTATATATATATATCAGGAACATACTTTGAAAATTTCAGAATTTTTGGATGTAATTTTGAGGTATGAAAAATGTAGCAAAATTTGGCTATTTTAGACTATTTAAATATAGTAAATGGATTTTAAAAATTCCGGAAAAAATATATTTTCATAAGGGGACTATATATAGTCTATTTCCAGAAAAGAAATGATTTTGAAGATGGTTTGCTATTTTTCATGTAAATGATGAAGTTATGAATAAATGAATTAAATTAATTATGTGATGTTAAAAATTTGAAAAATGGGATTTTATGACTTGAGAACCCTATATATGGTCTATACAGATTTTTGATATGGGTTTTGGTCATTTGTAAGGTGGTATAATATTTATGACATTTTAGATCGATTAAATGAATTAATTAATAAAATAGAAAACAGTTTGAATCCAACTTGCTGAATAGTGTGATCCAGCTTGCTGAATTGAATAATTTGAATCTAGTTTGCTGTATTATAAGTTAGTTCGAATCTAGGCTACTGGATTGAAAAATAGTTTGCTGAAATAGTGAATGTAGTTTGTTGTATTGAAAGTTAGTGAATTCAGGTTGCTGGATTATAAGATAGTTTGAATCCAGTTTGCTGGATTGCAAAAATAGTTGACTGAATTGAATATTTTGAATCCAGTGTGCTGGATTGTAATCCAGGTTGAAATCCAGTTTGCTAGATTGGAATTCAGTTTGCTAGATTGCCATAGTTTGCTGGATTTGGAATCCAGTTTGCTGGATTGGGTATATAACCTACAGAATCATAAAGAAAGACTTATATAATGAAAGAATTAGTGTTAATTCATAAAGTAGTGGTACAGTCGTACTCTTTAATAGTCGATGTATAGTATCTGAGCTAAACAATTCCTTCAGGGAGCGGAGGTATATACGAACTGGCAACCGATCTAACTCACTGTGAAAACAGTGTAGACGAGACGAAAACTAGTTTGTTGGTTGTTTGTAGGAAACCACTCAGCATACTATATTGAACACTGTTAAAGACTCGATGTGTGCTAACTTTAGAATTGAATGCGTATGGTGTTAATGTGTTATCTAATATTTGATTATGTGGTTGAATGTTAGATAATTACTTATAAAGAAGCGATATTATAAGGTATAATATGATTGGCTGACTGAAAGATCAATATTATAACTGATAGGTTTTTCGAAAGAAGTTAAATTAAATAGCGTAGCAGTAGTCAACAACCAAGGCAAGTTTCTAACTTACACAACTTCTTACATTGTGCAAGTTCCTTAACTCAATTGTTATTGTGCAAATATCTTAACTCAATCGTTATTGTGCAAGTATCCGAACCTACGCATTTATTTTAAGTAATAGGTGTATGTATGCAAGTATCCCACCCTTTGCATTTACTTTATGCAATGGATCCATGTGTTATGCAAGTATTCTTAAACTTTATTCAAGCTATCTATTGATTTCAAATATCTCGATATTGTCTCATGTGATGTATTTATAATCAAAATTGTTTTATTCTTTGTACAAGTGTCCTCACTTGTACAAATTGTTATAATTATTATAAAATCGAATTTACTTCGATTCGTTCATTGTTAAAAGTCTCTTATTACTGAATTGCTATGACTCATATTGAAAATTTGTATTCTAAGTTTGGTTATGCAAGTGTCCCCACTTGTATGAACTATTGTACATTATCAATTACCCTTAAATTCGAAATTCGTTGATAAGTTCTGATACATACTATTAAATTTCAGTATGTATACCTAGTTTAAAGATTGTCTAAGCTATTTGTTCCAGCTAGACACGATTTGAAAAGTATTTGTCGAATGTTATTGGTTATGATAAAGTCGTCCAACTTAATTATTTTAGTTAGGACTCCAGGCTGAGTATGAACAACCCTAAATGAGAAATTTTATGCGCTAAAAGCGGTGATGAAAATTTTATGTGCCAATGGCGGTGATGTATTATATAGTGTTGATCAATACAGGGCACAACGAGACTGATCATCCTCCGTGTCCGTAAGACCAGACGGTTTACAGATGAATTTCTGTTTAAACCTTTTCAAAAATGAAAAATAACAGTTCATGGTCTTTTGACCACTTAGTATTCAAAAGTCACTCAGTTGTTTCAAAAATCTTAAAATGATTTGATCTGTTGTTAAGAATGGTTTCAAATGACTTCACCACTATTGATTCGTGGTAGAAGTAGTCCTCACAGAAAACATTTACTTCTTTTCACTAATGTCTATTAATTATTATTACTTACTGAGCAATTGAATGCTCATTCTTGCTTTGACTTAAATATTTTCAGCTAAGTGTGATCGACCAGAAGGCTCTGGCAAAGACAAGGGAAAGGGAAAGCTGAAGGAATAAAGTTGTATGGTGTTATCTGTAATAATTAGTCTTTTGTATTGTGATCATATATATTATGTAACATGTAAAGAATGTAATTAAAGGTTGCCATACCTAGAGAATAGAAAACTCTGATATAAATATTAAGTTTGTAATTTATTAAACAGCTCAAAGAAATGGTATCATCATGCACCAAGTACGGGTTTCAAGTACCTGGATTTGGGGGCGCCATAGTCTGTTGGTTTGACTAGCTGGCCCTCCAATGCCCAGCCTGTTGTTGTTGTTGTTCCTGTTGCCTCTCGCTGCATCCCCCTTACTTTTCACGCAATCCTTGATTTAATGATCTGATGCTCCACATGAGAAACATCCTGCTTTCTTTCCTTTTGGGCACTGATTAGCAAGGTGTCCCCGTTGCCCACAGTTGTAGCAAATCCCTTTGCCCTTCAGACACTCCCCCGAGTGACTCTTTCCACAATTATTTCACTTATTACCCTTCTTAACCTCTCCTCTGGACTTGTTGCCCCCGGAAGATTGGCTATCACTCTATTTCCTTTTATTCGGGTTATTTCTCCCGCTGCTTCCTCCCTTGCTTCCTTCGTGACCCTTCTTTTTGTCTTGATTGAACTTTGCTAGAGCCTCGTTGCTTCCTTCGGCGATGATGGCCCTTTCCAACAGCGTAGAAAATGTGTCAATCCTTAAAACTGCCACCCTACTGTACACCCACGGTTTCAGGCCTAATTCAAATCTCCTTGTCTTTCTGGCTTCAGTGTCTACCTGGTGAGGTGCAAATCTGGCTAACTCATTAAATTTAGCCGCGTACTCCGCGACTGACATGTTCCCCTGCTTGAGCTCCAAAAACTTCACCTCCATGTTCTGCTGCATACTCTCCGGGAAATAGTTCTCGAAGAATAGCTCCTTAAAACATTCCTATGGGATCACACCGTCTCCAGCACGGCCTTTGTTGGCCTTCCACCAATAATTCGCTTCACCTTTCATCAGAAAAGTGGTGAACCCTGTCTTTTGTCCTTTGGCCACCCTTGCAACCTCGAACACTTTTTCGATTTCTTCGATCCAGGTTTGGGCTTCAATCGGGTCTAGTGTTCCCTTGAACTCGGGAGGTCCTACTAGCTTAAAATCCTTGAAACTAGCCAAATGTTACGCAGGCTGCTGCTCTAGCTGTTCTCCAACAGGTGGGGGTCTATTTCGCATGGCTTCTGCCAGTAACTCAGCAAATGCCCTCATTGGGTCTAGATGACCCTGAGTGTTATTAACCGATTCCTCAACCCTTTGGTTCCGTGGCTGTTTTCTTGGAGGCATGATCTGATAAACGAAAACCGTCGGCTTTTACTACTAGATTTATGCCATATGCAAAAAGTCATTTAAGTCAATAATTAAAAGTAAAGGCATCTATCAAACACGTTTGATTTAAATAAAACAACTGCATTTATAATCATACACCACTGTTCTAATACAACCGAACTCAACATGTGGCATACTTCTATAAATGCTAAATGACATAGCCTGCCAACCATTAACTATCCCCTAACAAACAAAAGTGGGGAATAATAACCTTCCACCCCTCTATCAGGAACAAAATTGGGGTTCAACTACTATCTCATGCACGCTACAAGCATAGAGATTTACAACATAATTATGCCCCTATTACAACAAAAGTGGGACCTACTGCAAACAAAATGCTAAAAAAATAACACATCACCGCCTGCTGCGGCGAATTGTAACCTTGAGCTCCCGTCGAGCTAGTCTGTCAACCACTCGGTGCCTAATCACGCGCCTGCTGCTCCCCTCATCCCTGGGGTACCTCCTCACCTTGTCCCTCATCCTGCCAATGGAAGTGGTCAAGCCTAACCTGAGGGAATCAATTTCTGCAGTCAGGGCTGCCAACTGCTCGATAGCCTCATCTCGCTCCAGACGAGTAGTCTCCAGCTGATCCTCTACCCGCTCTATCTGTCCTACCAACACCACATTCCTCTCTAAGAGGTCATAAACCATTACACCAAGCTGAACAGAAGCCCCATGCCGACCTTGAACCTCTGCCTCTAGCTCGGTAATCCTCTGGTCCTTTTCCTGCAGCTTCTGGGTCAACTCAGCCTTTTCCCCCAAAGTCTGATACGCTAATGACCTATACTGTTCCTCTTGGTCCTGGTGATCCTGGTTCTGATCCTCTAGGTGGGCTACTCGATTCTCGAGCTCCTCATTCTTATTTGTCAGCTCTTCGATGATGTCACTAGCAGTAGTGCCCATGCCAGCTGCATACTCAGGTGGCTCATCATCCTCCATCACTGGATCCTCCTCGGGATCCTCATCCTCGGCCTCATCACTTAACTGCCTCAACACTCCTCCAGTAACCGGCTCCTCCTCAGAACCATACTCGGCCTCGGACTCATCCCTAGTTGTCCATCATCTCTGGCTCACTCGACTGCACTTCCACTAAACGCCCTGAGTCCATATGAATGTCTGTGAGCTCCACCTCTCCAGTAGGACTGGACTCTCCCATCTCAGACATCTTACAACCATAAATAAAAACAAATAGATAACAAGATGTCAGTGCCACAATAAAATATATTCATTGATAAAATAAAATAATATTTTATCATGCACAACTCAGCTCGATGGATTTCCACAATCCACCTCCAGACATGATCACCAAATGAATCTCCTCGATTCACCTCCTAACGTACTCAATACAAGTTTAATACTAAGGTTATAACCTAGGTTTCGCATTCTTAAAATTTATAACCTACAGCTCTGATACCAACCTGTGACACCCCCAAATTTAGGTACCAATACCTCGAATCTGGTGCTCATGATAAAGTACATCCATACACCTCTAAACAATATAAATTAACTAATGCGGAATAAATAAACATATGTTATCCATTACAAAAGGTTTACTACGGTCCCAAGGTCTATAACCTTAAATAAATACATCACGGAATACAATAATAATACAAAACGATTCCATGATTACATAACGGGATAGTACATATAACTATTCCTTAAGCTTTTCCTTGTCTTTGTCCGCTTTGGAACTCCCCGGCTTAACTGCAATAGGTTCATGATATAGCAAGAGTGTGCAACTACTTTGCTCAGCAAGTTTAAAATGAATAAGGAAGATATATCATGAATGAATGAGAATAATAATCGCATAGTTCAACAATTTAAGAACATTGAAGAAATAACTGACAATATATTCAAAGTTCAAATGAAATAATGAATATTGATTATATACTGCTAAGTGGTCCAATAGACCATAAACTTTTTGGCCAAAGGATCAGTCATTCGACTAACCCTTTTAAACGCCTGGCCTGTCAATAGTACTTGAGGGGATCAGCCTCTCATACCCTATGTATATGCATAACATTTAACTCTAATTGTATCGAATAACCGACACATTAAAATCCCCTAAGTAAAGGTTGCTCTCTCAATCCACGAATCTATACCAACAATCGGTTTGGATAGCTTTTAAAATAATAACCTGTACATGTCTAGCCGAAACAAATAGCGTAGACTATTTCCTTAAACAGTCATGAATGAATAACTTAAACGTTTCACAGTCCAACAACAGATAATGAATTCAAATGCAAAAGATGCGAATATCAATAATTATCCTTGATGTGGAGTAATTAGCAATAATTAATCCACTAATATGGTTTGAAAGTAATAACTCCATTTCAGTCATGAAACTTGCAACAATATATAACATTTGTATAAGATAGGAAACTTGCTCAAATAAAAATAGTTGAGTAAGGAACTTGCAATACTATAGAATGATTGCTCAATCAATAAATAACTCGCACAATAAACAAAAGTTGTACGGTTGAGAAATCTTGCCCAATATTAAATTGAGTTAGGGTAAGGAAACTTGCCCAACACAAGGGTTAGACAAGCGTTAGGAAACTTGCCTAACATATACCTGTTTGCACGAAATAAAAAAAATAGTGCATAAGGTTTAGAAACTTGCCTGATGCGCTGCTACAATATTACAACACACACTCCTTAATATCCTACACATGTAAATACATATTCATATAACAATTAGTCACATAAGGATTATGTTCAAAACAGAGTTTGTATCATTAAAACACATTGATTGCTACTATGACTACCTAGTCAGGGGTCTCGCTCCCCAGTGAGTAAGCGGCTGCCCAGCTCGCTGGTGAGCTGGTGAGGGTATAAGGGGGCAGCGTCCCTTGGAAGCCAAACGTAAGTTGCAATCAGGTTATTCAATTTACGCCTTAAGACAACACCATTTTGGTTGACACTTGATATACACTAACTTGTTTAATCATTTTGTATAAAATTATAAGTTTTGGACTCGCTGAAAAGAATTCATTAGGTCCAACCCGGCCTGTTCCGGCCTGACTGACCCGACCCGGTCCAGACACAGAACTGACGATGCAACGTGAGGCTCATTGCTAGAGCTCACGCTGCGACGTGATTCCCGTGTCCCGCCTCTGCCGCGTGGCGTCGCTGCGACGTGAACCTTAGCATTAGAAGCCATGCTGCAGCGTGAGCTCCGTTTCCCGTCTTCTGCCACGTGGCACTGCGATGCCAAGCTTAGTGCTTGGAAGCGTTGCTGTGACGTGAGCTCCGTTCATTTCCCTGTTTTGCCCCTCGCTGTGGCGACAGATGCAAGGCTTATGAATGACACTGCGACGTCATTCACCAGTAGCCGGATTCTGGGTTTGATCCCAGTTCGCAATTCCGACCTCCGGTCACTCCAACCTTCATATCTCCTCCTACACACATTCAAATTGGTCCATTTTAGACTCTATGGACTCCTAATTCATGGGGCTACAACATATCAAAAATGTAGAAGAACCCATAAACATTCACAAGTCCAAATCTTTGATCAAAGTACAAAGTTATGCTCTGTTTTTCGAGTTCTTGACAAGTTTTACAAAAATCATTAGTACGAACTCGTTTTAACTCCTTTTTGCTCCATTCCAACTGGATTATGAAGATAACCCATGGAACTACAATATTACTACAACAACTAAAATTAACAAACACGGAATCATAGCTTTACAGTCCTTTAAAAGTCCAAAATGTTCAAGTTCATGTCCAAAGTTCATTGTTCTTGCTCCATTAAGCAAAGGTACGAATTTGTTCCATTTTTGTTCCACTTTGATGTTATTAATGTCTTACATAATCTCTTAACAACATTTACAAACATCTAGAACAAACAAAAACATCAAGAATCGCCAGAAATCTGACCCACTAGCTTAAGAGCTCAAAACTAAGAAAAACTTGAAAAACTTAACAAGAAATCGAATGGAATGGATTTAATTATTTGTTTACCTATGTAAATATTTCCTAGAGCTTAAGAAGATTGCTAGGCTTAGCTTTGAGGGGTTCTTCTTGCTTGTTCTCGTCTTCTTCCTCCACCCGTGCCTTCTTCCTCTTCCTCCTTTCTTTTTCGGCGACTCTCTCCCCTATTTCCGGCGACTTTCCTCTTCTTCCTTCTTCCTCTCTGCAGCTCTCTCTCTCTTTGCAGCAATTTCGAATGGGTTGGGAGTTGAATGAGGAGTTGATGGGATTGCAAGAGAGAAATAGAATGGGAGAAGTGGAAGAGTAATTTCGGGAGAAGTGGGTTGGTTGCTTAATGAGGCGTGTCCGACCACTCTCCCCGCCCCTCTTGCTTGATTGGTCTAAAAATGGTGGGTTGGTTCCCTCTTGGAGTAACAAGCCAAAATAAATACCCAATACACAAAAATATAACCAAAAACTCCCGTTTTTGCACCCAATTTGGTAAATAACTCTACCCAAAATTAAAATGGGTACTCCCATAAATTATTGGGATGTATAAAAATAATTATTATGGGATTTGTCTATTTATTCAGAACACCCATATAATACATTTCGGATATAAATTAAATCACTAACGAGCTCAAATAAATATTCCAGTGCTGGGAATAATTATCACTTCGCTCACACGTATTAATGAAATTTATTAAAATCGAAAAAGACACAAAAATATTATGGCGTGAATAGTGCCTCGGGAAACGTGTCCCATACATAGTGATTTAGCGACGCTACGCGAAATCAATTATTCACTTAAACAAAACTATAACATGTAAAATTTCATGCATTCAAATAATTCAGGTTGTCACACAACCTTTAAACATGCAAAACAAAAATAATATTAATAAAATATAATATATTCATTAATATTGAAAAATTTGAATTACAAGGTAAATCCAGAATTCCCGGTCGCTACAATAGTTCTCGAATGAATAGTGTTTTTGTCTTATTATCGGGAAAATATTATTGACTCATTGGTCTCTAAACCACTTATAAACGCTACTGATGGGGTAAATCTATACTAGCAATTTACGTGCAAGTATACATAGTCAATCAAGTAATAAAGTGAAAGTAGAGTGTTGAACCCACGAGGAGCGAATTATAACCCAACTAATTCTAAACACTAATTATTCATCAATTAATTTAATCTAGATAATTTCGATATTAACTGAGTGAATTAACTAAATAATCAACTGCTGAAATATTAAATCAAATAAGAAAGAGGTTAATGAATCAATTTCCCCCGATGATTCGTTTAAGTAATACTATTATTCTTCTATTCAATTGATTAATTAGAATTGTCAACGGAAAATCGCTAATAATTATTATAACCACCTTTCAGATAATTATAAAGCATACCTATTACTATTAATTCCCCTATATTTCTATAAGAAACAATAATAACAGATTCATTAAGATTCATTTTCCAATAGTTGCTTGAGGTTTTCAGGTATATTTCTATCCTGTCCACAAAATCAACATTCAATCAGTAATCCTTATTATCGAAGAAATTACTAATCACAAGTTATTATAACTAGATCTCAATTTAGATTCCATTGTCAAATGTCATCTAAGTCTATCAAATAATTGTTGATCAGGCAATTATACAATTAAAACAAGTTATAATAAATAATTCAATCAACATCAATTTAAATAGAAGAACTAATAAATATTAAATAAAATCATCATCAGGTTCTATTGAATCCTTAACTAAAAGAATTAGTTCATAATGAAAATAAAGAACATCAATCATTTATCAGAACTCATTCTAGATTACAAAATGAAGAAATAAGAGAGAAGGATTAAACTCTGTCGAATTCGGTCTTCCTCCTAAGTCCAAGTCTTCTCTGGAATAAAGTCTGATGAAAACCCCCTCCCTTTTTTTCTATGTACTCTCTCTTTTTCAATAAATAATCAAACCCTAATTATTAGTCTATTACTAACTACTGATAAGATCTAACTCGTAACTGATAAGTGCAAATAAAATCAAATCTACAGCCAAAAGAAACAAATCCTCTGGGCGTGTAGCTCCACGCACGCCTTCCGCGTCCAAGCGCCGCGGCTCTTAGGTTCATGCGCCACGGCTCCTGTCCTTTGTAATTCATGCGCCGCGACTTCCGTTCATTTTCCCGCTCGCCTCAGCTGCTCCTTTGAATGCTCTGGCCTTCTCTAATTCTCCTTTGATCATCTGTTTTGGCCAATCTTCCTCATGAATTGCAGCTACTAAAACTTATTGACCTGTTTAACTTTTGCCAAACAATAATCGTCACCTGTAGCAACAAATCCAGGCTAAACTTGCAAAAGTATCCATTATATACACAATCACAGGCTGAAATCAATTATTCACAAAAACTATTAAAATGCACTAAAATACTACTAAAAACTCTTAAGAAAAGCAAAATACTCAAGTCAAATATACCCAATTAATAGATATCAAATCTACTCATCAAATACCCCCAAACTTAAATATTTTCTTGTCCTCAAGCAAAACTAAAAATAATAAATAAATAAATTCTAAAAATTAAAAACATGCATCCTACTCCTAAGTTCATCATGAATCCATGCATAGCCTCAAAGATCATACAATAACTATCAACAATCAAATCTGTGCAAACTCATCAACTACTCAATCATCAATTCACAATAGTTACAATCCTATAGTGTGTGTGCAAGTTCCACCAAATCAATCATACCTTAAAAGGACTATATCCCGAACACATGGTATAAAGAAGTCATCGACCTACATGACATATCACAACAGTAACCTCAGCTAGGATACTCATCATTCAAATTAAGGAAATTCAGTTCAATCTAATTTTCTGCTATGCTATTCCTCCTAGAGTATTATCATTATTTCTTCTTTTTTTTTTGGTGAGTGCGTTTAACGCTCCTTCTCACATGCATAATGAGTGCGTTTTACGCTCCATCTCGTTATAATAATTCCAAGGAGTATACTTTTAAGCTCAATCTACTCCACCATATTTCTTAACTCTAGGAAGCATAACATCTTTTTTTTTCGTTTGAACCTTACCTTTCCCCCAAACTTAAACAATTCACTACCCCTGCTTCAATTAAAGTCGTAACATAATCCTAACTCATGACAATATCTCCTACCAAGGTTTCAAACTATAGTCTTCTTAAGATTCAACCAATTTTAGTGGGACCTAAGTGCTCAAGATAATAGGGATCATAACTACGCAAAATCGACTCCTAGAATGATATAAAGGGTTACACACAAGATTCAAAAGTTTTATAACCTGCTAATCACCTTTAATCATTTCTTATCATCGGCTATTCTAAAGATTCACTACTTATTATCTACCATTTTAAAAAAAAAAAGAATAGCTAGTTATACAAGAATTAAATAAAATCCCAAAATTAAATCCTAAAATTAAAATTAAATCCTAAAATTAACCATGTAGAAAATTAAATAAGTCTTAAACAAACCAAACCAACAAATTAAAACATAAAGTATCATCAAACCATCCCCCCAAACTCGAATATTACATTGCCCTCAATGTAGTACCAGAAACTTCCTTGGAAATCAAGCATCACCAGCATCATCGCCAACAACAGCACTATAACGCTCCCAAATTCGGGTCACCTGAGCCACGGACCTGGTTCATCACTATCTAATACAAGAATGATATAATCGATAACTTATAGCGGAATAAAGGAATATTTACATTGATATAACATAAATAATCCTGTCCCAAGTCTCGAAACCAAGACTACTACAAAACACAACATAATATATAAGGGTAAATATGTCTTAATACACAACGGTAATTAATAAGTCTTAATACAAACGATAATTCTAGAACAACAAAATACAACTAATCAGTAGCTTTCCCCTTTCCCTTATCTTTTCCTGAGCTCTCGCCACGTACCGCGCTAACCGAAATGTTTTAAGGAAAACAAGGGTGAGCAACAAATTTGCCCCGCAAGTATAATAGCAGTGAATAATCACATGAATGACTTTATAGCTCACAGGAGTAAAAATTTAGCTAACTCAAGGAAATAAACAACTTCTTTTATCACCGTTATAGTGGTTGCTATGGACCGAAGGATTTCTGAACTATCCAAGGATTTCAAAGTTTCCCAAAAAAAGGGACTAATCAATACTGAGTGAGCACTAAGGCACCGAACTCTATCTAGAATTACTGGAAATTCATCCGATAATCTATAAAATTGGTACAATAGGTGATCAGCCTAAGGTACCTGGCATTATGCATAAGCCTCACTTACTTTTTATGCGCCTGTCGGTTCCCCGACGTTTATACAATTGTCCCTGATATGAGGGTTGTTCTTCTCAGCTTTACATGGGAATCCGAACCAAAACAATTTGATTTGATAGTTTTACTTAGCATTATTAATAGTTTGAGGATTTAACCTCGCTTCAATAAACAAATCAATATGTATCTAGCCGAAGCAATTGGCTTTAACATAGCTTTAAAACCGTTTATAGAATAAGAACTTTAAGGCTTAACAACACGCATTATAGCATAGGTAGATAACTTAAAGAATGTTAAATCATTTGAATAATCATAAGAGTACTTGCACAATAAAGTAAACGTGGAAGTTTAGAAAACTAGCTCAATATCACATAACTTGAATGGATTTAAAGAACTTGCATTAATATAAAATTCTTGCTCAATAATAAGGGTTGAGTAAGGAACTTGCCTTGCACGTACGTTAATAACTTGACGTTAATCGTTCGTCAAAAAATATCCTACATAGTTCATTAAAATCATCATAAATATTAGTCACATAAGGACTAGGTTTAATACAGTCATCACATCATTAAAATACATTGATTGCCACTACGACTATCCAGTCGGGGGTCTCGCTCCTCGGTGAGCGAGCGGCTGCCTAACTCGCCGATGAGCTGGCGGCGGTGTAAGGGGGCAGCGCCCCCTGGAAGCCAAACGGGAATTATAATTCGGTTAATGATTTCCGCTTTATAATTAACTAAGTCTTTAACGATTAATAGGGTACAATTAATAAGCGTCTCGAATCATTTTTTACAAAAATATAAGTTTTGGACTCGCGGGAAAAAATCCACTGAGTTTGACCCGACCCGGTCCAGGAGCGACCAGACCTGGTCCGGCCTGACCCGACCCGGTCCAGCATGACCCGACTTGGACCAGGCGTGGACAGGCGCCATGCAGTAGCTAGTTCTGCAGTTGCAGAATCGCGAAGCAGCTGTACCCCGCCTCGCTCCAGCCTCCGCAACTCCCTTTATACTCGATCAATTTGGTCCGTTATGGACTCTATGGATTCCTAAGACATGAGGCTACAACATATCAAAAATGCAGGATGACCCATAAATACCAACATAGCCAAATCCTAAGCCAAAGCACAATATTGATACTATGTTTTTCGCAGTCATGATACATTTCACAAAAACCTTCATTGTAACTTCATTTTAGCATCTTTTTGGTTCATTCCAACTAGGTTATCTTCACAACTCATGGAAGTACAATATTATAACAACAAACAATCAAAATAATTACACTATCAAGGCTTTACAGTCCTCTAAACAGTCCGAAGGTCCAAAAGTCCAAAAATATCCATTATCTTCCTCCTTATTCTTTGGTTCGAATCTTTCCTTGTTTTTGTTCCACTTTGAGGGTGTTAATGGCCTATATAGCTTCTTAATAACCTCCACGATAGATTTAACACAACCAACAACAATAATATTCAACAAAATCTAACCCGCAAGTATGTAAGCTTATAAAACTCATGAAAGCTTCAATGGAGAAGAAATGGGTTGTGGTTTGATTACCTTTTTGTTGCTAGCTTCGTGTAGGTTGAGATGGTTGCTAGAGTACTCCTCTCCTTCCTCTTGCTGCTCTTCTTTCCCTTCTCCTCCTTCCTTGCTTTTCTTCTTCTTCCCGAACACTTCTTCTTTTCTTTCTTCTGTTTCCTTCTCTCTCTCTCTATGTTACTCTCTCTTTCTCTCTTTTGCAGAACATTCCTTGCTTAGCAATGGAAAATGAGCTGATGGTTTGAATGAGAAGAGGAAGGAATGGATGGGAGGATAAGGTGGCTTCAGGAGGATGGGGAATGAATTGGGAGAGCAAATTTGCTAACCCGAGCTTCTTGGAATCAATATTGAGGAAGATGTTTGCCATTATTTGCTTTCCAATGTTTGGTGTACTGTGACTGTCTATTGCGCTCATCCGATTGGTTACTTTAATTAATGCCATCTCCTGATTGGTTGAGGCTTAATTGCCTCTCCAATTAATTCGGACATATAAATAGATATACCCGAATACTCTCACTTTTGTACCAAATTTTATAAATAACTCTACCCAAAATTAAAATGGGTACTCCCATAAATTATTGGGACGCGTAAAAATAATTATTATGGGATTTGTCCATTTATTCGGAACACTCATATTATACATTTCGGATACGGATTAAATCACGAAGTAGCTCAAATAAAATTCCCGCTGCTTGAAAAAATTATTTCTTCGTATACACGTCTTAACTACATTAATAAAAATAAAAAAGAAGTAAAAATGTTCGGGCGTGAATAGTGCCTCGAGAAACGTGCCCTGTGAATAGTGATTTTACGAATTTTCGCAAAATCGATTTATTTACTCCAACGACACAACAACACATAAAATTTAACACATACACATATTCTAGGCTGCAACACAACTCTAAGCACGTAACACAGAATAATATAAATAAAAATTCATTTTATTCATACATAACTCGGGTTACAAGGAAATCTAAAATTCCCGATCGTTAGATTCTTCCCCCCTTTTTGATATATTGTAGCCTCGTGTCTTAGGAATCCATAGTCTGTAACGGACCAAATTGATCGAATATAGAGGGAGTAGCGAAGGTTGGAGTGAGGCGGGGTACATTGATGAGGGTGTTTTATACACACAATTTGGGTACCTTTGATCTTGATAATTTGTTAGCTTTTCGGAATTTTATATGGTTTTTAGGTATTTTTATCTTATTTCTAGATAATTTAGTTTTGTGTTACTTTTACATCTTTTATGTTGCTTTGATGCATTTTCATTGTGTTTGTAGGAATTAAAATAAAGATTGCTCGGATCGTTGTTTGCAATGACTCAACGCCCGCGCTCGGATATCCGTGCCCGAATGTTAATACAGTGAAAATTAGTGGTTGGTAATGCTCGATGTTTAATTTGATAAAATATGGAAGTTGAGTGTGCACGACATTGGAAAGTGTACATGGCGTTCGACGTCGGCCAAACCTGTGCTTAGATATCCGTGCCCGAATGGTATTACGGTGAAAAATAGTGTTTGGCGATGCTCGGTATTTAATTTGATGAAATTCGGAAGTTGAGCGTGCACGACGTTAGAATGCGTGCACGGCGTGCGGCGTCGGCCAAGCGACGAGCGGCAGCAGCACGCACGTGTAACAGGTGGGGCGCCAGGCAGGCCCTGGGTGTGGGCGCTGTGCGGCGCGCGCGGGCCTCGGCAGTGCCAGCGCCCAAAGCCTGCCGAGGCTGCCGAGGCCCGCGTGCGCTCGCGCACGCGGCGCGCCGCCCGCGCTCGCGCACGCGGCGCGCCGCCCGCGCTCGCGCACGCGGCGCGCCGCCCGCGCCCAGCGCCTGCCTGGCCCCCCTCCTGCTGCACGTGCGTGCTGCTGCCGCTCGTGGCTTGGCCGACGCCGCACGCCGTGCAGCATTCCAACGTCGTGCACGCTCAATATCCGAATTTCATCAAATTAAACACCGAGCATCGCCAAACACTAATTTTCACTGTAATACCATTCGGGCATGGATATCCAAGCACGAGCTTGCCCTCGTGGCTTGGCCGACGCCGAACGCCATGCACGCTTTCCAACGCCGTGCACACTCAACTTCCAAATTTCATCAAATTAAACATCGAGCGTCACCAAACACTAATTTTTACTGTATTAACATTCGGGCATGGATATCTGAGCGCGGGCATTGAGTTATTGCAAACAACGATCTGAGCAATCTTTATTTTAATTCCTACAAACCCAATGAAAATGCATCAAAGCAACATAAAAGATGTAAAAGTAACACAAAACTAAATTATCTAGAAATAAGATAAAAATTCCTAAAAACCATATAAAAATTCCCAAAAGCTAACAAATTATCAAGATCAAAGGTACCCAAATTGTGTGTATAAAACACCCTCATCAAATACCCCCAAACTTAAACCTTTGCTTGTCCTCAAGCAAACTAGAGATATAAAAACTCACTAAAATAACACAATTGACAACTAACTTAAGATGGAAATGACTCGAGAATTGGCCTCAAAGGAAGAAGATCAAAAGGGGCCTAAGAGCAACACAGAGTTGCAATTTAACAAAATGGCCGGGCTCATAACTACTCACGATCTTTGCAAAGTGTATGTGTGCCATCTGTTTATGCAAGTTAGGAGTGAGCTAGCATATGTACCCAAATTTATGAGGGATTATACTATAAATCTACAAACTCATCATTACCTTGATAAATACCAAACAAGACGACCATATAAGAGAGGGGTCCTTGGGGATTATTGCAACGATAATTAATCACATTGGTGAGTGCGTTTTACGCTCCATCTCACCTTAACCATTCGTATGACCATGTAATGTCTAATCACATTAGGCTATTCAGAGCTACCCATGTAATGAGTGTTTGAACAATGACTCCCAAACCAGATGGCTTTAGGGCATTAGGTGTAAAACACCCTTAAGGATCTATTAACTCGAGTAACAAAGGCCACGTAATTAAACTTGGTCAACAAGGCGTAAGTTTTTTTTTTTTTAAAAATTCCCCCAAACTTATATGATAGTCTAAAATAAGCATAACAGGCTGTTGATGTGAGTTCAGTACATTTCAAGGATAATCTCCCAAGTATTTAAGTAAATGAGATTTCTCAATACTAACTAACTAAACAAGCACGTTGTGAATGTGAAGAGCTTAACGACCAAAAATAGTATGGTTAGCCAAAATGTTAAAGAGTAGCTAAGCATGCTCAAGCCTTAACTTTCGATAAAAACATGTTAGCCTGCAAAATATCATAGGCCATTCTTGTAGCACAACACAAAATAAGATAACTAAATTAAACTACCACACAACACAACACGACTAGACAAAATAAGATAACTCAATTAAACTACCACACCCCCAAACTTTAAACAAACATAGTCCTTGATGTTTATAATAGATAGAATTAAAATAGAGAACTTCACTAAGGGTAATCAAGCAACATCATTATAGTGTGGTGTCGCTCGGACACTTCCAGACTAACAAAATTCTTGTCATGGGCTTTGGTTGGCTTGGACGATGAAGCTTCATCCCTTTGTTGCTTGGAAGCCATACCAGATCAATGCCTCAAGAAGAACAGCCCAAATTAGCTAAGAAACTCTCTCAGGCCAATTATCAAACACGTGGCGTGCACCTCCCAAAATCTCAGCTGTCAATGCAGTTGGAATTATGCCTAACACTCCACAAAATCTTGCAATGGGAGAAATAGTGTAGACCTGCAATGTAACTCAACCAATACACAGCCCCAAGCAAGTAAAATTTGAGTTTAAGAGCTATTACCTTTGCTTCGAAGAGATATGAGAAAAACCTTGTAAAACAACCAAAATCCTTGATGAATTTCAAGTTACCACAAAAGATTTGAAGATATAATGATGAATTTGGTATGTAATTTGAAGCTTTGGAGGTCAAATTTTGAAAGTAGTATGCACACAAGCCAATCATATTTGATATGATGTAGCATATACTTTGTAATCTTATTCATTTATTAATAAAAGAATTGATTTTCTTAAAAGGCATTTTATATTATCTACATAGTGCTGTTATATTAAATGTGATAAACCCATAGTTTTGAGCAATGCTTTTAGAATCATGATGGTGATCATGCTAATGAGATCTAAATTCTAGATAGCTCACAAACTAAAATTGTTCCTAATCGTTGGTTTACTAAAAAGGGGATTAGTGAATCCGAATAGATTAGTACATACGTTGCTTGCTCTTAAGAAGAGGATGATCGATCTCATAATCATTTGTGTGGAGACACTAAAACAAGTATGTAGGTGCTTATTGGAGAATAAGTTCACTGAACGTGGCTCACTGAGGAATACCTAATGGAGTTTTACTCGTGTGTCAATAGGAATTCCTCTAGTGATAGTAGTACAAGTGATCTTTGGACTTGAGATCATCATAGTATCTTGTGTATGATAAGTTATACTTTGACATGTCCCTTAAGACCTTTAGGGTATAACAAAGGGTATGATTGGGTATAATAAGTTATACATGGAGATAGGTGAATGATCAACAAAGAATCTATCACGTCTAGTAAAAGATGTGAATGTCCTATGTGATTCGATAAATGACAACTCAGTAGTCCTTGGCCAAGGCAGAATGAAATTAGAAAGGAGTTTCTAATTTGCATTATTTAGAGTTGTGCATTTGGGAATCAAAATACATATAATTAAATAAAATAAGACTTGACAGTAAATCCATGTCTTATATTTAATTAGGACATTGTATGGTAGAAGGATTGAATTGTACGGTAACTATGCATTGAAAGGTTCTTTTGTGATTAATGTTGAAATCTATATTGGAAAGTCGTTGATCGCTAAGGGGGCTTATCCTTATTATAGAATAAATATTATTTATTTAAATAAATTAAATAGTTTAATTTATTTATTTAAATAAGATTAAAATTGTTTTAATTGATTTATTCACAACCAGTTTAATATGGAGAACCTAAAGGGTCACACCGCAAAAGAAAAATATTTATTTAAGAAGTAAATGACATAATTGTAATAATAAGTTAAGTGTATTTAATTTAGTCTATGGAGATAGAATAAATTAAATAGCTTAATATTTATTATTTAATATTTTGAAAATATTAAATATAAATTAATAAGAGGAGTCTTATTATTATTATTATTATTATTACTGCTATTACTATTATTTAATTCCTAATAGGGATTGAGAATTAATTAATAGAAGTACTCTCACATAAATTCTGAAAGTAGTATGCACACAAGTCAATCATATTTGATATGATGTAGCATATACTTTGTAATCTTATTCATTTATTAATAAAAGAATTGATTTTCTTAAAAGGCATTTTATATTATCTACATAGTGCTGTTTTATTAAATGTGATAAACCCATAGTTTTGAGCAATTCTTTTAGAATCATGATGGTAGAAGGATTGAATTGTACGGTAACTATGCATTGAAAGGTTCTTTTGTGATTAATGTTGAAATCTATATTGGAAAGTCGTTGATCGCTAAGGGGGCTTATCCTTATTGTAGAATAAATATTATTTATTTAAATAAATTAAATAGTTTAATTAATTAATTTAAATAAAATTAGAATTGTTCTAATTGATTTATTCACAACCGGTTTAATATGGAGAACCTAAAGGGTCACACCACAAAAGAAAAATATTTATTTAAGAAGTAAATGACATAATTGTAATAATAAGTGTATTTAATTTAATCTATGGAGATAGAATAGATTAAATAACTTAAAATTTATTATTTAATATTTTGAAAATATTAAATATAAATTAATAAGAGGAGTCTTATTATTATTATTACTATTACTATTGTTTAATTCCTAATAGGGATTGAGAATTAATTAATAGAAGTACTCTCCCATGAATTCCTAATTGGATTAGGAGCATAATTAATTAAAGGAGTTTAATTATAATAAAAACCCTAATCCTAAATAGTTTAGGGAAGGGTTATTCCTACATCTATAAATAAGAGGAGTCTTATCATAGATTAGGGTTACACACTCTTGCATTAGATTGTGGAGAGTACTTGCAATTTCTATAGAGATAGAAACTAGGGTTTTGCCTATACCCAACTTCTTGAATACCTATTCTTCCTTGGTGGATCACCTCTAGAGGCCAAACACTTGGGTGGCTAACGTTGATCAAAGGAAGGAATCTCATCGGTGGAATTTGAGGAAAACACGAAGGACTAGGAGTTGAACTTGTACCCGAGGAAGCTTTGATCTACGAGGGTATAATTCTTATTCTCTTTCTCTTTCGTTTAATTAATAATTGAACACAAGGATAGATCATGGTGATGGTTTGTATGAAAATTTTAAAATCTGTTTTATCACGCTTCCGCCCTATTTGTGTAATTTGATTGCATGCTTGCGTTATATACAAACCTAACAGTGGTATTAGAGCCTAATCCTTGTGTTAATTATTGATTTTGATGATTCCATGTATGAATTGATATGCGATACGATCGGATTTTTAGGTTGAAATTTTTTTTTCTGAATCTGTGTCGCGGCGCGGCCGCGCCGCTTCCAGTTCATTCTGGAGCGCGGCCGCGCCGGTGTGTAGATTTTGAATTTTTTTTATTTTTTCTCAATTAACATAAATGGTTTATTTAATTGATAAACGTTTAAAATAAAGATATTTATTTTATCTGGAATAGGATTTTTGATTGCGTAAATTAAAGGAGTTTAATTTGGATTTGATTTTTGATTAAAATAAAAGAGTTTATTTTGTTTCAAAACTAAATATTAGGAAAACTTTTGCCCATTAGTTGATATCAATGCATATATGGAATGGTTTTATTATTCACGGGATGAATGTTATTTATTGATACATATAGAGATATGTATGATAATAAATAGGGATTGATTATGGACTATTGGCCAATGTGTGATTGGATTTATTTTAATGGATGCTTGAATGTATGTTTTTTTTTATAAATGGGGTCTGCGTACCTTGTCTTCTCTAATTTTTCTTAATGTAAATTCTATCTCCCTCCTATGTACTTCCCCTTGACTGCTGATCAAGGTTTCTATTTATTGTAAATAGTTTTTGTAATAGGACTAGTTAGAATTAATTTTGAAGAATTGGAGACAAAGGAGCAAGGAGCGCTTGAAGACCCGTTTGTAATGGAGCCCGGGTTTAAATGTAATAGTTATATTTAAATTTAATTCTTGTACCCTAGGTTTGACCTTTTGGTTCACTTGGTGGCTCTAGTGAATCAAATTAGAATAAAAGTCCATAATCAATCTGGGTAGAATATAGTATTCTATATGTGCATGTTTACTATATTTATATATATATATATATATATATATATATATATTATATATTATACAACATGTTTCGCATGTTAAATAATATGACGCGTATTATATATATATGTGTGTGTGTGTGTGTGTGTGTGTGTGTGTGTGTGCATGCGCGCTAAACAAGATGAGACTAATAATAATAAACCCCTCAAAGAAATCATATTAAGTCCTAAGCATTCAAAGATATTTAGAATATCGAACATCGTCTTCTAGCATGGTAAAGAAATAGAGTATTAAATGTTTAATATGAGTTTGTTGTGTCACCACAAGGCAAGTATTAAATATTTAAGATGTTGCATTATCACATTTGATGCTTATTAAGGAATTGAACATTACTGTTTTGTTGTGTCACCACAAGGACGGTATTTTTCTCTTCACATATATGGAAGTGCTAGGTTGGACTTAACTTGGATAATTTGATTCGGATGTGTCACCACTTGATCAAAATAATATAAGAGGCAAAATAAAAGGAGTTACATAGTGATGTAATTGACAATAGTTGTCTACCTATTTATTTATATATCGTTTGTTGTGTCACCACAAGGCTATATACATTTGAAATGGGAGTCTCACTAGCAAATCTTTAATTATAATTGCCGAACTATATAATGAGGGTAATATAGTTTGATGAAAATAGTGGGAGATACCAATTTAAAATAAAGACCTAATTTATTTTGGTAATTAATTAAATGAATGTATGCTAAAATGTTGTCTATATCACATGCAGAATTTAAAAATGTCAAACTCACTATCACTGCGTAGCATACTTAATGCTAACAAACTGACCGGACCGAATTACACGGACTGGTTAAGGAATCTGAGAATTGTTCTCACTGCTGAAAAGATTTCTTATGTCGTAAATTTGCCAGTCCCTGCAAATGTTGCAGAAACAGCCTCTGACGAAGAGATTGCTACTTTCAGAAAGTGGCAAGATGATGCAATCTTGGCTCAATGCAACATGCTCGCATCCATGAGTAACGAGCTTCAGCGTCAGCATGAAACTATGGATGCTCCTACTATATTGCTGCACCTCAAAGAGTTGTATGGTGAGCAAAGTAGGACTACTAGATATCAGATATCTAAGGAGCTCTTCCGATCTCGTATGAACCGAGGGCACTACTGTTGAGACTCATGTCCTTAAGATGATCAATCTGATTGAATAACTTGGACAGCTAGGGTTCGTGATGGATGGGGAGTTAAGTCAAGATTTGATCTTGCAGTCACTCCCGAACACCTTCTCACAATTTGTTGTAAATTTTCACATGAATAAGTTGGACGTTAGCTTTCCTGAGTTACTTTGAAAACTACTGAAGGTCAATTCTCATCCAACAAGAACTAAGTCTTACCAGTGGATGATTCTTCCAAGAAAAGGAAAAAGCCCAAGGTATCTTCTGAAAAGAAGAAAAACAAGAAGGCTAAGGGCAAGGCAAAGAGAAAGGATAAAAAGAAACCTGATCCAGATAGCAAAGGAATTTGCTACCATTACAATAAGCCGGGACGCTGGAAGAGGAACTGCAAAGAGTATCTTGCGGACCAAAAGAAGCTTGGAGAAGCTTCGACTTCTGATCTAGGTTTGTTCATAATTGAAATTAATTTTTCTGAAAGTTAAAATTCTACTTGGGTATTGGATACCGGCTGTAGTTCTCACATATGTAATAATATGCAGGGACTAAGCAGAAGTAGAAAGCTGAACAAGGATGAAGTCGTCCTACGAGTGGGAAATGGAGAAAAGGTTGTTGCATTAGCTGTAGGGACTTATTGTTTAGCACTGCCTTTGGGCAAGTTCATTATTTTAAATAATTGTTATTATGTTCCGACACTCATTAGAAACATTATTTTAATTTCTGTATTGGATATGGATGGTTTTGATATTATAATAAAGAACAACAGTTGTTCTATTTATAATAAAAATATTTTATATGGTGTTGGGAACCTACTGAATGGACTTTACATATTTGACTTGCATGAAAATATACTTCAAATTGAACAAACTAAGAAAAGAAAAAGAGATGATGTTAATTATACCTTTATATGGCACTGTAGACTCGGTCATATCAATGAAACAAGATTATCCAAGTTGCATAAAGATGGGCTTTTAGAGCTATCTGATTAAGAATCATATCCAACTTGTGAATCTTGTTTCATGGGTAAAATGACTAAATCTCCTTTATTGGAAAAGGAGAAAGAGTTACAGAGTTGTTAGCGTTGGTACAGACAGACGTATGTGGACCTATGACAACGAATGCACGAGGAGGGTATTCTTATTTTATTACTTTCATTGATGATCATTCTAGATTTGGATATGTGTATTTAATGAAATACAAATCTGAATCGTTTGAAAAGTTCAAAGAATTCAGAAGTGAAGTAGAGAAGCAAACTGGTAAGAGTATTAAGATTCTTCGATCGGATCGAGGAGGGGAATACTTAACCAATGAGTTTCTCAATTGTCTCAAAGAAAATGGTATAATCTCACAATGGACTCCACCAGGGACGCCACAGTTAAATGGTGTATCTGAAAGGAGAAATCAAACATTGTTGGAGATGGTTCGTTCCATGATGAGTTTCACCGACCTTCCAGTATCTTTCTGGGGTTATGCCCTAGAATCGGCTGCATACCTACTTAATAAGGTACCTACCAAATCCGTCCCAAAGACCCCATATGAGATATGGACAGGGAGGAAACCAAATCTTAAGCATGTTAAGACTTGGGGTTGTCCAGCTTATGTCAAAAGGTTTGAGCATGATAAGCTGAAGACTAGATCCGAAAAATGTAGATTCGTGGGATACCCTAAAGAAACATCAGGGTATTATTTTTATCATCCTACTGATCAAAAGGTGTTTGTTGCGAAACACGCTGCCTTCTTGGAAAATGAGTTTATCCTTGAAGGGGTCAGTGGGAGTAAGATATATCTTGAAGAAGTTCAAGAACCACAATATACTACGAATCAAAGTCAGGTACCTAACCAAGTAGAAGAACCTACTGTACCATTACCTATTCGTAAATCTGGAAGAGTACCAAAGATACCTGGTAGGTATGGATTCATCATAGAGGATGATGATGAGGTACGCATCATAGATGATGATGATCCATTGACTTACGAAGAGGCTATGAGTAGTGAAGACTCAGAGAAATGGCTAGAAGCCATGAAATCCGAGATGGACTCCATGTATGAAAACCAAGTATGGACTTTGGTTTCACCACCTGAGGGCATTAAGCCTATTGGGTGTAAATGGGTCTTTAAGAGAAAGACTGGAGCGGACGACAAGGTAGAAACCTATAAGGCCCGACTGGTTGCAAAAGGTTTCAAACAAAGACAAGGAGTTGACTATGATGAAACCTTCTCACCAATAGTTATGCTCAAGTCCATTCGGATTTTGCTTGCAATTGCAGCTTATTATGACTACGAGATCTGGCAAATGGACGTGAAAACGCCCTTCCTCAATGGAGAGCTTGAGAAAAATTTATATATGATACAGCCAAATGGTTTTGTTTCAACGGTTGGGACAAACCAAGTCTGTAAGCTACAACGATCCATTTATGGATTGAAGCAAGCTTCTCGAAGATGGAACATCCGTTTTGATGAGATAATCAAAAGGTTTGATTTTATCAAAAATGAGGATGAACTTTGTGTGTACAAAAAGGTTAGTGGGAGCACTGTTTCATTCCTTGTATTATATCTTGATGACATATTACTGATAGAGAATGATGTTCCTATGCTATAGTCGATCAAAATTTGGTTATCGAAACACTTCTCTATGAAGGACTTGGGTGAGACATCCTATATTTTGGGGATAAAGATCTATAGAGATAGATCTAAAAGGATGCTGGGCTTAACCTAAGGAAAGTACATTAACTCGATGCTAAAGAAGTTTAGCATGGAAGATTCCAAGAGAGGTCTCATGCCGATGAGCCATGGAATATATCTCTCCAACAAACTGGCCCCAAAGACACCTGAGGAGAGAGGATGAGTAAGATTCCTTATGCTTCCGCAATAGGATTTATTATGTACGGTATGATATGTACTAGACCAGATGTCGCTCATGCACTTAGTGTAACGAGCAGATATCAGTCGAATCCAGGAGAAGAGCACTGGAAGGCAGTGAAAAACATCCTAAAGTACTTGAGAAGAACTAAGGATGTATTTCTTGTCTACGGTGGGTCTGAATTGAAACTAGAGGGCTATACAGACTCAAGTTTTCAAATGGACCAAGATGACAGTAAATCTGTTTCAGGGTATGTGTTTACCTTAAACGGTGGCGCGGTGAGTTGGAAGAGTTCCAAGCAGCAAACAGTTACTGATTCAGTGACAGAGACAGAGTACATAGCTGCAAGTGAAGCTGCAAAGGAAGCTATTTGGATGAAAAAGTTCATAACTGAACTTGGAGTGGTTCCTAGCATTAGAGGAGCCGTACCTTTATTCTGTGACAACAATGGAGCTGTTGCGCAGGCTAAGGAACCCAGTTCTCATCAGAAATCTAAACACGTGTTGCGGCGGTTTAATTTGATTAGAGAGATCATTGAAAGAGGAGATGTCACCCTGGAGCGTGTGGACTCTCAAGACAACATTGCAGATCCATTTACTAAAGCTTTAACTCAACAGCAGTTTGATCGTCACTTAGAGAAGATGGGTATTAGATACCAAGGCGATTGACTTTAGTGCAAGTGGGAGATTGAAAGTAGTATGCACACAAGCCAATCATGTTTGATATGATGTAGCATATATTTTGTAATCTTATTCATTTATTAATAAAAGAATTGATTTTCTTAAAGCATTTTATATTATCTACATAGTGTTATTATATTAAATGTGATAAACCCATAGTTTTGAGCAATACTTTTAGAATCATGATGGTGATCATGCTAATGAGATCTAAATTCTAGATAGCTCACAAACTCAAATTGTTCCTAATCGTTGGATTATTAAAAAGGGGATTAGTGAATCCGGATAGATTAGTACATACGTTGCTTGCTTTTAAGAAGAGGGTGATTGATCTCATAATCATTTATGTGGAGACACTAAAGTAAGTATGTAGGTGCTTATTGGAGAATAAGTTCACTGAACGTGGCTCGCTGAGGAATACCTAATAGAGTTTTACTCACCTGTCAATAAGAATTCCTCTAGTGATAGTAGTACAAGTGATCCTTGGACTTAAGATCATCATAATATCTTGTGTATGATGAGTTATACTTTGACATGTCCCTTAAGACCTTTAGGGTATAACAAAGGGTATGATTGGGTATAATAAGTTATACATGGAGATAGGTGAATGATCAACAAAGAATCTACCACGTCTAGTAAAAGATGTGAATGTCCTATGTGATTCGATAAATGACAACTCAGTAGTCCTTGGCCAAGGCAGAATAAAATTAGAAAGGAGTTTCTAATTTGCATTATTTAGAGTTGTGCATTTGGGAATCGAAATACATATAATTAAATAAAATAAGACTTGACAGTAAATCCATGTCTTATATTTAATTGGGACATTGTATGGTAGAAGGATTGAATTGTACGGTAACTATGCACTGAAAGGTTCTTTTGTGATTAATGTTGAAATCTATATTATCTGGAAAGTCGTTGATCGCTAAGGGGGCTTGCCCTTATTGTAGAATAAATATTATTTATTTAAATGAATTAAATAGTTTAATTTATTTATTTAAATAAGATTAGAATTGTTCTAATTGATTTATTCACAATCGGTTTAATATTGAGAACCTAAAGGGTCACACCGTAAAAGGAAAATATTTATTTAAGAAGTAAATGACATAATTGTAATAATAAGTTAAGTGTATTTAATTTAGTCTATGAAGATAGAATAAATTAAATAGCTTAATATTTATTATTTAATATTTTGAAAATATTAAATATAAATTAATAAGAGGAGTCTTATTATTATTATTATTACTATTACTATTATTTAATTTTTAATAGGGATTGAGAATTAATTAATAGAAGTACTCTCACATGAATTCCTAATTAGATTAGGAGCATAATTAATTAAAGGAGTTTAATTATAATAGAAACCCTAATCCTAAATAGTTTAGGGAAGGGTTTTCCTACATCTATAAATAAGAGGAGTCTTATCATAGATTAGAGTTACACACTCTTGCATTAGATTGTGGAGAGTACTTTCAATTTCTATAGAGATAGAAACTAGGGTTTTGCCAATACTTAACTTCTTGAATACCTATTCTTCCTTGGTGGATCACCTCTAGGGGCCAAATACTTGGGTGGCTAACGTTGATCAAAGGAAGGAATCTCATCGGTGGAATTCGAGGAGAACGTGAAGGAATTGGAGTTGAACTTGTACCCGAGGAAACTTTGATCTACGAGGGTATAATTCTTATTCTCTTTGTCTTTCGTTTAATTGATAATTGAACACAAGGATAGATCATGGTGATGGTTTGTATTAAAATTTTAAAATCTGTTTTATCACGCTTCCGCTCTATTTGTATAATTTAATTGCATGCTTGCGTTATATACAAACTTAACAAATTTGAGATTGGAAATGTTGCCTACAAGTTAGCTCTGAAATGGGAAGAGAGAGATAAAAGAATGGACTGAAAAATGAGCAAGCGGGCTGACTTAAAAGAAATTTGCTGCACGACTTGGCGCGCCTGCGCGACGCCCGTGCGAGCCTGCTGGATGCTGAGTGTCACTCGCTTGGCTGCTGCACACCCGCGCTCTCTACTGCTTAGCATGCTGCTGCCTGTTGCTCAGCGTGTTGTTGCTCTGCTGCTAGCGTGCTGCAATAGTGCATTTATGTTGTTGTTATGATTTTCAATGTTGGGTTTAACCGTCAATCTGCAGCAGCAATATTACACACATTAATCACAAATTAATCATAAAATCAGAGACAAACCACACCAATTTTTTTTTGTAAAATTTAAATAAAAATAAAATGGAACATTGGGTTACCTCCCAATTAGCGCTTGAGTTAAAGTCCTCAGCCTGACTACTCTCTCATTTTAAGTTGCTTAATCGGGCTCTACTGGGATCTTTTGGTTGCTCTTGCTCACAGCTGCACACACCCAACATTGTGTCGTCATTTGTCCCTTCCCACATACTGTTTGTTTTCTATTATGCACTTCTTTAGGAAGCAGAGTTTTCAGACCGACCCTTCCTTGAGGGTCCTTATGAACCAAGTCGTCCCCTTTTGGGATCAAATAACAATCCTCATTATTCTTTGGGAGTTTGATTGCTTTGAACACCTGAAACTTCACTACTTGATCGTTCACTCTCAAAGTTAACTCGCCATTTGGCACGTCGATCAATGTTCTTCCAGTCGCCAAAAATGGTCTTCCTAAGATGATTGGAATATCCCGATCCTCCTCATAATCCAAAACCACAAAATCTACTGGAAGAATCAATTTATCAACCTTCACCAGAACATCCTCCACTATACCCATTGGATACGTGATTGATCTATCATCAAGCTGTAAGGTTACATTTGTCGGCTTTGCTTCCTTTAACCCCAACTTCTTGTAAATGGATAGGGGCATAAGGTTGATACTTGCTCCCACATCGCACAACGCTTTCCTAACAAATTGATTTCCGATTGAACAGGGAATGTTAAAACTCCCTGGATCCTTCAACTTTGGTGGAAGTTTCCTCTGTAAAACAGCACTACATTCTTCGGTAAGAGCTACAGTTTCGAAATCCTCAAGCCTTCTCTTTCTTGACAAAATGTCCTTCATGAACTTTACATAACTAGGCATTTGCTCCAATGCCTCAGCAAATGGGATGTTTATGTGCAATTTCTTGAAAATTTCCAAAAATTTAGAGAATTGCTTGTCTAACTTTAGTTTCTGCTGACGTTGTGGAAATGGGCATGGTGGATAAATAAGACCTTGTTTGCTTCCCGCTGATTTAGAAACTGGCTTATTTTCCTTTTTTTCTTGCTCCTTCATCTTTTCTTCCTCTTTCTCTGCATTTTCCTCCTCATCAACTATTTTTAATGGAGGATCCACAATAACATCAGGCAATTCTTTACCACTTCGTAATGTTACTGCCTTGCAATGCTCAGTACCTTCTCTTTTTGGGTTGACTTTGGTATCACTGGTAAGGCACCTGGAGGATGGATGTTAAGAGCACTAGCTATTTGTCCTAATTGAATCTCTAGATTCCTTATTGAAGCACTGTTTTGTGCAACTGATTGAGCCAATAACTCCTCCACACTAGGCATTTTCTCTTGTTGAGGCAAGGGCTGGTTTGAGACTTGTTGGTGTGATTGAGTTTGATGAGGTGGTTGAGTTTGGTTTTGAAATCCTGGAGGATATTGATGCCTAGGAGCTGAATATTGGGTTTGGGTGTTATTGTTGTTGCTCCAAGAGAAATTTGGGTGATTTATCCATCCAGGATTGTAGTGATTGGAGTGAGGGTTGTTTTGCTGCCTATTATAGTTACCAACGAACTGTACGGATTCTGCATTGATTGCACATTGCTCGGTAGGATGATTCCCAACACACAAGTCACATGTTTCAAAGACGCTCTGCACAGATTGAGTTCCTAGAGTCTCCACTTTCTTTGTAAGAGCAGCTAGCTGCGCGACTATTGCAGTGAAGGGATGAATTTCCAATTTTCCTACTGCCCTTTGTGGCATTGTCCTCTCCGATGGCCATTGATAATTATTGGCAGCCATAGTCTCTAATAAGTTATAGACATCGTTAAAGCTCTTTCCCATTAAAGCACCACCTGCAGCTGCGTCAACACTTGATCGGGTAGCGTTGGTCAACCCGTTATAGAAGGTCTGAACTTGCAACCATTGAGGCAAACCATGGTGTGGACATCTCCTTATTAGATCTTTAAATTGTTCCCAAGCTTCATACAAGGACTCAGAATCATATTGAGCAAACGAAGTGATGTCATTTCTCAATCTTGCAGTTTTGGCGGGTGGGAAGAACTTTGCCAAAAATATCTGGGCTAAGTCATTCCATGTAGTAATCGATCCCGAAGGAAGCGAATGTAGCCAACTCTTTGCCTTGTCACGAAGCGTGAAAGGAAATAATCGGAGTCTGATAGCATCATCGGTAACTTGAGTGTACTTGAGTGTGTCACAAATTTGCAGAAAATTCATCAAATGAGCATTTGGGTCGTCATTAGGCAACCCACCAAACTGCAAACAGTTTTGGACCATTTGGATGGTGCCTGGCTTAATTTCGAAGTGGGTGGCCTCAATAGCTGGCCTGGAAATGCTTGAGTGCAAATCTGTAATAAGAGGCATGGCATACTCCCTCAAGGATTTAGGCTCCTCCTCAGCCATGGTATTTTGATTGGGTATACCCCGAACTCGCTCTCTTCGTAGTCTTCGAATATTTCTCTCGATCTTAGGATCGTAAGGAATTAACTCAAGACCTCATGAGCGTGACATACAAATCAAGAATACCTACAAAAACAAAAAACAAAAATTATATACAAGTCTAAAATAAGACCAAGTCGATTGAAATTGATATTGGTATAATTATTAGAAAACAATTCCCCGACAACGACGCGAAAAACTTGTTGGACGATTTAGCAATCGATAAACACACACGTGCTAGTATACACGGTCCACAAGTAATATATTGATAAGATATGAGTCGAACCCATAGGTAATTGTGACGAATAAAAATCGAGTACCAATCGTATATCAATTTGATCTGATTTAAACGATGAAGATTTGAATTTTGTTGATTGGTTGAGTTCATAAGACAAGTAATGAATAAAATGCGGTAAAATATCAAGATAGAAAGATCTAAGATTACAATTTCCCCCAACACGTCATTTGAATTTCCTAACTCTCTCTTTTCATTCAGTTATATCATACGAATTAACAACCAAGAAATTAAAACTTCATAAGAGCCTCTGTCGATGGTCAATCACGAATCTTCCTAAGCGGTGCATAGGTATATGTCTATCCTATATACTATCAAGAGACCAATTTCAAGAATGATTAATAAGACACGTGTCACTAAATCTCATTAACCGTCCCCTCAATTAGCAATTTTCATCTCGGAAGTCATTAAGACTAGATTCTCAATTGGTTGCATGCGGTAGTTAGGTATATGTCTATCCCAACTACTATCAAGATACCTATTATTGCGGATAATTAATAAGACACATGTCACTTAATCCGATTAATAACCCACAACAATCTATACTCTCGAATGTTATCATAACTAGGTCTTAACCTATAATCCGTTAGTCAAGTTCATATAGGTTCCCAAGGTAATTACGGGCCAAGCAATTAATCTTAAAAGCAAGGGTTATGATAATCAATTCACAAATGAATAACTAAAATCAATAGAGAGAGAATTCAATTCAATTTAAGTGTTGGATTCCATTGCAATCTTAGAATAGAAGGGTAGTTCATGATAGCTACAATAAACATCAATTTCAGTTTATACATTATCAAATTCGAATTACAAAGGAGATGAAAATCTAGAAATAAAACCACTTTTGAAGTTGTTCAGCTGTTGTTCCTTGGGTTGCTGTTGGTTTCTAGCTCTCGTCCTTAGTTTTGCAATTCTTGTTGACTGAATTCCTTGGCTTATGGCTTGATTCAGCTTGATTTGCAGCCTTTAGCACTGTTGTTTGATGTATTTTGTAGCATTTCTATCTCTAGATGTCTGATATGAGGCTCCAAAGAATATATATAGCCTCAATCAAGAAACCCTAGTCAAAGTCGGAAAAAATGCAGCTCAGATCGCATTGAAAGTATGTTAGATCGCACTCAAGACGGTGTTGGCGTGCCCGCACGGTGCCTGGCGCGCGCGCGCCCACGCCCACGCCTTGGCCGCTCGCCTGGCGCCTGCCTGCTGCTCGCTTGCTGCGCGCCTGCCTGCCGAGGCCTGTGCGCGCGCCCAGTGCCTGCCGAGGTTGCCGAGGCCCGCGTGCGCCACACAGCGCCCGCGCCCAGCGCCTGCCTGGCGACCCACCTACTGTACGTGCGTGCTGCTGCCGCTCGTGGCTTGGCCGACGCCGCACGCCGTGCACGCATTCCAACGCCGTGCACACTCAACTTCCGAATTTCATCAAATTAAACACCGAGCATCGCCAAACACTAATTTTCACCGTAATACCATTCGGGCACGGATATCTAAGCACGGGCTTGCCTGTGGCTTGGCCGACGTCGAACGCCATGCACGATTTCCAACGCCATTGACACTCAACATCCAAATTTCATCAAATTAAACACCGAGCGTCACCAAACACTAATTTTCACCGTATTACCACTCGGGCACAGATATCCGAGCGCGGGCGTTGAGTCATTGCAAACAACGATCCAAGCAATCTTTATTTTAATTCCTACAAACACAATGAAAATGCATCAAAGCAACATAAAAGATGTAAAAGTAACACAAAACTAAATTATCTAGCAATAAGATAAAAATACCTAAAACCATATAAAATTCCCAAAAGCTAATAAATTATCAAGATCAAAGGTACCCAAATTGTGTGTATAAAACACCCTCATCATTGTACCCCGCCTCACTCCAGCCTCCGCAACTCCCTCTATACTCGATCAATTTGGTCCATTACGGACTCTATAGATTCCTAAGACACGCGGCTACAACATATTAAAAATGCAGGATGACCCATAAACACTAACTCAACCAAATCCTAAGCTAAAGCACAACATTGATACTCTATTTTTCGTAGTCATGATACATTTCACTAAAACCTTCACTTTAACTTCATTTTGGCATCTTTTTGGTTCATTCCAACTAGGTTATCTTCATAACTCATGGAACTACAATATTACAACAATAAACAATCAAAATAATTACATCATCAAGGCTTTACAGTCCTCTAAATAGTCTAAAGGTGCAAACGTCTAAAAATGTCCATTATCTTTTTCCTTATGCTTTGGTTCGAATATTTCCTTGTTTTTGTTCCACTTTGAGGGTGTTAATTGTCTATATAGCTTCTTAATAACCTTCATGATAGATTCAACACAGCCAACAACAATAATATTCAACAAAATCCAACCCGCAAGCATGTAAGCTTATAAAACTCATGAAAGCTTCAATGGAGAAGAAATGGGTTGTGGTTTGATTACCTTTTTGTTGTTAGCTTCGTGTAGGTTGAGATGGTTGCTAGAGTGCTTCTCTCCTTCCTCTTGCTGCTCTTCTCTCCCTTCTTCTCCTTCCTTGCTTTTCTTCTTCTTCCCGAACACTTCTTCTTTTCTTTCTTCTGTTTCCTTCTCTCTCTATGTTACTCTCTTTTTCTCTCTTCTGCAGAACACTCCTTGGTTAGCAATGGAAAATGAGCTGATGGTTTGAATGAGAAGAGGAAGGAATGGATGGGAGGATAAGGTGGCTTCGGGAGGATCGAGAATGAATTGGGAGAGCAAATTTGCTAACCGAGCTTCTTGGAATCAATATTGAGGAGGATGTTTGCCATTATTTGCTTTCTAATGTTTGGTGTACTGTGACTGTCTATTGCGCTCATCCGATTGGTTACTTCAATTAATGCCCTCTCCTGATTGGTTGAGGCTTAATTGCCTCTCCAATTAATTCGGACATACAGATATATATACCCGAATACTCTCACTTTTGTACCAAATTTGGTAAATAACTCTACCCAAAATTAAAATGGATACTCCCATAAATTATTGGGACGAGTAAAAATAATTATTATGGGATTTGTTCATTTATTCGGAACACCTATATTATACATTTCGGATACGGATTAGATCACGAAGTAGCTTAAATAAAATGCCCCCCACTTGGAAAAATTATTTCTTCGTATTCACGTCTTAACTAAATTAATAGAAATCGAAAAAGACGTAAAAATGTTCGGACGTGAATAGTACTTATGAATAGTGCCTCAGGAAACGTGCCATGTGAATAGTGATTTTACGAATTTTCGCAAAATCGAGTTATTCACTACAACGACACAACAACACATAAAATTTAACACATACACATATTCTAGGCTGCAACACAACTCTAAGCACGTAACACAGAATAATATAAATAAAAATTCATTTTATTCATACATAACTTGGGTTACAAGGAAATCTAAAATTTCCGATCGTTACAAGCACCACCATCATCATCAGCATCATCCGCATCCTCAGCAAGACTATCGAACTCCTCCTCCGACTCAAAAGCAGAATCATGGAAGACTGGGGATGGAGGAAAGTGAACCGGATCTGGATTGTTGACGTTAAACCGAGATGCAAATGTATTGATAATGCTATTTGTGTAGTTCATATAGTCGTTAACTCGGTCTGCTATTTGATTCACTCGACAGGTTTGCTGACGATTCAGACTCAGCAGATTATCCTGGCCTCATTCCAAGCTCGTATGTGTCCTCTTTATAGCCCGAACTTCAGTAAGAATCAAGTCCAAAGTAGCATCAGACGAAGCACCACGTCCTGCTCGCCTAGCTCCCTGAGATGAACTCGCTCCATGCAATGGAACTGCTCTTACGATTTGTCCAGCGGCAGTAGCAACATCTAAAGGTTCATTATATCCAGCTCCACTCATGTTTGGAATGCTGCCTACGGGCTCCTTGAATTTGGCTATGGTGTTGCTGTCTAACACTGACTTTGGTTGCTCAAATATTTCATCTATCTGCCAGATAACTCTAGTGTTCTTACATAACCCACATATAAGAGATGGGTGTGGAAATCTGCCAGATGTACCACTTTGTAATGTATGAAGGATAGAACTATAGATGACCTTGCCCACGTCGATACTTTTTCCAGTTACAATTGCATACAGGAGGGCCGCCCTAGCCTTGGTTACTTCTGAAACATGAGAGGAAGGCATTAACTTATCACTAATAAAATAAAACCAAGCCTTACCATATCGACTCAGTCCATTCCGGGGGAAAGAAACTGCAGCAACTACTCGAATTGTCCATTGCATCCCAGGCTTGCATAAGCCTTGAATAACCTCATCCCAGTTTGGTCCATCCCGAATGAACTTCGTATATTCATCCTCCTCAATGTTTGGTAGTCCATAGTATTCATTGATCGCCTTGCTATCAAAAGGAACCGCCTTGCCTCGAACCATGGCTACTTTGTTCACTACCTCAACCTCATTAGCATAAAATTTCGTTACAATTGCTACTACAGCGGCTTCGGGTTCAGATGCCAATGTTCCCCAGCCATGCTCCTGAATCATTCGCCGGATTTTAACTCCATTGCTCTCTAGTGACACCAAGCCACGTTCCGGAATTAAATTTTTATTCACCAACGAGGCATGGAAGCACTCCGAAGCTTCTTCAATGACGAATTTTGAATGATCATATGTGGAAGAGGAAGCCTGAGAGGTACGTTGACGTTTGGGTGCCATTGGAAAACTTGATAATTCTTGAAAACTAAAATAGTGATGAAAGATGTGGTTTGGGCAATTTATCTAACACTTGGTGTGTGCCCAATTTTTGACCCAAAATCAAAGCCTTTTGAATATGTGCACTCCTTCAAATTGTTGTTTCAAACACCAAAAAGAATTACAACTAGTGTAATTCGATCAAAAGAATGGAGAAAAGTGATTGCATGCGTGTGTTTGAAGAAGATGAAAAGAACTTGTGAATGTGAGGTTCCAACTCCTTCTTCTACTATAAATACTTGAACCCTCCTTGCAGAGATGGTATTAGGGTTAAGTTATTGAATTGTTATGGAATTGAATCTCTATTTATGGTAGGAATTGATTTGGTTGGGTAAATATGGAATGTGGGTGGTTTTGGGGGAAGTTTGTGTTTGAATGGGAGAGTGGGTGGCAAGAGATGGGGGGAGAATGGGGAGAAATGCACGCCTGATGCCGCGCGGATTCTGCAGATATACACACGACGGCCGCGGCTCTTGATCTGTGCGCCGCGGCTCCTGAATGAGCACAGCGGCCTTTAAGTTTGCGCGTCACGACCCCTAATCTTTGATTGGGTTTTTTATTTTGTGCTGAAGGGTTGAGTGCCGTGGCTTTTGAAAGTGGGTGCCGCGGCCTTTGAGGCATGCCGCGGCTCTTAATATTGCGCCGCGGCCCCAAATCCCTGCATGGTGTGGCTCAATTTTGCAAAGCCAAAAATTTTTTCCCTTCTTCAAGCTTCACTTCCTTAGCCCCTTCCTAGCATGCTTGCCACAAATTTGATGCTACCACAGCTTGTATCTCCTGCAGAGAGAAAAAAAAACTTGACTTAATTAATTAATTTTACAAACTCCTCATAAAAACTTAAAATGAAATACTTGAACCTAAAATGAATAAATTCAAATCTAACTATCATTAAACCTATGGGTTGCCTCCCATTAGTGCTTGTTTTTAAGTCTTCAGCCTGACTTTTTCTTGTTCGATCACTCGGGCTTGTCGACATGATCGAGAATGCCATTGGTTGCGCATCCCATATCATGCTTTCCTTGCCTAATCTCGGCTGTGTTCCCTTACTTTTCATTTCCTTTTTCTTCTTCGCTGTCATCTTCTTCCTCGGTCTCATCTTCTAAAATCTCTTGTGTCACATAACACTTCTCCATCTCATTTGGCATTTTCATGGAATCTATCACACTAAATGTGATTTCTTGGTCATTAACCCTCAATGTGAGCTTTCCGTTCTTAACATCAATCAAAGTGCATCAGGTGGCTAGAAATGGTCGTCCCAAAATCAATGGAATCTTCTCATCTTCATCATAATCAAGAATAACAAAATCCACCGGGAAAACAAATGCATCAACCTTCACTAGCACATCCTCGATAATCCCTTTTGGATGTGTGATTGATCTATCTGCCAGTTGTATAATCATTTTTGTCGGTTTTATTCCTTTCATCCCAAGTCTCTCAGAGATTGATAAAGGCATGGGATTAATGCTTGCGCCAAGATCACATAGAGCTTTTCCCACAAATTACTTTCCAATAGTGCACGAGACTATGAAACTCCCTGGATCTTGCATTTTAGTTGGTAGCTTCTGCTGAAGAAATGCACTGCACTCCTCTATTAAGGCTACCATTTCACAATCTCTCATCCTTCTTTTCTTTGAGAGAATTTCCTTTAAAAACTTGACATAACTCGGCATCTGCTCTAATGCCTCTGCGAAAGTGATATTGATCTGCAATTTCTTAAAAACTTCCAAGAATTTTGAAAATTAACTGTCCAACTTCTGGTTCTTTAACCGTTGTGGATATGGTGCAACGAAATTCTCTGCTCCTTGCTTACCCTTGCGCTGGTTCAATCCCAATTCTTCGTTTTTCTTTGCTTCACTCCTGTTCATGTCATTGTCAATTCCATCTTCTTTATCAGTGTCAATCTTTCTTGCTGGTGTGGTATCCTCTTTCGTCAAACTCTTCCCACTTCTCAAATTAATAGCTTTACATTGCTCGTGATTTTCTCTTCTCGGGTTGACTTCGGTATCACTCGGTAAAGCACCATGTGGACGACTATTCACTGCACTTGCTAGTTGTCCTATCTGAGTTTCCAAATTTCGAAGTGAACCTTCTAAGGTATTCATCCTCGTGTCATTCACCGCAATGTACTTTGTGAGTATTTTTTCTATGCTAGCCTTCCTTTCTGGTTGGGGGTTTACTTGACCTTAGAATCCTGGGGGGTGGAACTATCTTGGGGCTGATGATTGATTCTGATTGTTGCTCCAAGAAAAGTTTGGATAATTTCTCCACCCCGGATTGTAGGTGTTAGAATACGCACCCTGCTTGTTTCCTATAAAATTCACTAATTCAGTATTGATTGCACACTGATTTGTATGATGATTCCCTGCACATAATTCACACACTGCAGCTATCTGTTGCATTGACTGTGTTCCCATTGCATCAACCTTTTTTTTTGACAAATTTAGCATTTGTGCAGCCAGAGCTGTCACTGCATCTACCTCAATTTTTCCTCCAGTCCTTGGCTGAGTCATTCGCGAAGTTGGCCACTGATAATTGTTTGCAACCATTATCTCCAATAATTCACAGGCTTCTTCAAAACTCTTATCCATTAAAGCTCCTCCGGCAGCTGCATCAATACAAGTGCGTGTTGTATTAAACAACCCATTATAAAAAGTTTTACTTGCAACCACTTCAGAAGTCCATGATGTGGACATCTTCTTATTATTTCCTTGAATCGTTCCCATGCTTCACACAATGATTCAGAATCCAGTTGTGTGAAAGATGTAATCTCATTTCTCATCTTTGCTGTTTTTGCTGGGGGAAAGAATTTAGATAAAACTTTCTGAGCTAAGTCATCCCAAGTAGTGATTGACCCTGCTGGTAACGAATGTAACCAACTCTTTTCCTTTTCATGAAGTGTGAAAGGAAAGAGCCTAAGTCTCACTGCGTCGTCAGTCACAACCTTATATTTGAATGTATCGCAAATTTCCAAAAAACTTACAAGATGATTGTTCGGATCATCATTTGGCATGCCCCCAAATTGAATTGAATTATGCACCATCTGAATCGTTCCAGGTTTGATTTCAAAAATATTGGCCTGAATTGCGCCTAATGCTTGAATGAATTTCAGTGACTTGTGGCATTGCATAGTCCTTAAGTGATTTTGATGCTTCTTTCGCAACCATAGCTTGTTGCTGAAGTGTTTCTTTGCAAAACTGTTGTATTCTTTGAAGCCTTCTATCAATCTTGTCCTCAAACGACAGTAATTCTTTCTCCTTTGACCTGCAAAGCTACCTGCGAATAGAGACCAAATTTGTAAATCCGTAACAAAATCTAAATTAAAACTAAATGATGAAAATTAATAAAAAAAAAAATTTAAGCTATCAATTGCTCCCCGACAACGGCACCAAAAACTTGATGGGCTAAATCTATACTAGCAATTTACGTGCAAGTATACATGCTCAATCAAGTAATAAAGTGAAAGTATAGTGTCGAACCCACGAGGAGCGAATTATAGCCCAACTAATTCTAAACACTAATTATTCATCAATTAATTTAATCTAGATAATTTCGATATCAACTGAGTGAATTAACTAAATAATCAACTGCTGAAATATTAAATCAAATAAGAAAGAGTTTAAGGAATCAATTTCCCTCGATGATTGGTTTAAGTAATACTATTATTCTTCTATTTAATTGATTAATTAGAATTGTCAATGGAAAATCACTAATAATTATTATAACCACCTTTCAGATAATTATAAAGCATACCTATTACTATTAATTCCCCTATATTTCTATAAGAAACAATAATAACATATTCATTAAGATTCATTTTCCAATAGTTGCTTGAGGTATGTAGGTATATTTCTATCCTGTCCACAAAATCAGCATTCAATCAGTAATCCTTATTACCGAAGAAATTACTAATCACAAGTTATTATAAACAGATCTCAACTTAGATTCTATTGTCAAATGTCATCTAAGTCCATTTAATAATTGTTGATCAGGCAATTATAATATTAAAACAAGTTATAATAAACAATTCAATCAACATCAATTTAAATAGAAGAACTAATAAATATTAAATAAAATCATCACCGAGTTCCATTGAATCCTTAACTAAAAGAATTAGTTTATAATGAAAATAAAGAACATCAATGATTTATCACAACTCATTCTAGATTACAAAATGAAGAAATAAGAGAGAAGAATTAAACTCTGTCGAATCCGGTCTTCCTCCTAAGCTCCAAGTCTTCTCTGGAATAAAGTCTGATGAAAACCCCCTCCCTTTTTTCTACGTACTCTCTCTTTTTTAATAAATAATCAAACCCTAATTATTAGTCTATGACTAACTACTGATAAGATCCAACCCGTAACTGATAAGTGCAAATAAAATCAAATCTGCAGCCAAAGGAAACAAATCCTCTGGGCGCGTAGCTCCACGCGCGCCTTCCACGTCCAAGCACTGCGGCTCTTAGGTTCATGCGCCGCGGCTCCTGTCCTTTGTAATTCATGCGCCGCGGCTCTTGATTCATGCACCGCGACTTCAGTTCATTTTCCCGCGCGCCTCAGCTGCTCCTTTGAATGCTCTGGCCTTCTTTAATTCTCCTTTGATCATCTGTTTTGGCCAATCTTCCTCATAAATTGCAGCTACTAAAACATATTCACCCGTTTAACTTTCGCCAAATAATAATCGTCATCTGTAGCAATAAATCCAGGTTAAACTTGCAAAAATATCCATTATTTACACAATTTCAGGCTGAAATCAATTATTCACAAAAACTATTAAAATACACTAAAATACTACTAAAAACTCTTAAGAAAAGCAAAATACTTAAGTCAAACATACCTAATTAATATATATAAAATCTACTCATCAGCTATGTCGTGAGATGCAAAAAATCAAAGCGACGACAAGAGCAGTCAAAAAGACGAAAAGCTTTTTCTCGGGAATCGTGTTTTTCGTCTTTTTCTCAAAAAACTTTTATTGGCTAATATGCATTTACACCTTATATAAACGCTATTTCGTGAAATGCGAAAAGTCCCAAAAGGATGCAAGACGGATTTCACGGGTATAACTAATTTTTAGGTTTTAACCATTAGGGTTTAGGTTTTAACCCTAGCTAGGTTGTAATCTTAACAACTTTTCGATTCTAACAAGTGTTAAAGTTGTAAACAGAACCTGTGACGCCCCCAAATCCGGGTACTTCAATCCCACAGATTTGGTGTTCACTATTCTATACATTCATGACTTACTACCCATAATAAAGGATAATAAAATTAAACTGAATAAATCATCTTCCCACAAAAGGGGTTACAACTTAAATCTCTTAGGTAAATAAATCCCATGTCATCTAACCTTTATTACATCATTGCGGAATTAAAACATAATATTAAATAAGTCTTATTACAAAACTCCATAACAAATAACAGTTCGCGAGCTACTTCTGTATCTTGCCTTTGCCCTTACTAGTGGACGGCTCATCTGACTTCTCAGTCTTAGCTACAATGTTTTATGCAAGGGTTAGCAAACAATTGCCCACAAGTATAATAGCAATAACAATTAAATAATCAATGGAGTAGAATTTAACTGAGGTATAATAGCCTTTTTGAAAATAATCTACAACAATCAAAGGACTGGAAGCTCAATAGAAAACTCGGTTTAAGAATTGAATTTAGATTTCAAGATTAAAAGTAAATCTGAGGGTCATAAGACCTCGAACTATGTCCTAGGTTAACAAGTATCTCTATTGTAACCTTTAACAGTCTTATAGACTATGGACTGTCCATCTCGTACTCTGAGAGATCAGCCTTTTGTACAATGTATTGTGCATAAACATTTTAACGCTGTTGTATAGTTATAATCCCCTATATTAGGGTTGTTCATCTCAGTTTAACATCAGAATCCGTACCAAAAGAAACTTGGTTTGGAATAACTTCAAGATATTCTAAGTCTTTAAAACGCTCATCAACTATGGACTAGCTGAATCAATAAGGGTTTGCTAGTCGCTAAAGCATTTGATTCAACAATAAAATTGTACAACGAGATTTATGTTCGAAGTTTGAATAACGATTTATGATCGAATAACAAATGACTGGAATAAAACATAAGCATTTGACGTTATAACAACCTTGCTTGAACAATAATAAACTAAGGTTAATAAGCTTGCTCAATAAAAGTAAAATAAGAAACTTGCTCAAGTAAAAGTTAAGTTTTAGGGAACTTGCCTTGACAGTTTGCTACAAATAATGTTAAATATTTACTTTTTGAGTGACCTATACATACAAGTCACATTAAACAATTAATATTCATAGTTCAATTAATTACTCCCTTTTATAAATGATTGCTCACTTATATATTCCTAATCCACACTTTAAATTCTTCTAAAACACCACATATTTATCATATTTCTTCTTATAGGAGAAATTATTTTATTTCTAAGTTTGGAAAAATTTCATTTTCTGGCTGACCCGATTCGACAGAACCGACTCGACCTGGAAACCGGAACCGGCGCTGCGGCGCTGGCCCGACCCGAGACCAACGGCCTTAGAGCCCGCGCTGCGGCATGTGACTTGAGCTTCATGCTGGCGCTGCGGCAAGCTCACGTCCGTAGCCCACGCTGCGGCGTGGAATATGAACTGCAGAGGTGGCGCTGCGGCGCCAAGCAGTAGATTTTGTTTCTGCAGTTCGTACATACACATTCATAAATTTTTAAAGGATAGGACAGCATCAAGATTTGAACGCGGCTTAAGCCCTCTAATGTCCCCAGCAGAGTCGCCAGCTGTCGACGCCGGGAAAATCGCTTCTATGCTAATTATTACCCTTTCCAATTTTAGCCTTTTTATTAGATGATTTTTTGGAAAAGGTCGGCACAAATGTCGACGGGGTTTTGAAAGATCGTTTTTTTATGATGAGCCAATTGACCAGAGTCGCCAGTTGGTATATTTGAAATGGATGTACCAACTCATCCGAGCTTCGTTTTCGTAAATTGCTGGCTCATATGTGACTCTGAATTAATTGGTCTGCAAACCGAGATTCATAGAGTTCGGGGGCTTGCTGAAGCGAGGGGAAGGTGTTAGGCACCCCCCGACTTCCGTGAAACACGGTTACCGCAATCTTGATGCTTTTCCTATCCTTTAATTCTTAAAATGTGTGTGTGCGCGCGTGTGTGTCTATGTGAATGTTGTGGTGAGTTTGCATGAAAAAAACCATTTGGTTTTTTATGAAAAGTCGTGTTTTAATTTGAGAATGCTTTAGAATGTCTTTCGGCCTATACGAGAAAGCTTTATTATATTTTTTTTGTGAGAAAGGTTTGATTTTAATTGTCAAAAGCTGTGAGATTTTCATTAGGTGTCGTTTTGGCAAAACAAGAGTTTTTAAACCTTCATCAAAATAGGAATCGAGACCTATATGTTGCTTTCGTAAATAAAATGACGGGCAACTTCTAGGATCTCTTTAACCCTATGCACAAAGATTTAATAAAACGTTATTTATTTTTATAAAACCATTTTTGTGATGTTTGAAAACGATTTTTTCTTTAGCCTTCTCGTTTAAATAGGAATCGACATTCATTAGCACTTCCAATTTTAAGCCTCGTGGTGCTAATAACCTAATTTGATTGATTTTATGGAAATCTTCATCGTTTAGCTTTGAAATCAATTTTTGTGTCGTAAATCAAATCAAGCATTAAAATGCGTGGGGGCTATTCATGGGCATGTGAGCCATCAAAATAACCCCAAACGCCCATAAGCACATATTTCACTATTACGGGGCTTTAAACCCGATTTTCAACTTGATATCGTTTTAAGGCCCGACAATTACATATTTATAATAAAGGGTACATCGGCCCTACTACATACACCCAAAAATGTCCATCATCGGATTTGGACCACGGGGTCGCGTTCCTAGGCTCACATCCAAAATTGCTACACACCCACAAAATGGATACTACAAAAAATAAGCAACACCGGGTTGCCTAACACACCACAATATCCTAAAATAGTAATCTAACTACACTACGCATAATACATTACCATAACGAGCTAAAAATCACCAAATGGATATCATCAGGCCATTAGGAAGAATTTCGTTCCGTTGGAACCCTCACTAATAGCCCTTAATCCACGGATCCACAATAATATACAAGAAAAACTACATTTAATATAGCCCGAATGACAAAAGCTTAACAAAATGATATAACAAAATGCTATAAAAAAGGGTTTTTCACCTTGCAAATGACACCACGATGCGTATAAACTCGTATATTAAATAGAGTAGAAAGTGTATGTGATACAATCTAACAAAAGGGGTATAAATCCTCACTTTTTCTCTCTTTTCTCTCCTGTCCCACAGCTGCTTGCTGCTGCTTTTTTCCTCTTTCTTCCAAACTCCTTCTCCCTGGATGAAAAAAATGAAGAACTGCATTGATAAAGGCTAATTGATCTGCAGCTAGCCTCGATTCCCCCGCGTCGTGCTAGGTTCCCCCGCGCCGCGCTCAATTCCCCCGCGCCGCGCTCGAGTGCCGTGTCGTCAGTCGTCCCATCATTAGCTGCGGATTGATCTGCGGCTGGCTGGGTTGATTTTCTCGATTTTTGTACCGCACCTCGATTCTCGTGTTATACTATTGGTTTTCGCTGAAAGACTTGTATTTTGCAGTCCGGGAACCGCTAGGAAACGTGTCATGTCATTCAGGAATGCTCGTTTCGAATGGCTGCGACATGACACAGGATTTGTATTTGGAGCTTGGTTTCCAGGGGGCGCTGCCCCCCGACCCCCCACCAACTCACCGGCGAGCAGGTAAGCGTAGTGGCCATTAGTCGATTCCTGATATCCGCTCGCTGTCGTGTCGGCTTTGATCACAAGTCGTTGTTGTGGCTTTGAGTGTTCGTACTTATGTCCACCTTTCATTCTCGTAGGCTGGGTTAATTGACGATTTTGCCCTCCTGTCATGGTTAGTATACGAAGCGCAAAATTTGGGTGTCTACAGCTGCCCCTCTTTATCATGTTTATGAAATATTAAATGAAATGAACATGATAAAGAAGTAGACACCCGATGCATGAATGACAGTGCATAAGAATGACAGTACATACATGATGCAACACATATAGCTTATGATGCAACACATGATGTAAGACATGCAAAACATTCGTAAAGGTGTCAATGCATCATGTAATCATAAATTTATTGTGAGTATTGATCTCAACAGGACTCAATCGCTGATCGCATCGTTGTTGTCGGGTTTCGTCTCTGACAGGTCGTTGCTATAATCGTTATCGCAGATGTCGTGCTCCATCTCGTAATCGTCGTCGTCTTGGAATCGTCGCCGTCTCATAAATATCGGGTCTCGTATCCGATCGGTCGTCTCGTAGATGTAGGGTCTAGTCTCTGATTGATCGTCTCGTCTGTATGGGTCCTCGTCTCTGATTGGTCGACTCGTCTGTATCGGTTCTCGTCTCCGATTGGTCGACTCGTCTGCACCGGGTCTCGTTTCCGGTTGATCATCTTGTCGGCACCGGGTCTCATTTTCGGTTGATCGTCTCGTCGGCACCGGGTATTATTTTCGGTTGATCGTCTCGTCAGCATCGGGTCTCGTTTCCGGTTGATCGTCTCGTAAATCACCTCGTTCCTGCCGGGTCTCGCCCCGACAAATCGATTGGTCGTGTTCCACACCCGATTGGTCGAAATCTCGTATTTTATTTTCACATAACAAGTCAAATGGGTTTGAAAAATTGATCAATTGCTCTATTATTAACTGTATGATGTATGCTTTTTATTCATGGACAGAGAATGACACCTGCACAGTCTTTTTGACACTATTTTTACAGATGTCGTCACCAGACGCCGTGGTACGTTTGGATCTCGGTCCTCCCACAGGGTTGGTTGGCAGGCTTTTCCGCTGGTTGGACAGTTTGTCGCCGGGCGACAGGGCTATTGCAGATGGTCTTCTAGGACATTCCTGGTCCTTATTATCCTTTCAGGTGCCGGCGGGCTTTGCGGAGGGTATTCTAAGTTATTGGGCCCCTGCCCGTCAGGTGTTCAGATTAGGGACAGTGGAGCTGATCCCTACTCTCCAGGAGTATGCCCGCTTTACCGGCTTATCTTTGGATGGTCCTTGTGTCAGGGTCACAGCTGGTCCCATGCACCGTCAGTTCTTAACTTTTACTGGGTTGCGGAGGACAATTCTGTTATCGGTGATCACATCAGACCATCTAGTTCCCCTTCATTTCCTGATTGACCGATTCGGCTCACCCTACAGTTTTCATCTATTCTCTGGTGATTTTTCCGTATCTGAGGAGCGTTGGGGCGCTTTGAGAGTAGATATTTTGATGGCTTGTGTTATCTCAGTTTTGTATTTGCCAGCCGGATCCGATCTGTTGGATATGCGAGTTATTGCGGCCACTAGAGCCCTTCAGGAGGATCACACCATTATTCCCATGATACTAGCAGACACCTACATGTCAGCCTCATATTGTCAGTCTTTCCGAGGTAGAGTATTCAGAGGGAGCTCTATTTTGTTGTATGTATGGTTTATGAGCCATCTCAACCCCATCGGTCATTTCCGTCGCCATGGGTTTTGCTTCAGCCACGACATAGCCATGCAATTTTCGTTCCGTCCCGTGAGCTGTACTGATGCGGCTTCCTGGATAGAATTCTTATCGGCTATTGAGGAGCCCTTTCATCTCTTGATCTATTCGGGTTATTGCTCCTTCATGAGCTTCTCGACTCATGTGCCCACCTTGGATTTCATCCCTATTTCTGGCTTGAGGGGCGTGACGACTTATCATCCCTTGGCGGTTATGGGGCAGTTTGATTAGATACAGGATTTTCACCCTTTTACGGGCGCAGCCGACTACCGATTCCTCATATCACCCCAGACAGAGAGAGATCTACTGCGGGTATATGATCTTTAGTCTTGCAGGATCTTTACCGAGTCTAGTAAGAGTTACCCCATTCAGACATCTGCTTATGTGCAATGGTTGCACGGAGACTCTGATATGGTTGGTTTGAGTCAGACTGGAGTATTTGATGACTCTCGAGTGATTTTCACAGATGATACCACCCCAGAGGTATTTATTCCTCCTGAGTCTACAGAGATGATGTCCAGATATGATTTTGAAGGCTTCTCCACTCCCGCCCATATTCCTTATTCCATCTCAGCTGATTCTGCCCCTAGTCGGGTTACTGAGGATAGCCAGATCCGACTGGCCTTGATTACTACTGAGGCTGAGAGGGACACTGCTCTTGTTGAGAAAGATGCTGCTATTTTGGCCAGAGATGCTGCCCTCACTGACAGAGACGCCATTGCATTGCAGACTAGGGCAGTTATAGATGCTCACTCTGAGACTGTTAGCCGAGCCACTGCTTTATTGGATCGCATCGACATGATGGGGCAGCAGATTTCAGGGGATGCCGATGCTTCAGATCTATCCACCACCTTATCCATCCTGCTTCAGTTAGTTTCAGATTTGTAAATCATTTTATTTCCTGCATAGACTATGTCAGTTTCATCGGTTATCGAAAGAGAAATCTTGTAACAAAATGAATTATATATATAGACATGCATTTAGTTATTTTCCCTTTTTTGTCGTATCGTTGCCTTTCATTGGATGCTCATTTTATCCAGCTAACCACGATTTTGATATTTCGCCTTTTTTCTCTTCTCAAGTCTTGATGGAGATTTGACAGATATTGCCGCACACCTTGTTGATTTCATCGAACTGAGTCTTAGATTTTGGCTAACTGTTTGGTTGGGTTAGGGTTATGTCATTTGAGATGAAGCTGATTAGGTGGCTGGTTTCGGGAAGGTTTCGAGGGTATATGAAGGTTTTTCTGGCTGTTGGGAATCGGTTTTGGTTAGAGAAAGTATTATTTTGTAAAGAAATGGACCGTGCCCTGATGGCTGCCTACGTACTCCCACAAGTCGGGAGATCAGGTCCTACGTAGTTCTTTCTTCAAAGAAAAAGGAGAAAATGATGATTTTTTTTAAGCGTAGAACCGCTTCACCGAGTCAGAATTGATGGGCTGTGGAAACACCTCACCGTCCATCTTTTGCAATATGAGGGCTCCTCCGGACAGCACTTTCTTAATCACAAAAGGTCCTTCCCAGCTCAGGGCAAACTTCCCTTTGGCTTCATCTTGACAAGGCATGACTCTCTTTAGAACTAGGTCATTTTCCTTGAACTTCCGAGGTCTTATCTTTTTGTCGTACGATCGAGAGATTCTTTGTTGATATAACTGACCATGCAAAACAGCAGCCACCCTCCTTTCATCAATTAGGGCCAATTGGTCGTACCGACTTTGCATCCAATCCTCCTCGTTTATCTGAGCATCAATCAAGATTCTGAGGGACGTCATCTCAACCTCAACTGGCAGAACAGCCTCCATTCCGTATACCAAAGCGTAAGGGGTTTCCCCTGTAGAAGTACGCACCGATTTCTGTACGCCAGCAGGGTGAGAGGTAGCAGATTCGGCCATCCCCGATGATTGGTAGACATTCTCGTCATGATCTTCTTGATATTCTTATTTGTAGCCTCCACTGCCCCATTCATCTTAGGACAGTAAATGACAGAATTGAGGTGTTTGATCTTAAACTGGTCACATAATTCCTTCATGAGGGCATTGTTCAAATTCTTGGCATTGTCGGAGACTAAAACCTCAGGTTGCCCGTATCGGCAAATGACATTATTCCTGATGAAACGGACGATGATCTCCTGAGTTACTTTGGGGAAAGAAGCTGCTTCTACCCATTTAGTGAAGTAATTGATCATGACGAAGATAAATCGGTGTCCGTTGCTTGCTTTGGGCTCTACTGGTCCGATTACATCCATACCCCACATTGAGAATGGCCAAGGGGAGGTCATACAATGCAGTTCATTGGGAGGCACATGGATTACATTGTCGTGCGCCTGGAATTGGTAACATCGTTTGACATGATCATCGCAGTCGGCTTTCAGTGTTAACCAGTAATGCCCCGTTCTCAAGATCTTTTTGGCCAGCATCGATCCACTCATGTGTGGCCCACACACTCCACCATGTATTTCGTCCATAATATTTTGGGCCTGCGTTTCATTTACACATCGCAACAATCCCAAACCGGTGTCCCTCTTGTACAATGAATCCCCGCTCAGATAAAACCTCATTGCCATCTTTTGGATTCTCAACCTCTCAGCTCGGCTTGCTTGGTCGGGAATGGATCTATCCCTCAGATACTCCCTTATGTTGTGATTCCAAGGCTGCTTTGGCAGAACCACCTCCTCAGATAATACTGCCACATGCTCCTCGTATGCCGGGGCATTCTGTACCGCTATTTCAATCTGTGGAACGTCCCTACTTTTGATTATGTGGATTAAGGAAGCCAGAGTTGCCAATGCATCGACAAAATCATTCCGTCCCCTGGGGATATGTCGGAAAGCAATATCTTCAAACTCTCGCATCAATTGGATAACACATCGGTGGTATGGAAGTAACCGGAGCTCCTTAGTGCTATACACCCTGATCGCCTGTCTGATTACCAGCTCTGAATCCCCGAACACCGCTAGTCTCTTCACTCCCATATCGCGGGCAAAATGGAGTCCCAATATACATCCCTCATACTCAGCTGTGTTATTCGAATTACTGAACTGCAATTTAGTGGCCACGGGGTATTGCTCTCCGGTGATAGAGACCAGGACTGCTCCAGCTCCTGCCCCTTCAGCATTCATGGCACCATCAAAATATAACTTCCAGAACTGCCCCTCGTCATCACATCTCGTGTGTAAGACCCAGAATACATCTTCGCCCGGCAAAGGAGTTTCTAAAGGCTCCACCCCCCTGCTGGCATTTCTGACAACTAATCTGCAATTCCTTGCCCTTTCATGGCTTTCTGAGTTACGTATACGATGTCAAACTGCTGTAAGATTAACTGCCACCTTGACAATCGACAGTTCAATATGGGCCTTTCCAAGATATACTTCAGGGGATCCATTCTCGATATCAGGTATGTAGTGTGCCCATGGAGATAGTGCTGTAATCTCATTGCAGCCCACACCAAAGCACAACAGGTCCTTTCGATGGGGGTGTAATTCTGTTCACATCGGCTAAATCTCTTGCTAAGGTAATAGATGGCCTGCTCTTTGCCTGATTCATTCATCTGTCCCAGCATACATCCCATCGTAATGGCATTGACCGATATATACATAAACAGAGGGATCCCATCCTTCGGGGGTACCAGCACCGGTGCTTCTGTCAGCTGCTTCTTAATGGTCTGAAAGGCTTTCTGGCATTGCTCATTCCACTCTTAGGAGACATCTTTCCTTAACAGTTTAAAAATCGGCTCGCATGTAGTTGTCAAGTGGGATATGAAGCGGCTGATGAAGTTTATTCTTCCTAGAAATCCTCTTATCTCCCTTTCTGTGCGAGGTGCTAGCATATCCACAATGGCCTTAATCTTCGCCGGAACCAACTCAATGCCCCGATTACTAACCAGGATCCCAAGAGCTTGCCCGACTGCACTCCGAAAGCACACTTTGCCGGTTTGAGTTTCAAATTATATTTTCTGAGCCGATCAAATAGCTTTTTGAGATGGGTTATATGATCAGATTTTACCCTCGATTTCACGATAATGTCATCCACGTAGACCTCTATCTCCTTGTGCATCATGTCGTGGAACAGGGCCATCATGGCTCTCTGATAAGTAGCCCCCGCATTTGTGAGACCGAAGGCCAATCGTCTGTAACAGAAAGTGCCCCAAGGGGTGATGAAAGCGGTCTTTTCCCGGTCTTCCTCTGCCACCATTATCTGATGATACCCCGCAAAGCAATCAACAAAAGAGTACACCTCATATTGGGCCGTGTTATCCACCAAGATGTGTATAAAAGGCACTGGGAAGTTATCCTTGAGACTGGCCTTGTTCAGATCTCTATAGTCGACATATACCTCACCTTCCCTCCAGGCTTAGCCATTGGGACTATATTGGACAGCCATTCCGGGTACGTGGACACCATAATGATTCCAGCCTTGAACTGTTTGACGATTTCTTCCTTCACCTTCAAGCTCCACTCTGGTTTTAGCTTTCTTAGTTTCTGCTTGACAGGCTTGAAACCCTCCTTGATGGGCCACCGGTGTACCATAATATCGGTGGACAATTCGATCATGTCCTCATGAGACCAGGCAAAAACATCCTCATACTGGCTTAGCAACTTGGTTATTTCTATTTTCTGGTTAGGGATCAGGTCTGTCCATACCTTGAGCTCTTTGGGTTTGTCAGGGGTTCCGATATTTATGGTGATGGTTTGGTCTAAGTTGGGTTTGGGTTTGTCTTCGACCCATCCTTTGATCTCGTCAGGCGTGTTGTCATTATCTGTCTCATCTTGCTCAATGCCCATTGAATCGAAATCCAGCTCAATATCAAAATCATAGTCATCTTTCAAATTTGAAACATCGTTTGTTAGGCAAGAAATATTCAAATTGGTACACCTGACATGAAACAAAAATATTTGTCATATATATAAGTCATTTTCCCACAATGATCATCTTTAAAATAACATGACAAAATAACATAACCATGCAAAATTCAAAATAAGGGACAAAAACTGGTATCTATTCATCCCCCACCATCCGGGGTCTACCATCTTGACGCCATATTTTACCCTCGTTTGGATATTACTGGCTCCATTGTCCAGTTGTCGGTGGTCAGATCGGCCAGAATGCGACAGATGAAAGGTAGCTTCGCATCGGAAACTTCCTCGATGACTATAGCCACATCGCATTGGTCCTTCTTCATAACCTCTTCAGGAATAGTCAGCCCCGCCCAATTGATGATAGACACACTCTGTTGGGCTCCTGACGGCGTGGCAACATCCTTCCCTTTTCCACTGCTTACTGACTGTCTAGGGATATAACACTTGGTTTCAAACTGTTGCATGACCTCCTGCAGGAAACTCTCCTTTTTGGCCGACTCATCATTCGTGGGGGTCAATTTTTCACCTCCTGTCTCAGATATAGGCTTGCCAGTACCTTGTTCATTGTTGACTTTCGGCATCAGACTTTCGGCCAGTCGAGTTGGGGTCCCCCCTTGAGAGTGTTTCTGTTCTACGCCTTCATAATACCCCAACCCTGCCTTGCCTATCTGATTGGGCAGTTGAATAGGCTCAGTAATTCCTTGACTGTTCTTTCCCAACCCTCGCCCAGGTCGAAACTTCATCTTCATCATTTCTCTAGCAACAAAGGTAAGTTCAGGAGAGACCTTAGGTTTTACGGCTGGAGCCCCCAGACATCTGTAGTTGGGAGTATTGATTTCCAGCGCCTGAAAACTGGCGGGTACCACCGATTCGTCCAAATTAATCACCGGCAGGCCATTCCTGGAAGGAGAAGGGCCATTACGCTCTGCAGAGACCGTCACCAGGTTCCCGTCGATGATAAACTTAATTTGCTGGTGTAGCGTAGAAGGAACTGCCCCAGCCATGTGTATCCATGGCCTTCCCAATAACATGTTATAACTTGCCGCGATATCCAGGACTTGGAATGAAATATCGAAAGTACAAGGCCCTATCTCCACAGGCAATTCTATCTCCCCCATCGTATCCTTCCGGGATCCGTCAAAGGCTTGTACCACCACATAACTGGCCCGCAGGCGCTTAGGATTGACGTTCATTTTTTTCAATGTGCTGAATGGACAAATATTCAATGTTGATCCCCCATCAATTAACACCCCATTCATAACATATCCTGATGAGATTACCGCAATATGCAGCGGTTTCCGATGCCCCCTTCCCTCTTTGGGGATATCATCATCTGTGAACGATATTATATTGTTTTCTAACAGATGGTCCACTAGATGGCCGAAACCTTCTTTGCTAATCACCTTGGGAATGTGTGCCTCTTCCAGGACTTTGGCTAGAATTCTGCAGTGATCGTCGGATGATAATACCAAATCCATGATCGATGTCAGAGTCGATTCCTCGCTCAATACCTTGACCCCCCTTGCTTCTGGATGATTCATCTTCCTTAAGAATTCCACAGCTTTCTCCTCGGATATCTTTTCGTTCTTCTTCCCTTTGCTCTCAAGGGCTCGTCCTGGAAGATATAAATGATTCCCCTTTGATGTTACAGAAGCACAACTGGCCGCCTCCTCTGAAACTCCCCCGTAATTCCACGGTACTGTTTTCAGACTTCTAATAGGGATTTGTGGTCTCGCTGCAATGGTGAGAAGTTTCGGAGCCGTTAACCTGATAGGCCCCTCTGTGATACTCCTGCTCAGACCTGCCAACCTAATCGGTGTCCCTCGTATATTCTCCTGATCATTTGTCATGCCAATCATCTCATCAATTCTCTTTATATAATTCAGCCTTGGTGGTCCTCCGACTTCGCTGGCTTCCACCACATTGACCCCTTCCCCATCATGCTTAGGCAGAGGATTGACTTTAACATTTGGGGACTCTGGTTGTTCCACCACGATCTCTTCGCTATCGATCATGTTCTGAATCTTGTGCTTCAGCGCCCAGCATTCCTGAGTATCATGACTAGGGGAACCCGAATGGTACGCACACTTCTTACTCGGGTCAAATCTTCTCCCTTTCGGGTCAATTGGGGGTGCCAAATCGACTATCTTTCTCTGTGCTATTAATACTGCCAAAATCTGTTCAAGAGGATCCCCAAGCGGGGTGAATACCCGATCTCTGGTGGTCTCAAATTTTCTTCGTCCGTCCATCCTTTGATTATCAAAATTAGGTTGTCGGGGTGGCACAATTCTCTGTATTTGCACTGGAGGGCTATTCTCCACCTTCCTAGATGATCCCTGCAGGATGAGGGAAACATCATCCTCTTTTCTCTTTTGGGTCCTGTGGGAAGCACTACCATAGTTTCCACTCTGGATTTGCTCCGCAACTGTTTCTAGAGCTGGGAAGTCCCGAATCTTGCTAGACTTTAACCCCATGTCAACCATTTCTCCATGCTTTATCATTTCGGCAAAAGGTCTTCCAATCCCTGCTATCACTCACTCATAATAGGGCGCCTCCTGAATATCCACAAAGGTCATTACCATCTCCGCCTCGCTCATTGGGGGATTCACCTGTGCAGCCATACCCCTCCACCGCTGTGCATAGTCCCTAAAAGATTCTTTTGGTTGCTTCTTGACCTTTGTCATCTGATATCTGTCAGGGGCCATCTGTGCCTGGAAGCTGTATTGTGTCAAGAAAGTATGGGCCAACTCCTCCCAGTTGTGGATCCGAGCATTATCAAGGCGGGCATACCAAGTTCTTGCTTCTCCCGTTAGGCTCTTTTGTAATAACTGCATCCTCAATCCTTCGTCCTCTGCATAAGACCCAAGTTCCCCAATGTATATCTTCAGGTGTGTATAAGGGTCTCCCTTCCCATTATATTTCTCAAATTCGGGGATCTTGAACTTCTCCGGATACCTGGTTCCTGGAAAGACACACAGATCTGAATAATTTACCCTGCCCAGGGAACCTATACCTTTTAGAGACTGGATAGTCTCCTCCATCTGCTTCATTTTCTTTCGAAGATCATCAATGTCTCCCTCCTCTGGAATAGTGATTACTGTCCTGTTAGGTGTAGGAATGGCTTTAGGGATGACTGGCTCACCCTTAGGTTGGGGTTGATCATCCTTAGAAAGGATTGTATCATCTTTAGGAGGATTCTGGTTACCCCCCGGTGGTGGCATATTAGGCGGATCCTTGTTTGGCGGATCTTGTCTCAGTAGCAACTGCTCTTTCAGCATCGTGGCCATTACTAACATCTGTTTTTTAAAATCATCGAATTCCTCCCGAGATATGGAACCAGGATTAGGAGGTGGAAAATCAGCCATTTCAGATGTAGAATCCTGGGCCCTCTTAGATCGCAAACGCGTTTGAGGAGCAATCCTACAGGAGAAAACGGTTTGAAGTTTAATCTTGGGAAGTGAAAGATGTGGATGCATGCTAAAGCTGTAACTTTTGTGTTTTTGGGTTTTTTAATCTTTTCCTGCAAAACAAAATGTTAGCAGTCCCTTATTGCAATAATAAATGCTAGACACGAATTATTATGCTTTCCCAGCTATTCCCTGCAAAACATAGAGGTTAGTACTTTCTTTTGACAAAAAGGGGAGGTATATATAAAAATATTGAATGGGACTATGACATTTATACGCGTAAACGTAAAAGGGCATGGGGAGACTTTCCCTGCGTTGCGTTAATCTGAGGCTGACCTATCCTAACGTTACTCTCGCGGCTTTTCGGCATGAAGGTCCCCAAATCTTCGCAATCTACTCGTCTGAATCCTTTCGATTGGAGCGGATCTGGGTGGTGCGTTTCCTGAGCCATCTCCGGGGAGCAGCCCCTTCGAGTCCAATAATAAGCAACTGACAGGTTTGCCTCAAGAGGAGGTACACTCTCAACATACATTCACATTCATCGTCCTCACCGTATGCAAGTAAAGCAATTCCATTCAATCATTCATTCATTGGACAAAAACACACATTCACACAACAACAAGTAAAACAGGTCAAAATATCGCACGTACATACACATTCATAAATTTTTAAAGGATAGGACAACATCAAGATTTGAACGCGGCTTAAGCCCTCTAATGTCCCCAGTAGAGTCGCCAGTTGTCGACGCCGGGAAAATCGCTTCTATGCTAATTATTACCCTTTCCAATTTTAGCCTTTTTATTAGATGATTTTTTGGAAAAGGTCGGCACAAATGTCGACGGGGTTTTGAAAGATTATTTTTTTATGATGAGCCAATTGACCAGAGTCGCCAGTTGGTATATTTGAAATGGATGTACCAAGTCATCCGAGCTTCGTTTTCGTAAATCGCTGGCTCATATGTGACTCCGAATTAATTGGACTGCAAACCGAGATTCATAGAGATCGGGGGCTTGCTTAAGCGAGGGGAAGGTGTTAGGCACCCCCCGACTTCCGTGAAACATGGTTACTGCAATCTTGATGCTTTTCCTATCCTTTAATTCTTAAAATGTGTGTGTGCGCGCGTGTGTGCCTATGTGAATGTTGTGGTGAGTTTGCATGAAAAAAACCATTTGGTTTTTTATGAAAAGTCGTGTTTTAATTTGAGAATGCTTTAGAATGTCTTTTGGCCTATACGAGAAAGCTTTATTATATTTTTTTTTTGTGAGAAAGGTTTGATTTTAATTGTCAAAAGCTGTGAGATTTTCATTAGGTGTCGTTTTGGCAAAACAAGAGTTTTTAAATCTTCGTCAAAATAGGAATCGAGACCTATACGTTGCTTTCGTAAATAAAATGACGGGCAACTTCTAGGATCTCTTTAACCCTATGCACAAAGATTTAATAAAACGTTATTTATTTTTATAAAACCATTTTTGTGATGTTTGAAAACGATTTTTTCTTTAGCCTTCTCGTTTAAATAGGAATCGACATTCATTAGTAATTCCAATTTTAAGCCTCGTGGTGCTAATAACCTAATTTAATTGATTTTATGGAAATCTTCATCGTTTAGCTTTGAAATCAGTTTTTGTGTCGTAAATCAAATCAAGCATTAAAATGCATGGGGGCTATTCATGGGCATGTGAGCCATCAAAATAACCCCAAATGCCCATAAGCACATGTTTCACTATTACGGGGCTTTAAACCCAATTTTCAACTTGATATCGTTTTAAGGCCCGACAATTACATATTTACAATAAAGGGTACATCGGCCCTGTTAGGTTTGTACATAGCGCGAACATGCAATCAAATTACATTAAAAAAACGGAAGCGCGATAAAATCATATTTTAACATTTTATACAAACCATCACCATGAAATTTCTTTATGCACAATTATTAATTAAACGAAAGAGATGGAGAATAAGAATTATACCCTTGTAGAATTCTAGCTTCCTCAGGTACAAGTTCACCTCCAATTCTTTCGCGTTCTCCTTGAATTCCACCGATTAAATTCCTTCCTTTGATCAACGTTAGCCACCCAAGTGTTTGGCCTCTAGAGGTAATCCACCAAGGAATAATACTTATTCAAGAAGATGGGTGTTGGAAAAATCCTAGTTTCTATCTCTATAGAAATTGTAAGTACTCTCTACAATTCTTATGCAAGAGTGTGTAACCCTAATCTATGATAAGACTTCTCCTATTTATAGATGTAGGAAAACCCTTCCCTAAACTATTTAGGATTAGGGTTTCTATTCTAATTAAACTCCTTTAATTAAATTAAACTCCTAATCCAATTAGGAATTCATGTGAGAGTACTTCTATTAATTAATTCTCAATCCCTATTAGGAATTAAATAATAGTAATAGTAATAATAATAATAAGACTCCTCTTATTAATTTATATTTAATATTTCTAAAATATTAAATAATAAATATTAAGCTATTTAATTTATTCTATCTCCATAGACTAAATTAAATACACTTAACTTATTATTACAATTATGCCATTTACTTCTTAAATAAATATTTTTCTTTTGCGGTGTGACCCTTTAGGTTCTCCATATTAAACCGGTTGTGAATAAATCAATTAGAACAATTCTAATCTTATTTAAATAAATAAATTAAACTATTTAATTTATTTAAATAAATAATATTTATTCTACAATAAGGGTAAGCCCCCTTAGCGATCAACGACTTTCCAGATAATATAGATTTCAACATTAATCATAAAAGAACCTTTCAGTGCATAGTTACCGTACAATTCAATCCTTCTACCATACAATGTCCCAATTAAATATAAGACATGGAATTACTGTCAAGTCTTATTTTATTTAATTATATGTATTTCGATTCTCAAATGCACAACTCTAATTAATGCAAATTAGAAACTCCTTTCTAATTTCATTCTGCTTTGGCCAAAGACTTCTGAGTCGTCATTTATCGAATCACATAGGACATTCTCTCCTTTTACTAGAAGTGGTAGATTCTTTATTGATCATTCACCTATCTCCATGTATAACTTATTATACCCAATCATACCCTTTGATATACCCTAAAGGTCTTAAGGGACATGTCAAAGTATAACTCATCATACACAAGATACTATGATGATCTCAAGTCCAAGGATCACTTGTACTACTATCACTAGAGGAATTCCTATTGACAGGCGAGTAAAACTCCATTAGGTATTCCTTAGTGAGCCACGTTCGGTGAACTTATTCTCTAATAAGCACCTACATACTTGCTTTAGTGTCTCCACACAAATGATTATGAGATCAATCATCCTCTTCATAAGAGCAAGCAACGTATGTACTAATCTATCCGGATTCACTAATCCCCTTTTTAGTAATCCAACGATTAGGAACAATTTTAGTTTATGAGCTATCTAGAATTTAGATCTCATTAGCATGATCACCATCATGATTCTAAAAACATTGCTCAAAACTATGGGTTTATCACATTTAATATAACAGCACCATGTAGATAAAGTAAAATGCCTTTAACAAACGAATAAGATTACAAAGTATATGCTACATCATATCAAATATGATTGGCTTGTGTGCATACTACTTTCAATCTCCCACTTGCACTAAAGCCAATCGCCATGGTATCTAATACCCTTCTTCTCTAAGTGACGATTATCCTGCTGTTGGATAAAGCTTCGGTAGATGGATATGCAATGCTGTTCTCGAGAGTCCACTATCTCTATAGTGACTTTTCTTCTTTCAATGATTTTACTAATCAAATGAAAGTGCCGCAACACATGTTTGAATCCAAGATGAGACTTAGGAACTATTCCTAGTTCTGTAATGAACTTTTCATCCAAACAATCAACTTGCAGCTTCATTTACAGCTATATACTTTGTCTTTGTCATTAAACTAGCAACTCTTTGCTGTTTGGAACTTTTCCAATTCATTGCACCACCTTTCAAGGTAACGTTTTACCCTAAAGTGGATTTGTTATCGTCTTGGTTAGTCTGAAAAACTTGAGTCTGTTTAGTCCTCTAGTTTTATTCAGACCTACCATGTATAATGATCACATCCTCAATACCGGTTAGGTACTTAAAGATGTTTTTCACTGTCTTACAGTGATCTTCTCCAGAATATGACTGATCAACATCAAGCCTTGTACATTCATTGCATATATGATAGTAACTTATGCGATATCTCTTTTAATTTGGGGACAATTTTAGAGAGATACACTCCATGGCTCATCATCATGAGACCTCTCTTGGAGTTTGCCATGCTAAATGCCTTTAGCATCAAATGAATATACGTTCCTTGGGTCAAGCCGAACATCCTTTTAAATCTATCTATATAGATTTATATCCCCAATTTAGGATGTTCCTCCCAAGTTATTCATGGAGGAATGTTTAGACAATTTTATCTTTACTGATTGTAGCATTGGTGTGTAATTCCTTATCAGTAGTATATCTACATATAATACCAAGGAATATTACAGTGCTCCCACTGACCCTTTTGTACATACTAGGTTCATTCTCGTTTTTGATAAAATCAAACTCTTTTGATTGTCTCATCAAAACGAATGTTCCATCTTTAAGAAGCTTGCTTCAATCCATAAATGGATCATTGTAGCTTAAAACACGATTTGCTTCAACCTTTGAAACAAATTCCTCTGGCTGTTTCATACATACATTCTCCTCAAGTCTTCATTGAGGAAGGTGTCTCCACATCCATTTTTGCCAGATTTCGTAATAAGCTGCAATCACAAGCAAAATCCAAATGGACTTGAGCATTACCCAGTAATAAGGTTTTATCACAGTCAACTCCTTGACTTTATTTGAAACCTTTTAAACAGGTCTGGTCTTATATGTCTCCACCTTGCCATTTGCCCCAGTCTTTCTCTTAAAGACCCATATACACCAGAGTCTATACTTGGTTCTCATACATGGAGTCCATTTCGGATTTCATGGCCATCTGCCATTTCTCTGAGTGTCTACTACTCATAGCCTCATCGTATATAACTTGATCATCATCCTCTATGATGCGTACCTCATCATCATCCTCTATGATGAATCCATACCTCCCAGGTATCTACGGTACTCTTCCAGATTTACGATTCGGTTGTGGTACAATAGGTCTATCTACAGGTTCCTCGGTTTGACTTAAAGTGCTTTGGGGTTCTTGAACTCCTTCAAGATCTATTACCCTCCCACTAGCTCCTTCAATGATAAACACCTTTATCTAAGAAGGCAGCGTGTAGGATTATAGTAATAATACCCTAAACTTTCTTTAGGATATCCCACAAATCTGCACTTGTCAGATTTTGTCCCAAACTTATCTTTGAAACCTTTTCATATAAGCTGGACAACCCTTATCTTAACATACTTAAGATTAGGAATCCTCCCTATCCATAACTTTTATGGAGTCTTGGGGCCAGATTTTTGAGGTTACCTTATTTTGTAGATATGCAGCCGTTTCTAGGGCATAACCCCAGATGGATACTAGAATGTCGGTAAAAATCATTATGGACTACACCATGTCTAACAAGGTACAATTTCTCCTTTTAGATACACCAATCAATTATTGCATATCAGGAAGTGTCCATTATGAGAAAATACCATTTTGAGATGATCTAGAAACTCATTGTTCAAGTATTCTTTCCTCGATCTGATCAAAGAATCTTAATACTCTGTCAATATGTTTCACTTCTGAATTCTTTGAACATTTCAAATGATTCAGACTTGTATTTCATCAAATACACACATTCAACTCTTTGAATGACCATCCCCTTTTCTTTTACTAGTTTATTCAATTTGCATAATAATTTTCATGTAAGTCAAGTATACAAAGTCTATCAAGTAATCTTCCAGTTTCAAACAAAACATTATCATTATAAATAGAACAACAATTGTTCTTAAATATAATACCAGAACCTTCCTTGTCCAACAACGGAAGTAATAATGTTTCTAAAGAGAACTGGAACATAATAACAACTTATTAACTTAATAGACTTGCCCGTAGGCAACGCTAAACTATAAGTTCATACGGTTAATGTAGCAACCATTGCTCCATTCTCCACACGTAAGATTACTTACTCTTTGTTTAGCTTTCTACTTCTGCTTAGTCTCTGCATTGGATAGCATATGTGAGAACTATAGCCGGTATCCAATACCTAAGTAGAACCTTGACTTATAGAAAAATTTATTTCAATTATGAACAAATCTATATCTGTAACCGAAGCTTCACTAAGCTTCTTCTGGTTAGCCTCTGTAAGATGCTCCTTACAGTTTCCTTTCCAGTATCCAGGCTTATTGCAGTGGAAGCAAACTCCTTTGCTATCTGCATCAGTCTTGTTCTTATTGTCCTTTGTTATTGCCTTTCCATTTACCTTCTTTGAATTGTTCTTCTTTTAAGAAGATCCTTTGGCCCTCTTCCGCTTCCTGGAAGAATCATCTACCAGTAAGACTTGGTCTTTCTTAGTTGGAAAGTAACTCTTTACAGTTTTCAACATGTTTAAGCAATTCAGGCATGCTGACATATAACTTGTTCATGTGGAAATTCACAACAATTTGTGAGAAAGAGTCCGGAGTGATTGCAAGATCAAATCTTGGATCAACTCTCCATCCATAAAAATCCAGTTGTCCCAATTGTTCAATCAGATTGATCATTTTGGGGACATTTGTCTATACTGTAGTGCCATCGGTTATTCTAGATCGGAAGAGCTCATTAGATATATGATATCTAATAGTCCTACTTTTCTCACCCTTTAACTCTTTGAAGGTGCAGGAGTATAGTAGGAGCATCCATAGTTTCATACTGACGCTGAAGCTCGTTACTCATGGATACGAGCATGATGCATTGAGCCAACTGTGCATCATCTTACTACTTTCTAAAAGTAGCAATCTCTTCCTCAAGGGTATTGACTGCAACCATTACAGGGATAGACATATTAAGGACATAAGATAGCTTTTCAGCCTTGAGAACTATTCTCAAATTCCTTAACTAGTCCGTGTAATTCGGTCCGGTTAATTAGCATCTAATATGCTCCGCAGTGATAGTGAATTAGACATTGTAAAATTCTATAAATGAATTTGTAATTTAACAATATTTTAGCATACATTCATTTTAATTAATTACCAAAATAAATTAGGTCTTTATTTTAAATTGGTATCTCTCACTATTTTCATCAAATTATATTACCCTCAATATACAGTTCGGCAAATCTAATTAAAGATTTGCTAGTGAGAATAAGGATCCCATTTCAAATGTATATAGCCTTGTGTGTGCACAACAAATTATATATAAATAAATAGGTAGACAACTATTGTCAATTGCATCACTATGTAACTCCTTGTATTTTGCCTCTTAGATTATAATGGTCAAGTGTGTGCACATCCGAACTAAAATAATCTAAGTTAAGTCCAACCTAGCACTTCCATATATTCGAAAGAAAAACACTGTCCTTGTGTGTGCACAACAAAACAGCATCGTTCAGTCTATGTATAAGCATCAAATGTGATAAAACAACATCTTAAATATTTAATACTCGCCTTGTGTGTGCACAACAAACTCATATTAAATATTTAATACTCTATTGCTTTACCATGCTAGAAGGCGACGTTCGATATTCCAAATATCTTTGAACGCTTAGGACTTAATATAATTTCTTTGAGGGGTTTATTATTATTTGTCTCATCTTGTTTAGCGCGCATGCACATATATATATAAAATACGCGTCATATTATTTAACATGCGAAGCATGTTGGATAATATATAATATACATATAGTAAACATGCACATATAGAATACTATATTCTACCCGGATTGATTATGGACTTTTATTCTAGTTTGGTTCACTAGAGCCACCAAGTAAACCAAAAGGTCAAACCTAGGGTGCAAGAACAAAATTTAAATATAACTATTACATTTAAACCCGGGCTCCAATACAAACGGATCTTCAAGCGCTCCTTGCTCCTTTGTCTCCAATTCTTCAAGTAATTCTAACTAAACCTATTACATAAACTATTTACAATAAATAGAAACCTTGATCAGCAGTCAAGGGGAGGTACATAGGAGGAAGATAGAATTTACATCAAGAAAAATTAGAGAAGACGAGGTACGCAGACCCCATTTATAAAAACCCATTTATTCAAGCATCCACTAAAATAAATCCAATCATACATTGGTCAGTAGTCCATAATCAATCTCTATTTATTATCATACATATCTCCATATGTATCAATAAATAACATTCATCTCATGAATAATAAAACCATTCCATATATGCATTGATATCATTTAATGGGCAATTAAAAGTTTACTAGAAATCTAATTTTGAAACAAAAAATAAACTCCTTTATTTTGATCAAAATTTAAATTATAATAAACTTATTTATTTTATTTTATCCAATTTTGATTAAAAATAAACTCCTTTATTTTTAATCAAATTCCAAATCAAAATAAAACACCTTTATTTTAATTAATATAGAAACCAATTTCAAGTTTAAAATAAACACCTTTATTTTTAACTTAAAATTGTTGAAAAATAAAATATGTTGAATCATATTCCTTATCAAAATAAACATCTTTATTTTTTAAGGAAACATGGAATCCTATTCCATATGTGAATAAACTCCTTTATTCTAGGAAACATGGAATCCTATTCCATATGTGAATAAACTCTTTTATTCTAGGAAACATGGAATCCTATTCCATATATGAATAAACTCCTTTATTCTAGTTTGCGTAGAATCCAATTCCAAGTTCAAATAAAACTTTTAATTTTAATTATATTCCAATTCAAAATAAACTTTTATCTTAATTGAAAATAAATAAAATCAAAATAAAAAAAATAAAATAATTTTACACAAACAATTATGCCCAATTAAATTGTTATAAACACATATCAATGTATATACAGAATCAAAACAATTAATAATTCGCATAAAGTTTGGCTCTTGATACCACTGTTAGGTTTGTACATAGCGCGAACATGCAATCAAATTACATTAAAAAAACGGAAGCGCGATAAAATCATATTTTAACATTTTATACAAACCATCACCATGATCTTTCTTTATGCACAATTATTAATTAAACGAAAGAGATGGAGAATAAGAATTATACCCTTGTAGAATTCTAGCTTCCTCAAGTACAAGTTCACCTCCAATTCTTTCGCGTTCTCCTTGAATTCCACCGATTAAATTCCTTCCTTTGATCAACGTTAGCCACCCAAGTGTTTGGCCTCTAGAGGTGATCCACCAAGGAATAATACTTATTCAAGAAGATGGGTGTTGGCAAAACCCTAGTTTCTATCTCTATAGAAATTGTAAGTACTCTCTACAATTCTTATGCAAGAGTGTGTAACCCTAATCTATGATAAGACTTCTCTTATTTATAGATGTAGGAAAACCCTTCCCTAAACTATTTAGGATTAGGGTTTCTATTCTAATTAAACTCCTTTAATTAAATTAAACTCCTAATCCAATTAGGAATTCATGTGAGAGTACTTCTATTAATTAATTCTCAATCCCTATTAGGAATTAAATAATAGTAATAGTAATAATAATAATAAGACTCCTCTTATTAATTTATATTTAATATTTCTAAAATATTAAATAATAAATATTAAGCTAGTTAATTTATTCTATCTCCATAGACTAAATTAAATACACTTAACTTATTATTACAATTATGCCATTTACTTCTTAAATAAATATTTTTCTTTTGCGGTGTGACCCTTTAGGTTCTCCATATTAAACCGGTTGTGAATAAATCAATTAGAACAATTCTAATCTTATTTAAATAAATAAATTAAACTATTTAATTTATTTAAATAAATAATATTTATTCTACAATAAGGGTAAGCCCCCTTAGCGATCAACGACTTTCCAGATAATATAAATTTCAACATTAATCATAAAAGAACCTTTCAGTGCATAGTTACCGTACAATTCAATCCTTCTACCATACAATGTCCCAATTAAATATAAGACATGGAATTACTGTCAAGTCTTATTTTATTTAATTATATGTATTTCAATTCTCAAATGCACAACTCTAATTAATGCAAATTAGAAACTCCTTTCTAATTTCATTTTGCTTTGGCCAAAGACTTCTGAGTCGTCATTTATCGAATCACATAGGACATTCTCTCCTTTTACTAGAAGTGGTAGATTCTTTATTGATCATTCACCTATCTCCATGTATAACTTATTATACCCAATCATACCCTTTGATATACCCTAAAGGTCTTAAGAGACATGTCAAAGTATAACTCATCATACACAAGATACTATGATGATCTCAAGTCCAAGGATCACTTGTACTACTATCACTAGAGGAATTCCTATTGACAAGCGAGTAAAACTCTATTAGGTATTCCTTAGCGAGCCACGTTCAGTGAACTTATTCTCTAATAAGCACCTACATACTTGCTTTAGTGTCTCCACACAAATGATTATGAGATCAATCATCCTCTTCATAAGAGCAAGCAACATATGTACTAATCTATCCGGATTCACTAATCCCCTTTTTAGTAATCCAACGATTAGGAACAATTTTAGTTTATGAGCTATCTAGAATTTAGATCTCATTAGCATGATCACCATCATGATTCTAAAAATATTGCTCAAAACTATGGGTTTATCACATTTAATATAACAACACCATGTAGATAAAGTAAAATGCCTTTAACAAACGAATAAGATTACAAAGTATATGCTACATCATATCAAATATGATTGGCTTGTGTGCATACTACTTTCAGGCCCTACTACATACACCCAAAAATGTCCATCATCGGATTTGGACCACAGGGTCGCGTTCCTAGGCTCACATCCAAAATTGCTACACACCCACAAAATGGATACTACAAAAAATAAGCAACACCGGGTTGCCTAACACACCACAATATCCTAAAATAACAATCTAACTACGCTACGCATAATACATTACCATAACGAGCTAAAAATCACCAAATGGATATCATCAGGCCATTAAGAAGAATTTCGTTCTGTTGGAACCCTCACTAATAGCCCTTAATCCACGGATCCACAATAATATAGAAGAAAAACTACATTTAATATAGCCCGAATGACAAAAGCTTAACAAAATGATATAACAAAATGCTATAAATAAGGGTTTTTCACCTTGCAAATGACACCACGATGCGTGTAAACTCGTATATTAAATAGAGTAGAAAGTGTATGTGATACAATCTAACAAAAGGTGTATAAATCCTCACTTTTTCTCTCTTTTCTCTCCTGTCCCGCAGCTGCTTGCTGCTGCTTTTTTCCTCTTTCTTCCAAACTCCTTCTCCCTGGATGAAAAAATGAAGAACTGCATTGATAAAGGCTGCCAGAGGCAGCCGCAGATTGATCCGCAGCTTGGCCGCAGATTAATCTGCGGCTAGCCTCGATTTCCCCGCGCCGCGCTCGGTTCCCCCGCGCCGCGCTCGAGTGCCGTGTCGTCAGTCGTCCCATCATTGGCCGCGGATTGATCTTCGGCTGGCTGGGCTGATTTTCTCGATTTTTATACTGCACCTCGATTCTCGTGTCGTACTGTTAGTTTTCGCTGAAAGGCTTGTATTTTGCAGTCCGGGAACTGCTGGGAAACGTGCCATGTCATTAAGGAATGCTCGTTTCGAATGACTGCGACATGACACAGGATTTGTATTTGGAGCTTGGTTTCCAGGGGGCGCTGCCCCCCGACCCCCCACCAGCTCACCGGCGAGCAGGTAAGCGTAGTGGCCATTAGTTGATTCCTGATATCCGCTCGTTATCGTGTCGGCTTTGATCGCAAGTCGTTGTGGTGCCTTTGAGTGTTCGTACTTATGTCCACCTTTCGTTCTCGTAGGCTGGGTTAATTGACGATTTTGCCCTCCTGTCATGGTTAGTATACGAAGTGCAAAATTTGGGTGTCTACATTCTCTCTATTCTTTCTCTACTAAAACTCTGTTCTTTCTTCCTTAGGCTTAGAAAACAACTGATGACTTTTATTTTTTTTAACGTAACCTTCACTTAACACTTATCAGTTACCAAACTCCCAATTAAAACATCAGTTAACAAATTCAAAAGTTTAGGTCTTGTTTGGTTGAACCAAAACAAAATAAACTATTTTTTTTACCAACCATGGGTCACAAAGCGTTGTTTGGTTTAACTAAAATAAAACCCTTTTTTCATTTATTTTAATAACCCACTATACTATATAGTTTAATTGTCACACTTTCAATTTAGTTAAACCTATTATTAAATAAATTTAATTAAACCTTACTAATTTAATTATAACTTTTATTTGGCCAATTATAATTTAATTCTATAAATTAATTCAAATAAATTATTTTATTCAAATAAATCATCTAATTTAATTATTAAATTAAATTAGAACAACCGTCAAATAACCACTCAAATAATAATTATCATAATTGTACTTAATAAATTATTCCATAATAAATCTATCAATTATTTATTTTACTCAATAAATAAATTAACAAAAATATTTATTAACTCAATAAATATTTTATTTATTCACAAAAATCATATTCGTTACATCCTTCCCTCCTTAAAAGGATTTTGTCCCCAGAATCACAACACAATTAATTCATTCGTTACATTCTCCCCTCCTTGCAAGGATTTTGTCCCCAGAATCGCGGTACAAGGATTAAACAAATAATTGAGGATATCTTTGCATTATTTTCTCTTCGAGTTCCCACGTAGCTTCTTCAGCGTTGTGGGAACCTCCAGATTACCTTAACAGAAGGTATAACTTTATTTCTGAGAACCTGCTCTTTCCTGTCAACTATCTGTATAGAAACCTCTTCATAGGATAAATCTTTCTCAAATTGTATTAGTTCATATTCTATAACATGTTTATAATCAGGCTTGTACGGTCATAGCACCGATATATGGAAGACATTGTGAATGTGGGCTAACTCGGGAGGTAAAGCTACCTCATAGGCCACCTCTCCTACTCGTTTCAACGCCTCAAAAGGTCCAATAAATCGCGGACTCAGCTTATCCTTTTTACCAAATCTGATCTTCCCCTTCCAAGGAGATACTTTGAGAAACACAAAACTTTCGACGTCGAATTCTCTATTCTGTCGGTGCTTATCTACATACTTCTTATTCCTGTCTTGAGCCACTAACAATCTGGCTCTTATCACCTTGACGATTTCAGCAGTTTGTTGTACCAGTTCGAGTCCCAATAGTTGACGTTCACCAACCTCATCCCAACATAACGGAGTTCTGCACTTCCTTCCGTACAACGCTTCATAAGGCGGCATTCCAATACTTGCGTGATAGCTATTGTTATAGGCAAACTCGACTAGAGGTAAATGATCATCCCAGTTACCTTTAAAATCCATGACACACGCTCGTAGCATATCCTCCAACGTTTGTATTGTTCTTTCGCTCTGGCCATCAGTTTGAGGATGGTATGCTGTACTCATTCTCAACTGATGTGACGAACGAGATTTTTGTAATTTATTTTAAATATTTATTAAATTAAATAAATATTTTTCGATGATTTAATTATTTTATTAAATAATTAATTGATGAATTTGTGATAGATTAATTTAAATATATGTGTTACATAAATTAAATTGATGTGGAGAATTTTTATATTCAAAGTATGTGTTTAATTGAGTTTATCTGATTAAATACATTATTTAAATAAGTATAGTGTTATTTCTAATTAATTTAATATTAATTAGAGATTTAATAATCTGTCATTATTAATAAAGGAGAATTTTATTTATGTGACTATGTGATTTAATATAGAATTATTCTATTTTATTGAATTGATTTAAATGAGATTATTTAATTGATTAAATATGTGACATGAACTATATTATAAATAAATTATTAGAATAAATTAGAAAGGAGGAATAATGAGTAGTCAACGAGGCCTTAGTGGGAGTTGGTGCCAGTTATTAACTGACACTATGTTCTGCCATTTAATTTTCATGCATTATTATTATACGCATCATTGTTCATCAGTTTCTAAAAGTTAATATAGAGAAAAAAAAGAGAGATTTGAGAGAATTAGAGAAGGGAAGAAGAAATTAGTTCATTTGTTGCTTAATCTAGGCTACTAATCAAGGTAAATTCCTTAAATTTAACTTTGATTCATGTTCTTTTAAGTTTTATTCCATGAACGTACACTGAGTTTTCTGTAAATTAAATTCTATAGTTAAATTTCTAATAAAATTGATGTTAGATGTTTGTAAGCATTAATAAATGTATTTTATATGATTTATATGTGATTTAGAGTAATTAAATCCATTAAATCATATTTATGTTAGAGTTCTGGAATTTACAAAGTAGTTATATACGAATATGGCTTAAATGTATGAAATTGATGCTTGTTTTGCATGGTAATCGGTTAAATTGATAATTGATTATGTTTATGCGTGTAAAAACGAAGAAAACAAGAGTTTAACGGATTAATTTGGTTAAAAAACGAATTCACAGTGATTAATTACGTTAACTGTATCAATATGTAAATACAAAACATGAACAGTGGATTTTTAGCCTTTATTTGGTTGTCTAGATTGTCTGTAATGTTAAAATCGCTGTGTATATAATGAGTTTTAATTTTATAACACATATGATGAATGAGTAGACTTAAATTTGTCATTTGATGAAAAACTTTGGCAAAATTTGACATTTTTCTGCGTTCTTCGCGAACTGTAATAACTGGGTTTCGAGTCCACAGCCCCGGCGGTGGAATTGCTCTAGGATTGCCGCCCCAGCGGTGTCACCGCCCCGGCGGTAGAAATGAACTAGTTTGGTCGCCCCGGCGATGACCTCGCCCCGGCGCCCAAAATGAACTGCAATTGTCGCCCCGGCGGTAGGATCGCCCCGGCGGGCATTTTGTAAAGGAAACCACCGCCCCGACGGTGGAACAAAAAAATAGAGTAAAAAAAAGAGAGTAAAAATTTTATTCTTTCTTTGTGGTCATGTTATGTTATCGTAGACATATTTAAAGCTTAGACTAATGTATGAAATGAACATTAAGATACTGTGATGAGTGGTAAGCATATATCCATTGATTATCAGATATAAAATGAAATTGGATGAGAATGAATCCTAAAGTGTTTATAATACTGTAACTAATTATTGTTACTACTTTATAAACGTAATTTATATGTTGATTAAAGAACGTGAATTTTAATTTGTAATCTACACACGAGGCACGTTTACTACTCCTAATCTTTTTATTTCGTTGAAAGCAAGTATCTTATCCTTATTTATTACTTCTACGCAAGTTCCTGAACTTCATTCTTTTATCATGCAAGCTTTATAATGCTATTACTTACTTGTGCAAGTTCTTAATTCTATTTCATTCAATTTCATGAATTTAAATGAGATGTTTTAATTTCCTCTTTGTAATACTTCAGTTATACAAAATTCATTCAAGTGTATCTTTTGTGAGATTCAGTCTTTGATTCTCGAATATCAATTACATTTTTATTGAACCTTGATTGACTAGCGAACCCTTAATGATTCGACTAGTCCATAGTTGATGAGCGTTCTAAATTCTAGAAGCGTTATTGAAGTAAATCCAAACCAAACTTCCTTTAGTGCGGACTCTGATGTCAAACTGAGATAAACAACCCTTTTATAAGGGATTATTTTACGCGTTAGCGTTTAGATGTTGTGCATATACATGGTACAAAGGGCTGATCCCCCTAAGTACGAGAAGTAAGGTCCATATAGTCTTACGACTGTTAAAGGTTTGAAGTAGAAATACTTAATAACTTGGGACATAGTTCGTGGTCTTGTGACCCTCAGATGCTCTTTTGATTCTTGTATTCTAATCTTGATTCAAAACCCGAGTATTCGATTATCCGATATCCATTATTTAGTCGCATGTTATTTGTGACAACCCGAAAATTTATAAGATTTATTTATAAGATCTTGAATGATTAAATTAAAGGTTAAAGAATAAACCCTAGATGGGAATTTGTGGATTTATTTAAAAATTTCTAAGAAAAACCTATATGGTTTACTCTTTGAAAGAGAATAGAAAAAATAAGGGTTATAAAATTTCAAAATCCTAGGAATGGATTTATATGTACTTGAATGAATATTAAGGATAAGGTATTACAATACCTATAAATTTGATGTGAACAAAAGGATTGTTGTTATTTAGTAGTCTTAGTATTTTAATTATATACTAATGACTTAATTTAAGAGATTTATTTTATTATCTCGATGTACTATTTATTTTGAACCTAATTCAAGAAAGTTAATTGGGTTATAATACTAAATATACATGAGTAAGGAATTAAATTCTAAAGGAGGAGAATGGAAACCCTAAATAAATAATTAGGGTAGGATAAAAAGTAAAAGTGGTGGACTATGCTAATTTACATAGCCCAAATCATTGTTAGTTAAAGGAGGTCCCATTAATAGTTATTTAATGTAGTGGACTAACCTAAGAATTTTAATATCAAACATTGATAAGATAATAAGATAATTAAATATTCAATTAAAGTGAATATAAAAAGTAAATAAATTGTGTACATTAATTAATATGGATATTAATTAATAAGAATTATGTGCTATATGAATAATTTATTTAAATAGTCCAATTAGTAAAAAAAATACTAGTGGACTAGTCTAATTAAATTACTAACCAAGCCCACTCATTTAATTAATTATGCCTTGGATAATTAATGTGTGGACTAATTAAATTAGTCTAACATTTAATAAACTAGTAGCCCAAATGTGGAATAATAATAGTGGACAACTAGTAGCTCTAACTAATCAAAAGTGAGCCCAAAGTGATTTTAAAGGAAACCCAATTGCTAGCCCACTTGGTAAATATTTTGATCAACTTAATTAATTCAATAAAGCTATAAAAGAAAAGCAAAAAAGTGGACATTAATAAGAGTGGGCTGCCGGCAAGCAAGAAAGAAGAAGGGGAGTGTATGTAATGATTACTCCATTTTAGTGAATGACTAACTCTAGCCATGTGTCACCAATTTATTTGGTCACATATCTTTGACAAGATAGACAATTAATGCAAGAGATATATGATAGAGAGAAGGAAGATTGTGGGAGATTATTATAGATATACATATAGTATATCTATACATATTTCCTAAAAACAAAAGTATACTTCACCTTTTACTTCTCATTCTCCAAAAACGTTAGAAAGAGAAAGTAAGAGAGAAGGAAAAGAATAGAAAAGAGAGAAAGAAAGAAAGAGGGTTGTTGACCACCTAAGGAAGAAAGGAGAAAAGAGAGAGAGAGGTGGCCTTGGAAGGAGAGAAGAGAAAGAAGAGGAAGAACTATAAAAGGTATAACCTATAACTATATATAAACTAGTTTATTCCTTCTATTTAATTTATTTTGATGAAATAAAGATCTAAGATCTCAAACTTAAAAACTCTTGATCTATATGTTAATAAGTGTATTATGTCTAGATCTTTCATGTTGGGTGTTGATTTGTTCAAAAGAAAAGAAAAGAAAACTAGTTTGATGTAAAAGGGTTAGAAAACCCTAACTTTCTCTTACTTTATATGAGTACCATTTGAAATCTATGCACTGTTTTTGCTATCCGTGAAAGAGAGGTGCTATATATATAAGTTAAGTGTTAAATCTAAGTGGTAGAAGTCAAAAATAATATGTACAAAATTCGTAGGGACTATTTTTACCAAAACAGTCTAGTTTTTTTTAAAGGGGAAAGGGGCTGCTACAGGGCAGTCCTATCCAGGGGCAGTTTCATCTAATATTTGTGCTCTAAAAATTCTACCAAAATTTGGAGTGATAATAGGGGATGTTATATGAGTCCTGTAAAAATTTGAGAATTTTTGACCTTGTAAAATGAAAGTTATGAATTTTATGACAAAGGACCTTAAATCGGAAAACGGGACAAAAACCCGCTGACCCCTTGCTTATGTGCACTGTTTTGACCCCTTAACAAGTGCAATAAATTCAGGACTTTTTTCCACTGAAACTATAGGAAGTTACGTAGCTCCTGTCCAAATATCACCGCATGCCGACTTGTTACGAAGAATCTACGGCTAAAATAAAAACGTAGAGTTTTCCGACGAAAATAGCTATAACTGGAGTTATATAAATCCAATGACTACGAATTTTAACTGGGAGTACTTGTTAATATGTATAAGATTCTTTCAAAAATTTGAAGTCATCGGAGTTGTTCAAGATAGTGATCATTGTTTTTAGTTTCGAAAGTTAGAACGGACGTTTGAAAAATGTTAAAGGATATTGAAAACTTTCATAAGGAAAGTATTTGTGAGTATGGAATATATGTACATATGTGTGGCAAGATTTGAAAAAAATAAAAATCGATGATTAAAAGAGGTTAAGTCATTTTAAGAATGTAGTTTCCAATATGGTTTGCTGTATTTATATTTCGACTTGCTGAATTGATTGAATCCGACTTGCTGAATTGGTGAATATAGTTTGCTGAATTAATGAATCCGGTTTGCTGAATTAGTGAATTTAGCTTGCTGAATTGTAGGATAGTTTGAATCCAGGGTGCTGCATTGGATGCTAGTTTGAATCCAGGTTACTGGATTAGTATGTTTAGATAATCCAACTTGCTGGATTAGGTATTCAGGCTTAATAGATTATAAAGAAGAACTTATAAAATGAAAGACTTAGTGTTAAGTCATAAGGTTTATGATAAAGTAGTAGTACAGTCGTGTTCTTTAATAGTTGATGTATAGTAGCTGGGCTAAACAATTTCTTCAGGGAGCGGAGGTATATACGAGCTAGCAACCGATCTAACTCACTGTGGAAACAGTGTAGACGAGACGAAAACTAGTTTGTTGGTTGTTTGTGGGAAACCACTCAACATACTATATTGAACACTGTTAAAGACTCGATGTGTGCTAGCTTTAGAATTATGAATGCGTATGGTGCTAAGGTGTTATCTAATATTTAGTTATGTGGTTAAATATTAGATAATTTATTGATAAAGAAGTGATATTATAAGGTTATATATGTGATGCTAATCGAAAGATCAATCTTATAACTGATAGGTCTTTCATAAGAGATTAAGTTAAATTGCGTAGCAGTAATCGACGGTACATGCAAGTTTCCTATCCTTATGCAAGTATCTTAACTTCATTTTCATATTGAAATGCAAGTTTCCCTATCCTTACTCAAGTTTATACTGAGCAAGTTCCATCTTACTTAACTTTTACATTAAGCAAGTTACTCTTAACTCAAACTTGAGTTGCTATGTTTTAAGCATGCTAGTGGTTTAATTCTTTATAATTATTCCACCTCCTTAAATTATTGATTCGCACTTAGTGCATGTTGTATATGTTCATCAGGTATGAAAGGCTGATCACCTTCATTACCTTAAGGTTTAGTTAAATTGGTTCATGGTAATTATTGACACCCTATTTTATTGAATTCAGTCATTCAGTCATTGAAATTTTGATTCATATTCTTTTACAATTATTATATTGTTGAAAATTCAAAAGTTTATTCATTCTTTCAATCATGATATATCTTTCTTGCATTTAAACTTGCTGGACAAAATAGTTGCTCACCCTTGCTATATCATGATAACAAATTTCAGATTAATATGAATGTTCGAGGAAAGACAGAGACAGAAGCAAAGGACAAGATTATAATGTTATGCATGATAACTAAATTAGTTATTTGATGTAAGTTAATTGTGTAAACCTTTTGTGAATCTAAAGGTAAATATATATTAAAATAAAGGTTATAGACCTTGGAATATGTAGTAGAGATTATTGTATAAATAATTTATGTTTATATCTTCCGTAGTAGTTGTAAATATGATGTATCGTAACGCACCAAGTCCGAGGTTCAAGGAACCCGGACTTGGGGGCTTCACAAGTTGGTATCAGAGCTGTAGGTTATAAACCTTAGGTAGGGGTACCTTAGGCTATAACCGCAGGGATGATGATAAGTAATAAACTCAAATAGAGTTTAAGTACTAAAAGATGAATCTTGAAAAGTTATAAAGATAAGAATCTGGAGTAACCTGACTCCAATAGTAAAGATGAAAAGCTTAAATAAAATCATGTAACATGATTAAAGGGAAAGATAAGAAGATCGTAAAACAAAACAATCATGAGATAAAAAAGAATCGTAATATGATACGATTATAAGAAAATGTCACAACGTGATCTGATTAAGACATGGAATGATAGATGATCAATCAAATGATTGAAAACTTTATAGCAGGATTGTTGTGCGAAAGTTATACTATGTAAACTCATGAAAGAGTAATTAACGTTGATATACGAATTAAATGAAATTCGTATTGAGTAAAGGGAAAGTTAGAAAGGATTTTAATGGAGGACTCATGTTAGTGGCTTAGTTGTACAATTCCTTGTATGGGCGGAGAATTTGTGCTTGGTTTAACAACCACTTAGCTTCCTATATTGATAATCATTGAAATATTGGTGTCGCGCTATCGATATACGTATGACGAGAAGGTAATTCTTTTCTCATATTTATATTTGATAGTTAGAGAATATTAAGATTAGGTGCGAGTTCTTTAAACTCATACGTATGGTAAATTCGTGACTCATAATCGTATGGCGGAACCCCTCAACGAATGGACGATTTTGGTTTGACTAGGATAAGTTCTTAAACCAATATGATTGTGGTAAGTTCCTGAACCCATAACGTGTGGTATATTTAATGAACTATACTGGAGTATAGAAATGGTTGTGGATGAAGAATTGAGGATTTTTAATATAGTAAGCTTTAAAGATGATAGAAATAGATAGAATTATTAAGCAATGGATCATTGGAGAAATTGAAGTTGATGGTGGAAGCATAGGTATTCCAAATCTTCTAGCTATGCTAGACTTCAAATTTTTTGATATCAAGCCAAATTCGCACTGATGTGCCTTTAAAAATAAAAATAAAATTTTTGTTATCCTTAAAACAAGGTGACAAGAGTGTGTAGATGGACTTCGAGCCATTATCACATCGTTACCTGTTGCGGCATGATAACACCAAAAATGATTTTTTTTCCGATGGTTTTGAACTGTTTAAAGAAGAGTCTACGCTATTTGTTTCGGCTAGACAAAAATGATTTAAAATATCAAAATGTATTTTTAAATAGTCATCAATGCATCAGGGAACCTGGTGTAGAATGACAGATGATGGGGTCAACAATGCAGATTAATCTAGTATTGGATGTGATCATAGTATCGCCAACCCACTATGGTATGATGTAGTATGACAAAGTCACAAAATGACGGAATCCTCAATGAACTGTAAATACAGTGCGGTATCATGACATCATAAAATGATTTTCAGAATTTTAAACCAGTTAAAGGAAAATCAATGCCAATTAAAAGTGGCTAGATAAATGTTTCGATTGGTGTTCGAATTATTGGTATATGTCTAAGCTATTTGACTCGGCCAGACAAATGTTGTAATGATTTATTAAATCGACATAAAAGATATCAAAGTAAATAATAGACTTAAATGATGTTCTAATAAAATAGACATAAGATGATGTTGACTCAAGCATATGATACAAGTTGGTATCTGACACAAGTTGGTGTCAGGTTGAAGCAAGTTGGTATCAAATGGATGCAAGTTGCTATCCGACACAAGTTGGTGTCAACATTACGTGATACAAGTTGGTATCAAATTGACACAGTTTGGTGTCAAGGTAATGTAATTTGATATTAAACGAACACAAGTTGGTGTCAGTTAAAATACCAGTTGGGGTATAGTGGATATAAGTTGATATCAAAACAAAATAGATACTGGTGTTGTGTCATAATAAAATAGACACTGGTGTTGTGTCATAAATTATTAGACATTGGTGTTGTGCCATAAAAAGCCAGACACTGGTGATGTGTCATAATGGAACAGACACTAGTGTTGTGTTATAGACATTGGTGATATGTCATAAAAAGTCAGCCACTGGTGATGTGTCATAATAAAATAAAACAGACACTAGTGATGTGTCATAATAAAATGAACATTGGTTGTGTGTCATAAGAAGCTAGTCATGGATGGGACTAGAGTAAAGTAGACAATGGCGATGTCAAGATAAGATAAACATAGATGATGTTAAAATAAATACAGGCGGTGTTATGATAGTAAGAACCAGAATAAGGGATATCGAAAGTAAGATATAGGTGATATCAAAGATGGATAGATACAAATAGTAAAGAAATTAAACTCCGGAGAGGGTCAAAAACAATGGCAAATCGACACTTGCCAAATATGTAAATGCGTAAGATTATACTTTTGGTAAAGGTAGTAATAAAAATGTACTTTTGGTTTAATAGTGATTCCGGGGACGGAATCCTTATAAGGAGAGAAGAATGTGACAACCCGAAAATTTATAAGATTTATTTATAAGATCTTGAATGATTAAATTAAAGGTTAAAGAATAAAACCTAGATGGGAATTTGTGGATTTATTTAAAAATTTCTAAGAAAAACCTATATGGTTTATTCTTTGAAAGAGAATAGAGAAAATATGGGTTATAAAATTTCAAAATCCTAGGAATGGATTTATAAGTTCTTTAATGAATATTAAGGATAAGGTATTACAATACCTATAAATTTGATGTGAACAAAAGGATTGTTGTTATTTAGTGGCCTTAGTATTTTAATTATATACTAATGACTTAATTTAAGAGATTTATTTTATTATCTCAATGTACTATTTATTTTGAACCTAATTTAAGAAAGTTAATTGGGTTATAATACTAAATGTACATGAGTAAGGAATTAAATTCTAAAGGAGGAGAATGGAAATCCTAATTAAATAATTAGGGTATGATAAAAATTAAAAGTGGTGGACCATGCTAATTTACATGGCCCAAATCATTGTTAGTTAAAGAAGGTCCCACTAATAGTTATTTAATGTAGTGGACTAACCTAAGAATTTTAATATCAAACAATTGATAAGATAATAAGATAATTAAATATTCAATTAAAGTGAATATAGTAAGTAAATAAATTTTGTACATTAATTAATATGGATATTAATTAATAAGAATTATGTGCTATATGAATAATTTATTTTAATAGTCCAATTAGTAAGAAAATGCTAGTGGACTAGTCTAATTAAATTACTAACCAAGCCCACTCATTTAATTAATTATGCCTTGGATAATTAATGTGTGGACTAATTAAATTAGTCTAACATTTAATAAACTAGTAGCCCAAATGTGGAATAATAATAGTTGACAACTAGTAGCTCTAACTAATCAAAAGTGACCCCAAAGTGATTTTAAAAGAAACCCATTGCTAGCCCACTTGGTTAATATTTTGATCAACTTAATTAATTCAATAAAGCTATAAAAGAAAAGCAAAAAAGTGGACATTAATAAGAGTTGGCTGCTGGCAAGCAAGAAAGAAGAAGGGGAGTGCATGTAATGATTACTCCATTTTAGTGAATGACTAACTCTAGCCATGTGTTACCAATTTATTTGGTCACATTTCTTTGACAAGATAGATAATTAATGCAAGAGATATATGAGAGAGAGAAGGAAGATTGTGGGAGATTATTATAGATATACATATAGTATATCTATACATATTTCCTAAAAACAAAAGTATACTTCACCTTTTATTTCTCATTCTCCAAAAAAGTTAGAAAGAGAAAGTAAGAGAGAGAAGGAAAAGAATAGAAAAGAGAGAAAGAAAGAAAGAAAGAGGGTTGCCGACCACCTAAGAAAGAAAGGAGAAGAGAGAGAGAGGTGGCCATGGAAGGAGAAAAGAGAAAGAAGAGGAAGAACCATAAAAGGTATAACCTATAACTATATATAAATTAGTTTATTTCTTCTATTTAATTTGTTTTGATGAAATAAAGATCTAAGATCTCAAACTTAAAAACTCTTGATCTATATGTTAATAAGTGTATTATGTGTAGATCTTGCATGTTGGGTGTTGATTTGTTCAAAAGAAAATAAAAGAAAACTAGTTTGATGTAAAAGGGTTAGAAAACCCTAACTTTCTCTTACTTTATATGAGTACCATTTGAAATCTATGCACTCTTTTTGCTATCCGTTAAAGAGAGGTGCTATATATATAAGTTAAGTGTTAAATCCAAGTGGTAGAAGTCAAAAATAACGTGTACAAAATTCGTAGGGACTGTTTTTACCAAAATAGTCCAGTTTTTTTTAAAGGGTAAAGGGGCTACTACAGGGCAGTCCCATCTAGGGGCAGTCCCATCTAGGGGCATTTTCGTCTAATATTTGTGCTCTAAAAATTCTACCAAAATTTGGATGATAATAGGGGATGTTATATGAGTCCTGTAAAAAATTTGAGAATGTTTGGCCTTGTAGAATGAAAGTTATGGATTTTATGGCGAAGGACCTCAAATTGGAAAATGGGACAAAAACCCACTGACCCCTTGCTTATGTGCACTGTTTTGATCCCTTAACAAGTGCAATAAATTCAAGCCTTTTGGCCACTGAAACTATAGGAGGTTACGTAGCTCCTGTCCAAAAATCATAGAGATTTTTGACGAAAACAGCTATAACTAGAGTTATATAAATCCAATGACTACGAAATTTTAACTGGGAGTACTTGTTAATATGTATAAGATTCTATCAAAAATTTGGAGTCATCGGAGTTGTTCAAGATAGTGATCATTTTTCTTAGTTTCAAAAATTCGAACGGACGTTTGAAAAATGTTAAAGGAAATTGAAAACTTTCATAAGGAAAGTATTTGTGAGTACGAAATATATGTACATATGTGTGGCAAGATTTGAAGAAAATAAAAATCGATGATTAAAAGAGGTTAAGTCATTTTAAGAATGCAGCTTCCAATACGGTTTGCTGTATTCATATTTCGGCTTGCTGAATTGATTGAATCCGGCATGCTGAATTGGTAAATATAGTTTGCTAAATTAATGAATCTGGTTAGCTGAATTAGTGAATCTAGCTTGCTGAATTATAGGATAGTTTGAATCCAGGGTGTTGGGTTGGATGCTAGTTTGAATCCAGGTTACGGGATTAGTATGTTTAGATAATCCAACTTGCTGGATTAGGTATTCAGGCTTAATGGATTATAAAGAAGAACTTATAAAATGAAAGACTTAGTATTAAGTCATAAGGTTTATGATAAAGTAGTAGTACAGTTGTGTTCTTTAATAGTTGATATATAGTAGCTGGGCTAAACAATTCTTTCAAGGAGTGGAGGTATATACGAACTAGCAACCGATCTAACTCACTGTGAAAACAGTGTAGACGAGATGGAAACTAGTTTGTTGGTTGTTTGTGGGAAACCACTCAACATACTATATTGAACACTGTTAAAGACTCAATGTGTGCTAGCTTTAGAATTATGAATGCGTATGGGGCTAAGGTGTTATTTAATATTTAGTTATGTGGTTAAATATTAGATAATTTACTGATAAAGAAGTGATATTATAAGGTGATATATGTGATGCTAATCGAAAGATCAATCTTATAACTGATAGGTCTTTCATAAGAGATTAAGTTAAATTATGTAGCAGTAATCAACGGTACAGGCAAGTTTCCTATCTTTGTGCAAGTATCTTAACTTCATTTTCATATTGAAATGCAAGTTTATATTGAGCAAGTTCCATCTTACTCAACTTTTACATTGACCAAGTTACTCTTAACTCAAACTCACATAGCAACTCAAGTTTGAGTTAAGAGTAACTTGCTCAATGTAAAAGTTGAGTAAGATGGAACTTGCTCAATATAAACTTGAGTAAGGATAAGGAAATTGCATTTCAATATGAAAATGAAGTTAAGATACTTGCACAAGGATAGGAAACTTGCCTGTACCGTCGATTACTGCTACGCAATTTAACTTAATTTCTTATGAAAGACCTACCAGTTATGAGATTGATCTTTCAATTAACATCACATATATCACCTTATAATATCACTTCTTTATCAGTAAATTATCTAATATTTAACCACATAACTAAATATTAGATAACACCTTAGCACCATACGTATTCATAATTCTAAAGCTAACACACATCGAGTCTTTAATAGTGTTCAATATATTATGCTGAGTGGTTTTCCACAAACAACCAACAAACTAGTTTCCGTCTCGTCTACACTGTTTTCATAGTGAGTTAGATCGGTTGCAAGTTCGTATATACCTCCGCTCCCTGAAGGAATTGTTTAGCCCAACTACTATACATCAACTATTAAAGAACACGACTATACTACTACTTTATCATAAACCTTATGACGTAACACTAAGTCTTTCATTTTATAAGTTCTTCTTTATAATCCATTAAGCCTGAATACCTAATCCAGCAAGTTGGATTATCTAAACATACTAATCTAGTAACCTGGATTCAAACTAGCATCCAATCCAGCACTCTGGATTCAAACTATCCTATAATTGAGCAAGCTAGATTCACTAATTCAGCAAACCGGATGAAAGTAGTATGCACACAAGCCAATCATATTTGATATGATGTAGCATATACTTTGTAATCTTATTCATTTATTAATAAAAGAATTGATTTTCTTAAAAGGCATTTTACATTATCTACATGGTGCTGTTATATTAAATGTGATAAACCCATAGTTTTAAGCAATGCTTTTAGAATCATGATGGTGATCATGCTATTGAGATCTACATTCTAGATAGCTCACAAACTAAAATCGTTCCTAATCGTTGGATTACTAAAAAGGGGATTAGTGAATCCGGACAGATTAGTACATACGCTGCTTGCTCTTAGGAAGAGGATGATTGATCTCATAATCATTTGTGTGGAGACACTAAAGCAAGTATGTAGGTGTTTATTGGAGAATAAGTTTACTGAACGTGGCTCGCTAAGGAATACCTAATGGAGTTTTACTCGCCTGTCAATAGGAATTCCTTTAGTGATAGTAGTACAAGTGATCCTTGGACTTGAGATCATCATAGTATCTTGTGTATGATTAGTTATACTTTGACATGTCCCCTAAGACCTTTAAGGTATATCAAAGGGTATGATTGGATATAATAAGTTGTACATGTAGATAGGTGTATGATCAACAAAGAATCTACCACGTTTAGTAAAAGATGTGAATGTCCTATGTGATTCAGTAAATGACAACTCAGTAGTCCTTGGCCAAGGCAGAATGAAATTAGAAAAAAGTTTCTAATTTGCATTATTTAGAGTTGTGCATTTGGGAATCGAAATATATACAATTGAATAAAATAAGAATTGACAGTAAATCCATGTCTTATATTTAATTGGGACATTGTATGGTAGAAGGATTGAATTGTACGGTAACTGTTCATTGAAATGTTCTTTTGTGATTAATGTTGAAATCTATATTATCTGAAAAGTCGTTGATCGCTAAGGGGGCTTGCCCTTATCGTAGAATAAATATTATTTATTTAAATGAATTAAATAGTTTAATTTATTTATTTAAATAAGATTAGAATTGTTCTAATTGAATTATTCACAACCGGTTTAATATGGAGAACCTAAAAGGGTCACACCGCAAAAGGAAAATATTTATTTAAGAAGTAAATGGCATAATTGTAATAATAAGTTAAGTGTATTTAATTTAATCTATGGAGATAGAATAAATTAAATAGCTTAATATTTATTATTTAATATTTTAGAAATATTAAATATAAATTAATAAGAGGAGTCTTATTATTATTATTATTATTACTATTACTATTATTTAATTCCTAATAGAGATTGGGAATTAACTAGTAGAAGTACTCTCTCATGAATTCCTAATTGGATTAGGAGCATAATTAATTAAAGGAGTTTAATAAAATAGAAACCCTAATCCTAAATAGTTTAGGGAAGGGTTATTCCTACATCTATAAATAAGAGGAGTCTTATCACAAATTAGGGTTACACACTCTTGCATTAGATTGTGGAGAGTACTTGCAATTTCTATAAAGATAGAAACTAGGGTTTTGCCAATACCCATCTTCTTGAATAACTAGTCTTCCTTGGTGGATCACCTTTAGAGGCCAAACACTTGGGTGGCTAACGTTGATCAAGAAAAGGAATTTAGTCGTTCGAATTTAAGGAGAATGCGAAGAAATTGGAGGTGAACTTGTACCCGAGGAAGCACGGTTCTACGAGGGTATAATTTCTTAATCTCTATCTCTTTCGTTAATTGATAATTGAACACAAGGAAAGATCATGGTGATGGTTTGTATGAAAAATTTTAAAATTCGTTTTATCACGCTCCGCCCTATCTATGTAATTTGATTGCATGCTTGCGTTATATACAAACCTAACAGTGGTATCAGAGCCTAATCCTTGTGTTAATTATTGATTTCGATGATTCCATGTATGAATTGATATGCGATACGATCGGATTTTTGGGCAGAAAGTTTTTTACTGAATCTGCATCGCCGCGCAGCCGCGTCGCTTCCAGTTCATTCTGGAGCGCAGTCGCGCCTGAACCCAGAAAACGTTTCTGGGAGTACAGCGCAGCCACGCCGCTCTTAGTTCAATTTGGAGCGTGGCCGCGCCGGTCTGGAGTTTTAAAAAAAAAATTTCCTTCAATTAAAATAAATGGTTTATTTAATTAATAAAAATTTAAAATAAAGATGTTTATTTTATTTGGAATAGGATTTCAGATTGCTAGAATTAAAGGAGTTTAATTTAGATTTGGTTTTTGATTAAAATAAAAGAGTTTATTTTGTTTAAAAACTAAATATTAGCAAACTTTTTGCCCATTAATTGATATCAATGCATATATGGAATGGGTTTATTATTCATGAGATGAATGTTATTTATTGATGCATATGGAGATATGTATGATAATAAATAGGGATTGATTATGGACTATTGACCAATGTGTGATTGGAATTATTTTAGATGATGCTTGAATATAAGGGTTTTTTTATAAATGGGGTCTGCGTAACTCGTCTTCTCTAATTTTTCTTAATGTAAATTCTATCTCCCTCCTATGTACTTTCCCTTGATTGCTGATCAAGATTTTTATTTATTGTAAATAGTTTTTGTAATAGGACTAGTTAGAATTAATTTTGAAGAATTGGAGACAAAGGAGCAAGGAGCGCTTGAAGACCCGTTTGTATTGGAGCCCGTATTTAAATATAATAATTATATTTAAATTTAATTCTTGCACCCTAGGTTTGACCTTTTGGTTCACTTGGTGGCTCTAGTGAAGCAAACTAGAATAAAAGTCCATAATCAATCCGGGTAGAATATATTATTCTATGTGTGCATGCTTACTATATATATATATATATTATATATATTATCCAACATGCTTCACATGTTTAATAATATGATGCGTATTTTATATATATATATATGTGCATGCGCGGTAAAGAAGATGAGACAAATAATAATAAACCCCTCAAAGAAAATCATATTAAGTCCTAAGCGTTCAAAGATATTCGGAATATCGAACGTCGCCTTTTAGCGTGGTAAAACAATAGAGTATTAAATATTTAATATGAGTTTGTTGTGCACACACAAGACGAGTATTAAATATTTAAGATGTTGTTTTATCACATTTGATGCTTATTAAGGAATTGAACATTACTGCTTTGTTGTGCACACACAAGGGCGGTTTTTTTCTCTTCATATATATGGAAGTGCTAGGTTGGACTTAACTTAGATTATTTTAGTTCGAATGTGCACACACTTGACCATTATAATCTAAGAGGCAAAATACAAGGAGTTACATAGTGATGTAATTGACAATAGTTGTCTACCTATTTATTTATATATAGTTTGTTGTGCACACACAAGGCTATATACATTTGAAATGGGATCCTTATTCTCACTAGCAAATCTTTAATTAGAATTGTCGAACTATATAATGAGGGTAATATAGTTTGATGAAAAAGTGAGAGATACCAATTTAAAATAAAGACCTAATTTATTTTGGTAATTAATTAAGAAATGAATGTATGCTAAAATATTGTTAAATTACAAATTCATTTACATAATTTTACAATGTCTAATTTACTATCACTGCGGAGCATATTAGATACTAATTAACCGGACCAAATTAAAAGGACTGGTTAAAGAATTTGAGAATAGTTCTCAAGGCTGAATAGCTATCTTATGTCCTTAATATGCCCATCCCTGCAATGGTTACAGACAATGCCTCAGAGGAAGAGATTGCTATTTTTAGAAAGTGACAAGATGATGCACAGTTGGCTCAATGCATCATGCTCGCATCCATGAGTAACGAGCTTCAGCGTCAGAATGAAACTATGGATGCTCCTACTGTATTCCTGCACCTTCAAGGAGTTGAATGGTGAGGAAAGTAGGACTGCTAGATATTAGATATCTAAGGAGTTCTTCCAATCTAGAATAACCGATGGCACTATAGTATAGACAAATATCCTCAAAAATGATCAATCTGATTGAACAATTGGGATAACTGGGTTTAGTAATGGATGGAGAGATGATCCAAGATTTGATCTTGCAATCACTTTCGGACTCTTTCTCACAATTTGTTGTGAATTTCCTCATGAATAAGCTATATGTTAGCCTGCCTGAGTTGCTTAAACATGTTGAAAACTATAGAGAGTCACTTTCTAATCAAAAAAGACCAAGTCTTACTGGTAGATAATTCTTCCAGGAAGCGAAAGAGGGCTAAAGGATCTTCTTAAAAGAAGAACAATTCAAAGAAGATATAAGGAAAGACAATAACTAAGGACACTAAGAACAAAACTGATGCAAATAGTAAAAGAGTTTGCTTCCACTGCAATAAGCCTGGACACTAGAAAGGAAACTGTAAGGAGCATCTTGCAGAGGCTAACCAGAAGAAGCTTAGTGAAGCTTCGGTTACAGATATAGGTGTTAGGTTTGTATATAACGCAAGCATGCAATCAAATTACATAAATAGGGTGGAAGCGTGATAAAACGGATTTTAAAATTTTTCATACAAACCATCACCATGATCTTTCCTTGTGTTCAATTATCAATTAAACGAAAGAGAAAGAGAATAAGAATTATACCCTCGTAGATCAAAGCTTCCTCGAGTACAAGTTCAACTCCTAGTCCTTCGTGTTCTCCTCGAATTCCACCGATGAGATTCCTTCCTTTGATCAACGTTAGCCACCCAAGTGCTTGGCCTCTAGAGGTGATCCACCAAGGAAGAATTGGTATTCAAGAAGTTGGGTATAGGCAAAACCCTAGTTTCTATCTCTATAGAAATTGCAAGTACTCTCCACAATCTAATGCAAGAGTGTGTAACCCTAATCTATGATAAGACTCCTCTTATTTATAGATGTAGGAATAACCCTTCCCTAAACTATTTAGAATTAGGGTTTCTATTATAATTAAACTCCTTTAATTAATTATACTCCTAATCCAATTAGGAATTCATGGGAGAGTACTTCTATTTATTAATTCACAATCCCTATTAGGAATTAAATAATAGTAATAGTAATAATAATAATAATAAGACTCCACTTATTAATTTATATTTAATATTTTCAAAATATTAAATAATAAATATTAAGCTATTTAATTTATTCCATCTCCATAGACTAAATTAAATACACTTAACTTATTATTACAATTATGCCATTTACTTCTTAAATAAATATTTTCCTTTTGCGGTGTGACCCTTTAGGTTCTCCATATTAAACCGGTTGTGAATAAATCAATTAGAACAATTCTAATCTTATTTAAATAAATAAATAAAACTATTTAATTCATTTAAATAAATAATATTTATTCTACAATAAGGGTAAGCCCCCTTAGCGATCAACGACTTTCCAGATAATATAGATTTCAACATTAATCACAAAAGAACCTTTGAGTAAATAGTTATCGTACAATTCAATCCTTCTACCATACAATGTCCTAATTAAATATAAGACATGGATTTACTATCAAGTCTTATTTTATTTAATAATATGTATTTCGATTCCCAAATGCACAACTCTAAATAATATAAATTAGAAACTCCTTTCTAATTTCATTCTGCCTTGGCCAAGGACTACTGAGTTGTCATTTATCGAATCACATAGGACATTTATATTTTTTTACTAGACGTGGTAGATTCTTTGTTGATCATTCACCTATCTCCATGTACAACTTATTATACCCAATCATACCCTTTGATATACCCCAAAGGTCTTAAGAGACATGTCAAAGTATAACTCATCATACACAAGATACTATGATGATCTCAAGTCCAAGGATCACTTGTACTACTATCGCTAGAGGAATTTCTATTGACAGGCGAGTAAAACTCCATTAGGTATTCCTTAGCGAGCCACGTTTAGTGAACTTATTCTCCAATAAGCACCTACATACTTGCTTTAATGTCTCCACACAAATGAGCAAGCAACGTATGTACTAATCTATCCGGATTCACTAATCTCCTTTTTAGTAATCCAACGATTAGGAACAATTTTAGTTTGTGAGCTATCTAGAATTTAGATCTCATTAGCATGATCACCATCATGACTCTAAAAGCATTGCTCAAAACTATGGGTTTATCACATTTAATATAACAGCACTATGTAGATAATATAAAATGCCTTTTAAGAAAATCAATTCTTTTATTAATAAATGAATAAGATTACAAAGTATATGCTACATCATATCAAATATGATTGGCTTGTGTGCATACTACTTTCAACCTCCCACTTGCACTAAAGCCAATCTCCTTGGTATCTAATACCCATCTTCTCTAAGTGACGATCAAACTGCTGTTGAGTTAAAGCTTTAGTAAATGGATCTGCAATGTTGTCTTGAGAGTCCACACGCTCCAGGGTGACATCTCCTCTTTCAATGATCTCTCTAATCAAATGAAACCGTCGCAACACGTGTTTGGATTTCTGATGAGACCTGGGTTCCTTAGCCTGCGCAACAGCTCCGTTGTTGTCACAGAATAACGGTACGACTCCTCTAATGCTAGTAACCACTCCAAGTTTAGTTATGAACTTTTTCATCCAAATAGCTTCCTTTGCAGCTTCACTTGCAGCTATGTACTCTGCCTCTGTCACTGAATCAGCAACTGTTTGCTGCTTGGAACTCTTCCAACTCACCGCGCCACCGTTTAAGGTAAACACATACCCTGAAACGGATTTACTGTCATCTTGGTCCGTTTGAAAACTTGAGTCTGTATAGCCCTCTAGTTTCAATTCAGACCCACCGTAGACAAGAAATATATCCTTAGTTCTTCTTAAGTACTTTAGGATGTTTTTCACTGCCTTCCAATGCTCTTCTCCTAGATTCGACTGATATCTGCTCGTTACACTAAGTGCATGAGCGACATCTGGTCTAGTACATATCATACCGTACATGATAGATCCTATTGCGGAAGCATAAGGAATCTTACTCATCTGGTCTCTCTCCTCATGTGTCTTTGGGGCCTGTTTCTTGGAGAGATATATTCCATGGCTCATCGGCATGAGACCTCTCTTGGAATCTTCCATGCTAAACTTCTTTAGCATCGAGTCAATGTACTTTCCTTGGGTTAAGCCCAGCATCCTTTTAGATCTATCTCTATAGATCTTTATCCCCAAAATATAGGATGCCTCACCCAAGTCCTTCATGGAGAAGTGTTTAGATAACCAAATTTTGATCGACTGTAGCATAGGAACATCTTTCCCTATCAGTAATATATCATCAACATATAATACAAGGAATGAAACAGCGCTCCCACTAACCTTCTTGTACACACAAGGTTCATCCTCATTTTTGATAAAATCAAACCTTTTGATGATCTCATCAAAACTGATGTTCCATCTTCGAGAAGCTTGCTTCAATCCATAAATGGATTGTTGTAGCTTACAGACTTAGTTTGTTCCAACCGTTGAAACAAAACCCTCTAGCTGTATCATATATACATTCTCCTAAAGCTCTCCATTGAGGAAGGCCATTTTCACGTCCATTTGTCAGATCTCGTAGTCATAATAAGCTGCAATTGTAAGCAAAATCCGAATGGACTTGAGCATAGCTACTGGTGAGAAGGTTTCATCATAGTCAACTCCTTGTCTTTGTTTGAAACCTTTTGCAACCAGTTGGGCCTTATAGGTCTCTACCTTGCCATCTACTCCAGTCTTTCTCTTAAAGACCCATTTACTCCCAATAGGCTTAATGCCCTCAGGTGGTGAAACCAAAGTCCATACTTGGTTTTCATATATGGAGTCCATCTCGGATTTCATGGCTTCTAGCCATTTCTCTGAGTCTTCACTACTCATAGCCTTTTCGTAAGTCAATAGATCATCATCATCTATGATGCGTACCTCATCATCATCCTCTATGATGAATCCATACCTATTAGGTATCTTCGGTACTCTTCCAGATTTATGAATAGGTAGTGGTATAGTAGGTTCTTCTACTTGGTCAGGTACCTGACTTTGATCCGCAATATTTTGTGGTTCTTGAACTTCTTCAAGATATATCTTACTCCCACTGACCCCTTCAAGGATAAACTCCTTTTTCAAGAAGGCAGCGTGTTTCGCAACAAACACCTTTTGATCAGTAGGATGATAGAAATAATACCCTGATGTTTTTTTAGGGTATCCCACGAATCTACATTTGTCGGATCTAGTCTTCAGCTTATCATGCTCAAACCGTTTGACATAAGCTGGACAACCCCAAGTCTTAACATGCTTAAGATTTGGTTTCCTCCCTGTCCATATCTCATATGGGGTTTTTGGGACGGATTTGGTAGGTACCTTGTTAAGTAGGTATGCAGCCGATTCTAGGGCATAACCCCAGAAGGATACTGGAAGGTCGGTAAAACTCATCATGGAACGAACCATGTCCAACAATGTTCGATTTCTCTTTTCAGATACACCATTTAACTATGGCGTCCCTGGTGGAGTCCATTGTGAGATTTATACCATTTTCTTTGAGACAATTGAGAAACTCATTGGTTAAGTATTCCCCTCCTCGATCTGATCGAAGAATCTTAATACTCTTACCAGTTTGCTTCACTACTTCACTTCTGAATTCTTTGAACTTTTCAAATGATTCAGATTTGTATTTCATTAAATAAACATATTCAAATCTAGAATGATCATCAGTGAAAGTAATAAAATAAGAATACCCTCCTCGTGCATTCGTTGTCATAGGTCCACATACATCTATGTGTACCAACGCTAACAACTCTGTAACTCTTTCTCCTTTTCCACTAATAGGAGATTTAGTTATCTTACCCATGAGACAAGATTCACAAGTTGGATATGATTCATAATCAGATAGCTCTAAAAGCCCATCTTTATGCAACTTGGATAATCTTGTTTCATTGATATGACCGAGTCTACAGTGCCACATAAGGGTATAATTAACATCATCTCTTTTTCTTTTCTTAGTTTGTTCAATTTGAAGTATATTTTCATGCAAGTCAAGTATGTAAAGTTCATTCAGTAGATTTCCAACACCATATAAAACATTTTTATTATAAATAGAACAACTGTTGTTCTTTATTATAATATCAAAACCATCCATATCCAATACAGAAATTGAAATAATGTTTCTAATGAGTGTCGGAACATAATAACAATTATTTAAACTAATGAACTTGCCCGAAGGCAGTTCTAAACAATAAGTCCCTATAGCTAATGCAGCAACCTTTGCTCCATTTCCCACTCGTAGGACGACTTCATCCTTGTTCAGCTTTCTACTTCTTCTTAGTCCCTGTATATTATTACATATGTGAGAACTACAGCCGGTATCCAATACCCAAGTAGAATTTTGACTTTCAGCAAAATTAATTTCAATCATGAACAAACCTAGATCGGAAGTCGAAGCTTCTCCAAGCTTCTTTTGGTCCGCAAGATACTTGTTGCAATTCCTCTTCTAGTGTCCCGGCTTATTGCAATGATAGCAAATTCCTTTGCTATCTGGATCAGGTTTCTTTTTATCATTTCTCTTCGCCTTGCCCTTAGCCTTCTTGTTTTTCTTCTTTTCAGAAGATACCTTGGGCCTCTTCCTTTTCTTGGAAGAATCATCCACTAGTAAGACTTGGTTCTTGTTAGATGAGAAGTGACCTTCAGCAGTTTTCAACATGTTAAGTAACTCAGGCAAGCTGACGTCCAACTTATTCATGTGAAAATTCACAACAAATTGTGAGAAGGTGTCCGGGAGTGACTGCAAGATCAAATCTTGACTTAACTCCCCATCCATCACAAACCCAAGCTGTCCAAGTTGTTCAATCAGATTGATTATCTTAAGCACATGAGTCTCAACAGCAGTGCCCTCGGTCATACGAGATCGGAAGAGCTCCTTAGATATTTGATATCTAGCAGTCCTACTTTGCTCACCATACAACTCTTTGAGGTGCAGCAATATAGTAGGAGCATCCATAGTTTCATGTTGACGCTGAAGCTTGTTACTCATGGATGCGAGTATGATGCATTGAGCCAGGATTGCATCATCTTGCCATTTTCTGAAAGTAGCAATCTCTTCCTCAGAGGCTGTTTCTGCAACACTTGCAGGGACTGGCGAATTTAGGACATAAGAAATCTATTCAGTAGTGAGAACAATTCTCAAATTCTTTAACCAGTCCATGTAATTCGGTTCGGTAAGTTTGTTAGCATCAAGTATGCTACGCAGTGATAGTGAGTTTGACATTTTTAAATTCTGCATGTGAAATAGACAACATTTTAGCATACATTTATTTAATTAATTACCAAAATAAATTAGGTCTTTATTTTAAATTGGTATCTCTCACTTTTTCATCAAACTATATTACCCTCATTATATAGTTCGGCAATTCTAATTAAAGATTTGCTAGTGAGATTAAGGATCCCATTTTAAATGTATATAGCCTTGTGGTGACACAACAAACGATATATAAATAAATAGGTAGACAACTATTGTCAATCACATCTCTGTGTAACTCCTTGTATTTTACCTCTTAGATTATTTTGATCAAGTGGTGACACATCCGAATTAAAATTATCCAAGATAAGTTCATCCTAACACTTCCATATATTCGAAAGACAAACAATGTCCTTGTGGTGACACAACAAAACAACATCGTTCAGTCTATTTATAAGCATCAAATGTGATAAAGCAACATCTTAAATATTTAATACTTGCCTTGTGGTGACACAACAAACTCATATTAAACATTTAATACTCTATTGCTTTACCATGCTAGAAGGCGACGTTCGATATTCCAAATATCTTTGAACGCTTAGGACTTAATATGATTTCTTTCAGGGGTTTATTATTATTAGTCTCATCTTGTTTAGCGCGCATGCACATATATACATAAAATACGCGTCATATTATTTTACCATGCAAAACATGTTGGATAATATATAATATATATATATATAGTAGGCATGCACATATAGAATACTATATTCTACCTGGATTGATTATGGACTTTATTCTAGTTTGGTTCACTAGAGCCACCAAGTGAACCAAAAGGTCAAACCTAGGGTGCAAGAATAAAATTTAAATATAACTATTACATTTAAACCCGGGCTCCATTACAAATGGGTCTTCATGTGCTCCTTGCTCCTTTGTCTCCAATTCTTCAAAATTAATTCTAACTAGTCCTATTACAAAAACTATTTACAACAAACAGAAACCTTGATCAGCAGTCAAGGGGAAGTACATAGGAGGGAGATAGAATTTACATTAAGAAAAATTAGAGAAGACGAGGTACGCAAACCCCATTTATAAAAACCCATACATTCGAGCATCCACTAAAATAAATCCAATCACACATTGGTCAAGAGTCCATAATCAACCCCTATTTATTATCATACATATCTCTATATGTATCAATAAATAACATTCATCCCATGAATAATAAAACCATTCCATATATGCATTGATATCAATTAATGGGCAAAAGTTTTGCTAATATTTAGTTTTGAAACAAAATAAACTCTTTTATTTTAATCAAAAAACTAAATCCAAATTAAACTCCTTTAATTTTAGCAATCTGAAATCCTATTCCAGATAAAATAAACATCTTTATTTTAAACTTTTATCAATTAAATAAACCATTTATGTTAATTGAGAAAAATAAAAAAATTTCAAAGTCTGCACACCGGCGCGACCGCGCTCCAATTTGATCTAGGAGCGGCGCGGCCGCACTGCACCCCCAGAAACGTTTTCTGAGTTAGGGCGCGACCGCGCTCCAGAATGAACTGGAAGCGGCGCGGCCGCGCCGCGACGCAGGATCGGAAAAAATTTTCCAGCCCAAAAATCCGATCGTATCGCATATCAATTCATACACGGAATCATCAAAATCAATAATTAACACAAGAATTAGGCATTGATACAACTGTTAGGTTTTTATATAACGCAAGCATGCAATCAAATTACATAAATAGGGCGGAAGCGTGATAAAACGGATCTTAAAATTTTTCATACAAACCATCACCATGATCTTTTCTTGTGTTCAATTATCAATTAAACGAAAGAGAAAGAGAATAATAATTATACCCTCGTAGATCAAAGCTTCCTCGGGTACAAGTTCAACTCCTAGTCCTTCGTGTTCTCCTCGAATTCCACCGATGAGATTCCTTCATTTGATCAACGTTAGCCACCCAAGTGTTTGGCCTCTAGAGGTGATCCACCAAGGAAGAATATGTATTCAAGAAGTTGGGTATAGGCAAAACCCTAGTTTCTATCTCTATAGAAATTGCAAGTACTCTTCACAATCTAATGCAAGAGTGTGTAACCATAATCTATGATAAGACTCCTCTTATTTATAGATGTAGGAATAACCCTTCCCTAAACTATTTAGGATTATGGTTTCTATTATAATTAAACTCCTTTAATTAGTTATGCTCCTAATCCAATTAGAAATTCATGGGAGAGTATTTCTATTAATTAATTCTCAATCCCTATTAGGAATTAAATAATAGTAATAGTAATAATAATAATAAGACTCCTCTTATTAATTTATATTTAATATTTCCAAAATATTAAATAATAAATACTAAGCTATTTAATTTATTCTATCTCCATAGACTAAATTAAATACACTTAACATATTATTACAATTATGCCATTTACTTCTTAAATAAATATTTTCCTTTTGCGGTGTGACCCTTTAGGTTCTCCATATTAAACCGGTTGTGAATAAATCAATTAGAACAATTCTAATCTTATTTAAATAAATAAATTAAATTATTTAATTCATTTAAATAAATAATATTTATTCTACAATAAGGGTAAGCCCCCTTAGCGATCAATGACTTTTCAGATAATATAGATTTCAATATTAATCACAAAAGAATCTTTCAGTGAATAGTTATCGTACAATTCAATCCTTCTACCATACAATGTCCCAATTAAATACAAGACATGGATTTACTGTCAAGTCTTATTTTATTTATTTATATGTATTTCGATTCCCAAATGCACAACTCGAAATAATTTAAATTAGAAACTCCTTTCTAATTTCATTCTGCCTTGGCCAAGGACTACTGAGTTGTCATTTATCGAATCACATAGGACATTCACATCTTTTACTAGACGTGGTAGATTCTTTATTGATCATTCACCTATCTGCGTGTACAACTTATTATACCCAATCATACCCTTTGATATACCCCAAAGGTCTTAAGGGACATGTCAAAGTATAACTCAGCATACACAAGATACTATGATGATCTCAAGTCCAAGGATCACTTGTACTACTATCACTAGAGGAATTTCTATTGACAGGCGAGTAAAACTCCATTAGGTATTCCTTAGCGAGCTACGTTCAGTGAACTTATTGTCCAATAAGCACCTACATACTTGATTTAGTGTCTCCACACAAATGATTATGAGATCAATCATCCTCTTCCTAAGAGCAAGCAACGTATGTACTAATCTATCCAGATTCATTAATCCCCTTTTTAGTAATCCAACGATTAGGAACAATTTTAGTTTGTGAGCTATCTAGAATTTAGATCTCATTAGCATGATCACCATCATGATTCTAAAATCATTGCTTAAAACTATGGGTTTATCACATTTAATATAACAGCACTATGTAGATAATATAAAATGCCTTTTAAGAAAATCAATTCTTTTATTAATAAATGAATAAGATTACAAAGTATATGCTACATCATATCAAATATGATTAGCTTGTTGGCATACTACTTTCAATAGGTTTGTTCATGATTGAAACAAATCTTTCTGTAAGTCAAGGTACTACTTGGGTATTAGATACCGGCTATAGTTCTCACATATGCAATCCAATGTAGAGACTAAGAAGAAGTAGAAAGCTAAACAAAGAGTACGTAATCTTACGTGTGGAGAATGGAGCAATGGTTGCTACATTAGTCGTAGGAACTTATAGTTTAGCGTTGTTATAAGTTGTTATTATGTCCCAGTTCTCTTTAGAAATATTATTACTTTTGTTGTTGGACAAGGAAGGTTCTGGTATTATATTTAAGAACAATTGTTGTTCTATTTATAATGATAATGTTTTGTTTGATACTAGAAGATTACTTAATGGACTTTGTATACTTGACTTATATGAAAATAATTTTGCAAATTGAACAAACTAGTAAAAAAGAAAAGAAAAGGAGATGATCATTCAAAGAGTTGAATATGTGTATTTGATGAAATACAAGTCTGAATCATTTGAAAGGTTCAAAGAATTCAGAAGTGAAACAAATTGACAAAGTATTAAGATTCTTTTATCAGATCGAGGAAGGAATACTTGTGCAATAAGTTTCTAGATCATCTCAAAATGGTATTTTCTCATAATGGACACCTCCTGATACGTAATAATTGATTGGTGTATCTAAAAAGGAGAAATTGTACCTTGTTGGATATGGTGCGGTCCATAATGATTTTTACCGACATTCCAGTATCCATCTGGGGTTATGCCCTAGAAACGGCTGCATATCTACAAAATAAGGTAACCTCAAAATTCGGCCCCAAGACTCCATAAAAGTTATGGATAGGGAGGATTCCTAATCTTAAGTATGTTAAGATAAGGGGTTGTCCAACTTATGTGAAAAGGTTTCAAAAGATAAGTTTGGGACAAAATCTGACAAGTGCAGAGTTGTAGAATATCCTAAAGAAAGTTTAGGGTATTATTACTATAATCCTACACGCTGCCTTCTTAGATAAATGTGTTTATCATTGAAGGAGCTAGTGGGAGGGTAATAGATCTTGAAAGAGTTCAAGAACCAGAAAGCACTTTAAGTCAAACCGAGGGACCTGTAGATAGACCTATTGTACCACAACCGAATCGTAAATCTGGAAGAGTACCGAAGATACCTAGGAGGTATGGATTCATCATAGAGGATGATGATGAGGTACGCATCATAGAGGATGATGATCCAGTTATATATGATGAGGTTATGAGTAGAAGACACTCAGAGAAATGACAGATGGCCATGAAATCCGAAATGGACTCCATGTATGAGAACCAAGTATAGACTCTAGTTACTCCATCGAAAGGCATAGTGCCTAAAGGGTGTATATGAGTCTTTAAAGAGAAAGACTAGGGCAAATAGCAAGGTGGAGACCTATAAGACCAGACCTGTTTAAAAGGTTTCAAATAAAGTCAAGGAGTTGACTGTAATAAAACCTTATTACCGGGGTAATGCTCAAGTCCATTTGGATTTTGCTTGTGATTGCAACTTATTACAAAATCTGGCAAAATTAATGTGGAGACGCCCTTCCTCAATGAAGACTTGAGGAGAATGTATGTATGATATAGCCAGAAGAATTTGTTTCAAAGGTTGAAGCAAATCGTGTATGTAAGCTACAATGATCCATTTATGGATTGAAGCAAGCTTCTTAAAGATGGAACATTCGTTTTGATGAGACAATCAAAAGAGTTTGATTTTATCAAAAATAAGAATGAACCTAGTGTGTACAAAAGGGTCAGTAGGAGCACTGTGACATTCCTAGTATTATATGTTGATATACTACTGATAAGGAATAACACACAAATGCTACAATCAGTAAAGATAAAATTGTCTAAACATTCCTCCATGAATAACTTGGGAAGAACATCCTATAAATTGGGGATATAAATCTATATAGATAGATTTAAAAGGATGTTCGGCTTGGTCCAATAAACGTATATTCATTCGATGCTAAAGGCGTTTAGCATAGCAAACTCCAAGAGAGGTCTCATGATGATGAGCCATGGAGTATATCTCTCTAAAATTGTCTCCAATAGAAAGAGAAATCGCATGAATTACTATCATGTATGCAATGAATATACTAGGCCTGATGTTGATCAGTCATACTCTAGAGAAGATCACTGCAAGACAGTGATAAACATCTTTAAGTACTTAACCAGTAGTGAAGATGTGATCATGATTCATGGTAAGTCTGAATTAAAACTAGAGGGTTAAACAGACTCAAGTTTTTTAGACTGACTAAGACGATAACAAATCCACTTTGAGTGAATCGTTACCTTGAATGGTGGTGCAGTGAATTAGAAAGGTTCCAAACAGCAAAGAGTTGCTGGTTTAGTGACAAAGATAAAGTATATAGCTGTAAATGAAGCTGCAAGTTGATTGTTTGGATGAAAAGTTCATTACAGAACTAAGAATAGTTCCTAAGTCTCATCTTGGATTCAAACATGTGTTGTGGCACTTTCATTTGATTAGAGGAATTATTGAAAGAAGAAAAAGTCACTGTAGAGATAATGGACTCTCAAGAACAACATTGCATATTCATTTACTAAAGTTTTATCCAAATAGTAGGATGATCGTCACTTAGAGAAGAAGGGTATTAGGTACCATGGCGATTGACTTTAGCGCAAGTGGGAGATTGAAAGTAGTATGCACATAAGCCAATCATATTTGATATGATGTAATATATACTTTGTAATCTTATTCATTTATTAATAAAAGAATTAATTTTCTTAAAAGACATTTTACATTATCTACATGGTGCTGATATATTAAATGTGATAAACCCATAGTTTTGAGCAATGCTTTTAGAATCATGATGGTGATCATGCTAATGAGATCTAAATTCTAGATAACTCACAAACTAAAATCGTTCCTAATCGTTGGATTACTAAAAAAGGGATTAGTAAATCCAGACAGATTAGTACATACGTTGCTTGCTCTTAGGAAGAGGATGATTATCTCATAATCATTTGTATAGAGACACTAAAGCAAGTATGTAGGTGCTTATTGGAGAATAAGTTCACTTAACGTGGCTCGCTTAGGAATACCGAATGGAGTTTTACTCGCCTGTCAATAGGAATTCCTCTAGTGAAAGTAGTACAAGTGATCCTTGGACTTGAGATCATCATAGTATCTTGTGTATGATGAGTTATACTTTGACATGTCCCTTAAGACCTTTAGGGTATATCAAAGGGTATGATTGGGTATAATAAGTTGTACATGGAGATAGGTGTATGATCAACAAAGAATCTACCACGTCTAGTAAAAGATGTGAATATCCTATGTGATTCAGTAAATGACAACTCAGTAGTCCTTGGCCAAGGCAGAATGAAATTAGAAAAGAGTTTCTAATTTGCATTATTTAGAGTTGTGCATTTGGGAATCGAAATACATATAATTAAATAAAATAAGACTTGTCAGTAAATAAATGTCCTATATTTAATTGGGACATTGTATGGTAGAAGGATTGAATTGTACGGTAACTATTCACTAAAAGGTTCTTTTGTGATTAATGTTGAAATCCATATTATCTGGAAAGTCGTTGATCGCTAAGGGGGCTTACCCTTATTGTAGAATAAATATTATTTATTTAAATGAATTAAATAGTTTAATTTATTTATTTAAATAAGATTAGAATTGTTCTAATTGATTTATTCACAACTGGTTTAATATGGAGAACCTAAAGGGTCACACCGCAAAAGAAAAATATTTATTTAAGAAGTAAATAGCATAATTGTAATAATAAGTTTAGTGTATTTAATTTAATCTATGGGGATAGAATAAATTAAATAGCTTAATATTTATTATTTAGTATTTTGGAAATATTAAATATAAATTAATAAGAGGAGTCTGATTATTATTATTACTATTACTATTATTTAATTCCTAATAGGGATTGTGAATTAATTAATAGAAGTACTTGTTAGGTTTATATAACGCGAACATGCAATCAAATTACATAAGTAAAGCGGAAGCGCGATAAAATCAGATTTTAAAAATTTTATACAAACCATCACCATGATCATTCTTTATGCATAATTATTAATTAAACGAAAGAGATGGAGAATAAGAATTATACCCTTGTAGAATTCTAGCTTCCTCAGGTACAAGTTCACCTCCAATTCCTTCACCTTCTCCTTGAATTGCACCGATTAAATTCCTTCCTTTGATCAATGTTAGCCACCTAAGTGTTTAGCCTCTAGAGGTGATCCACCAAGGAAGAACAAGTATTCAAGAAGATGGGTGTTTGGCAAAACCCTAGTTTTCTATATCTATAAAAATTGTAAGTACTCTCCACAATTCTAATGCAAGAGTGTGTAACCCTAATCTATGATAAGACTTCTCTTATTTATAGATGTAGGAAAACCCCTTCCCTAAACTATTTAGGATTAGGGTTTCTATTTTAATTAAACTCCTTTAATTATATTCCTAATCCAATTAGGAATTAATGAGAAAGTACTTCTATTAATTAATTCTCAATCCCTATTAGGAATTAAATAATAGTTATATTAATTAATTCTCAATCCCTATTAGAAATTAAATAATAGTAATAGTAATAATAATAATAAGACTCCTCTTATTAATTTATATTTAATATTTCCAAAATATTAAATAATAAATATTAAGCTATTTAATTTATTCTATCTCCATAGATTAAATTAAATACACTTAACTTATTATTACAATTATGCCATTTACTTCTTAAATAAATATTTCCCTTTTGCGGTGTGACCCTTTAGGTTCTCCATATTAAACCAGTTGTGAATAAATCAATTAGAACAATTCTAATCTTATTTAAATAAATAAATTAAACTATTTAATTCATTTAAATAAATAATATTTATTCTACAATAAGGGTAAGCCCCCTTAGCGATCAACGACTTTCCAGATAATATAGATTTCAACATTAATCACAAAAGAACCTTTGAGTAAATAGTTACCGTACAAATCAAACTTTCTACCATACAATGTCTCAATTAAATATAAGACATGAAATTTCTGTCAAGTCTTATTTTATTTAATTATATGTATTTCGATTCCCAAATGCACAACTCTAAATAATGCAAATTAGAAACTCCTTTCTAATTTCATTCTGCCTTGGCCAAAGACTACTGAGTTATCATTTATCGAATCACATAGGACATTCACATCTTTTACTAGACGTGGTAGATTTTTTGTTGATCATTCACCTATCTCCATGTACAACTTATTATACCCAATCATACCCTTTGATATACCCTAAAGGTCTTAAGGGACATGTCAAAGTATAACTTATCATACACAAGATACTATGATGATCTCAAGTCTAAGGATCATTTGTACTACTATCACTAGAGGAATTCCTATTGACAGCCGAGTAAAACTCCATTAGGTATTCCTTAGCGAGTCACGTTCAGTGAACTTATTCTCCAATAAGCACCTACATACTTGCGTTAGTGTCTCCACACATATGATTATGAGATCAATTATTCTCTTCCTAAGAGCAAGCAACGTATGTACTAATCTATCCGGATTCACTAATCCCCAATTTAGTAATCCAACGATCAGGAACAATTTTAGTTTGTGAGCTATCTTGAATTTAGATCTCATTAGCATGATCACTATCATGATTCTAAAAGCATTGCTCAAAACTATGGGTTTATCACATTTAATATATAACAGGACCATGTAGATAATGTAAAATGCCTTTAATACTTTTATTAATAAATGAATTAGATTACAAAGTATATGCTACATCATATCAAATATGATTGGCTTGAGTGCATACTACTTTCAATCTCCCACTTGCACTAAAGCCAATCGACATGGTATCTAATACCCATCTTCTCTAAGTGACGATCAAACTGCTGTTGTGTTAAAGCTTTAGTAAATGGATCTGCAATGTTGTCTTGAGAGTCCACACGCTCCAAGGTGACATCTCCTCTTTCAATGATCTCTCTAATCAAATGAAAAAGCCGCAACACGTGTTTGGATTTCTGATGAGACCTGGGTTCCTTGGCCTGCGCAACAGCTCCAGTGTTGTCACAGAATAAAGGTACGACTTCTCTAATGCTAGGAACCACTCCAAGTTCAGTTATGAACTTCTTCATCCAAACAGCTTCCTTTACAGCTTCACTTGCAGCTATGTACTCTGCCTCTGTCACTGAATCAGCAACCGTTTGCTGCTTGGAACTTTTCCAACTTACTGCGCCACCGTTTAAGGTAAACACATACCCTGAAATGGATTTATAGTCATGTTGGTCCGTTTGAAAACTTGAGTCTGTATAGCCCTCTAGTTTCAATTCAGACCCACCGTAGACAAGAAATACATCCTTAGTTCTTCTCAAGTACTTTAGGATGTTTTTCACTGCCTTCCAGTGCTCTTCTCCTGGATTCGACTGATATCTACTTGTTACACTAAGTGCATGAGCGACATCTGGTCTAGTACATATCATACCGTACATGATAGATCCTATTGCTGAAGCATAAGGAATCTTACTCATTCAGTTTCTCTCCCAGGTGTCTTTGGGGCCTGTTTCTTGGAGAGATGTATTCCATGGCTCATCGGCATGAGACCTCTCTTGGAATCTTTCATGCTAAACTTCTTTAGCATTGAGTCAATGTACTTTCCTTGGGTCAAACCTAGCATCCTTTTAGATCTATCTTTATAGATCTTTATCCCCAAAATATAGGATGCCTCACCCAAGTCCTTCATGGAGAAGTGTTTAGATAACCAAATTTTGATTGACTGTAGCATAGGAACATCATTCCCTATCAGTAATATATCGTCTACATATAATACTAGGAATGAAACAACGCTCCCAATAACCTTCTTGTACACACAAGGTTCATCCTCATTTTTGATAAAATCAAACCTTTTGATTATCTCATCAAAACGGATGTTCCATCTTCGAGAAGCTTGCTTCAATCCATAAATGGATCGTTGTAGCTTACAGACTTGGTTTGTTCCAACCGTTGAAACAAAACCCTCTAGCTGTATCATATATACATTCTCCTCAAGCTCTCCATTAAGGAATGCCGTTTTCACGTCCATTTGCCAGATTTCGTAGTCATAATAAGCTGCAATTGCAAGCAAAATCCGAATGGACTTGAGCATAGCTACTGGTGAGAAGGTTTCATCATAGTCAACTCCTTGTCTTTGTTTGAAACCTTTTGCAACCAGTCGGGCCTTATAAGTCTCTACCTTGCCATCTGCTCCAGTCTTTCTCTTAAAAACTCATTTACACCCAATAGGCTTAATGCCCTCAGGGGTGAAACCAAAGTCCATACTTTGTTCTCATACATGGAGTCCATCTCGGATTTCATGGCTTCTAGCCATTTCTCTGAGTCTTTACTACTCATAGCCTCTTCGTAAGTCAATGGATCATCATCATCTATAATGCGTACCTCATCATCATCCTCTATGATGAATCCATACCTATCAGGTATCTTCTGTACTCTTCCAGATTTACGAATAAGTTGTGGTACATTAGGTTCTTCCACTTGGTCAGGTACCCGACTTTGATTCGTAGTAATTTGTGGTTCTTGAACTTCTTCAAGATATATCTTACTCCCACTGACCCCTTCAAGGATAAACTCCTTTTCCAAGAAGGCAGTGTGTTTCGCTACAAACACCTTTTGATCAGTAGGATGATAGAAATAATACCCTACAGTTTCTTTAGGGTAACCCACAAATCTACACTTGTCGGATCTAGTCTTCAGCTTATCATGCTCAAACCTTTTGACATAAGTTGGACAACCCCAAGTCTTAACATACTTAAGATTTGGTTTCCTCCCTGTCCATAACTCATATGGGGTCTTTGGGACGGATTTGGTAGGTACCTTGTTAAGTAGATATGCAGCCGTTTCTAGGGCATAACCCCAGAAGGATATTGGAAGGTCGGTAAAACTCATCATGGAACGAACCATGTCCAATAATGTTTGATTTCTCCTTTCAGATACACCATTCAACTGTGGCGTTCCTGGTGGAGTCCATTGTGAGATTATACCATTTTCTTTGAGACAATTAAGAAACTCATTGGTCAAGTATTCCCCTCCTCGATCTGATCAAAGAATTTTAATACTCTTTCCAGTTTGCTTCTCCACTTCACTTCTGAATTCTTTGAACTTTTCAAATGATTCAGATTTGTATTTCATTAAATACACATATCCAAATCTAGAATGATCATCAGTGAAAGTGATAAAATAAGAATACCCTCCTCGTGCATTTGTTGTCATAGGTCCACATACGTCTGTGTGTACCAACGCTAACAACTCTGTAACTCTTTCTCCTTTTCCAGTAAAAGGAGATTTAGTCATTTTACCCATGAGACAAGATTCACAAGTTGGATATGATTCGTAATCAGATAGCTCTAAAAGCCCATCTTTATGCAACTTGGATAATCTTGTTTCATTGATATGACCGAGTCTACAGTGCCACATAAAGGTATAATTAACATCATCTCTTTTTCTTTTCTTAGTTTGTTCAATTTGAAGTATATTTTCATGCAAGTCAAGTATGTAAAGTCCATTTAGTAAGTTCCCAACACCATATAAAACATTTTTATTATAAATAGAACAACTGTTGTTCTTTATTATAATATCAAAACCATCCATATCGAATACAGAAATTGAAATAATGTTTCTAATGAGTGTCAAAACATAATAACAATTATTTAAACTAATGAACTTTCCCGAAGGCGGTGCTAAACAATAAGTCCCTACAGCTAATGCAGCAACCTTTGCTCCATTCCCCACTCGTAGGACGACTTCATCTTTGTTCAGCTTTCTACTTGTGCTTAGTCCCTGCATATTATTACATATGTGAGAACTACAGCCGGTATCCAATACCCAAGTAGAATTTTAACTTTCAGAAAAATTAATTTCAATCATGAACAAACCTAGATCGGAATTCGAAGCTTCTCCAAACTTTTTCTGGCCCGCAAAATACTCCTTGCAGTTCCTCTTCCAGTGTCCCGGTTTATTGCAATGGTAGCAAATTCCTTTGCTATCTGGATCGGGTTTCTTTTTATCCTTGCTTTTCACCTTGCCCTTAGCCTTTTTGTTTTTCTTCTTTTGAGAAGATACCTTGGGCCTCTTTCTTTTCTTGAAAGAATCATCCACTAGTAAGACTTGATTCTTGTTGGATGAGAAGTGACCTTCAGCAGTTTTCAACATGTTAAGTAACTCAGGCAAGCTGATGTCCAACTTATTCATGTGAAAATTCACAACAAATTGTGAGAAGGTGTCTGGGAGTGACTGCAAGATCAAATCTTGACTTACCTCCCCATCCATCACGAACCCAAGTTGTCCAAGTTGTTCAATCAAATTGATCATCTTTAGGACATGAGTCTCAACAGCAGTGCCCTGGGTCATACGAGATCGGAAGAGCTCCTTAGATATCTGATATCTTGCAGTCCTACTTTGCTCACCATACAACTCTTTGAGGTGCAGCAATATAGTAGGAGCATCCATAGTTTCATGCTGACGCTGAAGCTCGTTACTTATGGATGCGAGCATGATGCATTGAGCCAAGATTGCATCATCTTGCCACATTCTAAAAATAGCAATCTCTTCCTCAGAGGCTGTTTCTGCAACATTTGCAGGGACTGGCGAATTTAGGACGTAAGAAATCTTTTCAGCAGTGAGAACAATTCTCAGATTCCTTAACCAGTCTGTGTAATTCGGTTCGGTTAATTTGTTAGCATCAAGTATGCTACGCAGTGAAAGTGAGTTTGACATTTTTAAATTCTGCATGTGAAAATAGACAACATTTTAGCATACATTCATTTAATTAATTACCAAAATAAATTAGGTCTTTATTTAAATTGGTATCTCCCACTATTTTCATCAAACTATATTACCCTCAATATATAGTTCGGCAAATCTAATTAAAGATTTGCTAGTGAGAATAAGGATCCCATTTCAAATGTATATAACCTTGTGTGACACAACAAACTATATATAAATAAATAGGTAGACAACTATTGTCAATTACATCACCATGTAACTCCTTGTATTTTGCCTCTTAGATTATTTTGATCAAGTGTGACACATCCGAATCAAAATTGTCCAAGTTAAGTCCAACCTAGCACTTCCATATATTCGAAAGAAAAACATTGTCCTTGTGTGACACAACAAAACATCATCGTTCAGTCTATGTATAAGCATCAAATGTGATAATGCAACATCTTAAATATTTAATACTTGCCTTGTGTGACACAACAAACTCATATTAAATATTTAATACTCTATCGCTTTACCATGCTAGAAGGCGACATTCGATATTCCAAATATCTTTAAACGCTTAGGACTTAATATAATTTCTTTGAGGGGTTTGTTATTATTAGTCTCATCTTGTTTAGCGCGCATGCACATATATATATAAAATACGCGTCATATTATTTGACATGCGAAGCATGTGGGATAATATATAATATATATATACTAAGCATGCACATATAGAATACTATATTCTACCCATATTGATTATGGACTTTTATTCTAGTTTGGTTCACTAGAGCCACCAAGTGAACCAAAAGGTCAAACCTAGGGTACAAGAATAAAATTTAAATATAACTATTACATTTAAACCAGGGCTCCATTACAAACGGGTCTTCAAGCGCTCCTTGCTCCTTTGTCTCCAATTCTTCAAAATTAATTCTAACTATTCCTATTACAAAAACTAATTACAATAAATAGAAACCTTGATCAGCAGTCAAGGGGAAGTACATAGGAGGGAGATAGAATTTACATTAAGAAAAAATTAGAGAAGACGAGGTACGCAGACCCCATTTATAAAAACCCATACATTCAAGCATCCACTAAAATAAATCCAATCACACATTGGTCAATAGTCCATAATCAATCCCTATTTATTATCATACATATCTCTATAGGTATCAATAAATAACATTCATCTCATGAATAATAAAATCATTCCATATATATATGAGTATCATTTAATGGGCAATTTTAAGTTGCATGAAATCCAATTTCAAGGTTAAAATAAACTCTTTATTTTAATTATAAAATTATTAAGAATATTATATATATATATAGGTGACTTCAGTATATATATATATATATATATATATATATATATATATATATATATATATATTATATACATATTAATATCCAGGTTACTTTGGTATATACTATATATATATATATATATATATATATATATGTAATCACATATTAAATGATTCGCGTTAATCCATACCGTGAAGTAAAAGTAAGTTGACATAACATATATGTATATATATAAACCAAAGTAAACATGAAATCCTAGATCACCTATTTAATTAATTAATATAAAACAATCAAAATCCACTGCATATGTTAGCCCACGAAAATAACAATTCGCGGATCCGCGGATCCGTGGATTCGCGGATCCGCGGATTCGCGGAATGTAAATTTGTTTTTCATAAAATAATAATTTTATACAACTAATTATGCCCAATAAATTATTCTAAATACATACCCATATATATATAAAATCAAAATAATTAATAATTCGCATAAAGTTTGGCTCTTGATACCACTGTTAGGTTTGTATAACGCGAACATGCAATCAAATTACATAAATAAAGCGGAAGCGCGATAAAATCAGATTTTAAAAATTTTATACAAACCATCAACATGATCTTTCTTTATGCATAATTATTAATTAAACGAAAGAGATGGAGAATAAGAATTATACCCTTGTAGAATTCTAGCTTCCTCAGGTACAAGTTCACCTCCAATTCCTTCACGTTCTCCTTGAATTGCACCGATTAAATTCCTTCCTTTGATCAACGTTAGCCACCCAAGTGTTTGGCCTCTAGAGGTGATCCACCAAGGAAGAACAAGTATTCAAGAAGATGGGTGTTTGGCAAAACCCTAGTTTTCTATCTCTATAGAAATTGTAAGTACTCTCCACAATTCTAATGCAAGAGTGTGTAACCCTAATCTATGATAAGACTTCTCTTATTTATAGATGTAGGAAAACCCCTTCCCTAAACTATTTAGGATTAGGGTTTCTATTTTAATTAAACTCCTTTAATTATATTCCTAATCCAATTAGGAATTAATGAGAGAGTACTTCTATTAATTAATTCCCAATCCCTATTAGGAATTAAATAATAGTTATATTAATTAATTCTCAATCCCTATTAGGAATTAAATAATAGTAATAGTAATAATAATAAGACTCCTCTTATTAATTTATATTTAATATTTCTAAAATATTAAATAATAAATATTAAGCTATTTAATTTATTCTATCTCCATAGATTAAATTAAATACACTTAACTTATTATTACAATTATGCCATTTACTTCTTAAATAAATATTTTTCTTTTGCGGTGTGACCCTTTAGGTTCTCCATATTAAACCGGTTGTGAATAAATCAATTAGAACAATTCTAATCTTATTTAAATAAATAAATTAAACTATTTAATTCATTTAAATAAATAATATTTATTCTACAATAAGGGTAAGCCCCCTTAGCGATCAACGACTTTCCAGATAATATAGATTTCAACATTAATCACAAAAGAACCTTTGAGTAAATAGTTACCATACAAATCAAACTTTCTACCATACAATGTCTCAATTAAATATAAGACATGGAATTTCTGTCAAGTCTTATTTTATTTAATTATATGTATTTCGATTCCCAAATGCACAACTCTAAATAATGCAAATTAGAAACTCCTTTCTAATTTCATTCTGCCTTGGCCAAGGACTACTGAGTTATCATTTATCGAATCACATAGGACATTCACATCTTTTACTAGACGTGGTAGATTCTTTGTTGATCATTCACCTATCTCCATGTACAACTTATTATACCCAATCATACCCTTTGATATACCCTAAAGGTCTTAAGGGACATGTCAAAGTATAACTTATCATACACAAGATACTATGATGATCTCAAGTCTAAGGATCACGTGTACTACTATCACTAGAGGAATTCCTATTGACAGCCGAGTAAAACTCCATTAGGTATTCCTTAGCGAGTCACGTTCAGTGAACTTATTCTCCAATAAGCACCTACATACTTGCTTTAGTGTCTCCACACATATGATTATGAGATCAATCATCATCTTCCTAAGAGCAAGCAACGTATGTACTAATCTATCCGGATTCACTAATCCCCAATTTAGTAATCCAACGATTAATAACAATTTTAGTTTGTGAGCTATCTTGAATTTAGATCTCATTAGCATGATCACTATCATGATTCTAAAAGCATTGCTCAAAACTATGGGTTTATCACATTTAATATATAACAACACCATGTAGATAATGTAAAATGCCTTTAATACTTTTATTAATAAATGAATAAGATTACAAAGTATATGCTACATCATATCAAATATGATTGGCTTGAGTGCATACTACTTTCAGTACTCTCTCATGAATTCCTAATTGGATTAGGAGCATAATTAATTAAAGGAGTTTAATTATAATAGAAACCCTAATTCTAAATAGTTTAGGGAATGGTTATTCCTACATCTATAAATAAGAGGAGTCTTATCATAGATACACACTCTTGCATTAGATTGTGGAGAGTACTTACAATTTCTATGGAGATAAAAACTAGGGTTTTGCCAACACCCATCTTTTTGAATAACTATTCTTCCTTAGTGGATCACCTCTAGAGGCCAAACACTTGGGTGGCTAACGTTGATCAAGCAAAGAAATTTAGTCGGTAGAATTCAAGGAGAACGCGAAGAAATTTGAGGTGGACTTGTACCCGAGGAAGCACGGTTCTACGAAGGTATAATTTCTTAATCTCTATCTCTTTCGTTAATTGATAATTGAACACAAGGAAAGATCTTGGTGATGGTTTGTATGAAAAATTTTAAAATCCGTTTTATCACGCTTCCGCCCTATCTATGAAATTTAATTGCATGCTTGCGTTATATACAAACCTAACACCGGATTCATTAATTCAGCAAACTGTATTCACCAATTCAGTAAGCTGGATTCAATCAATTCAACAAGCCGAAATATGAATACAACAAACCGTATCGGAAACTGCATTCTTAAAATGACTTAACCTCTTTTAATCATCGATTTTTATTTTCTTCAAATCTTACCACACATATGTACATATATTCCATACTCACAAATACTTTCCTTATAAAAGTTTTCAATTTTCTTTAACATTTTTCAAACGTCCGTTCTAACTTTTGAAACTAAGAAAAATGATCACTATCTTGCACAACTCCGATGACTCCAAATTTTTGATAGAATCTGATACATATTATCAAGTACTCCCAGTTAAAATTTCGTGGTCATCGAATTTATATAACTCCAGTTATAGCTGTTTTCGTCGGAAAACTCTACGTTTTTATTTTAGCCGTAGATTCTTCGTTACAAGTCGGAATGCGGCCATTTTTGGATAGGAGCTACATAACTTCCTATAGTTTCAGTGGCATAAAGTCTTGAATTTATTGCACTTGTTAAGGGGTCAAAACAGTGCACATAAGCAAGGGGTCAGCGGGTTTTTGTCCCGTTTTTCGATTTGAGGTCCTTCGCCATAATATCCATAACTTTCAATCTACAAGGCCAAAAATTCTCAAATATTTACAGAACTCATATAACATCCCCTATTATCACCCCAAATGTTTCTAGAATTTTTAAAGCACAAATATTAGACGAAAATGCCACTGGATGGGACTGCCCTGTAGCAGCCCCTTTCCCCTTTAAAAAAAACTGGACTATTTTGGTAAAAACAGTCCCTACGAATTCTGTGCACATTATTTTTGACTTCTACTACTTAGGTTTAACACTTAACTTATATATATACTACCCTTCTTTGACGGATCGCAAAAAGAGTGCATAGATTTCAAATGGTACTCATATAAAGTGGGAGAAAGATAGGGTTTTCTAACTCGTTTACATCAAACTAGTTTTCTTTTCTTTTCTTTTGAACAAATCAATACCCAATATGTAAGATCTACACATAATACACTTATTAACATATAGATCAAGAATTTTTAAGTTTGAGATCCTAAATCTTTATTTCATCAAAACAAATTAAATAGAAGGAATAAACTAGTTTATATATAGTTATAGGTTATACCTTTTATGGTTCTTCCTCTTCTTTCTCTTTCTCCTTCCATGGCCACCGCTCTCTCTCTTCACCTTTCTTCCTTAGGTGGTCGGCAACCCTCTTTTTTTCTTTCTCTCTTTTCTATTCTTTTCCTTCTCTCTCTTACTTTCTCTTTCTAACTTTTTTGGAGAATGAGAAATAAAAGGTGAAGTATACTTTTGTTTTTAGGAAATATGTATAGATATACTATATGTATATCTATAATAATCTCCCACAATCTTTTTTCTCTCTCTCATATATTTTTTTGCATTAATTGTCTATCTTGTCAAAGATATGTGACCCAATAAATTGGTGACACATGGCTAGAGTTAGTCATTCACTTAAATGGAGTAATCATTACGTACACTCCCCTTCTTCTTTCTTGCTTGTCGGCAGCCCACTCTTATTAATGTCCACTTTTTTGCTTTTCTTTTATAGCTTTATTGAATTAATTAAGTTGATCAAAATATTTACCAAGTGGGCTAGCAATTGGGCTTCCTTTAAAATCACTTTGGGCTCACTTTTGATTAGTTAGAGCTACTAGTTGTCCACTATTATTATTCCACATTTGGGCTACTAGTTTATTAAATGTTAGACTAATTTAATTAGTCCACAATTAATTATTCAAGGCCATGATTAATTAAATGAGTGGGCTTGATTAGTAATTTAATTAGACTAGTCCACTAGCATTTTCTTACTAATTGGACTATTAAAATAAATTATTCATATAGCACATAATTCTTATTAATTAATATCCATAATAATTAATGTACAAAATTTATTTACTTACTATATTCACTTTAATTGAATATCTAATTATCTTATTATCTTATCAATTGTTTGATATTAAAATTCTTATGTTAGTCCACTACATTAAATAACTATTAGTGGGACCTCCTTTAACTAACAATGATTTGGGCCATGTAAATTAGCATGGTCCACCACTTTTAATTTTTATCCTACCCTAATTATTTAATTAGGGTTTCCATTCTCCTCCTTTAGAATTTAATTACTTACTCATGTACATTTAGTATTATAACCCAATTAACTTTCTTGAATTAGGTTCAAAATAAATAGTACATTGAGATAATAAAATAAATCACTTAAATCAAGTCATTAGTATATAATTAAAATACTAAGACTACTAAATAACAACAATCCTTTTGTTCACATCAAATTTATAGGTATTGTAATACCTTATCCTTGATATTCATTCAAGTACATATAAATCCATTTCTAGGGTTTTAAAACTTTATAACCCATATTTTCTCTATTCTCTTTCAAAGAGTAAACCATATAGGTTTTTCTTAGAAATTTTTAAATAAATCCATAAATTCCCATCTAGGTTTTATTCTTTAACCTTTAATTTAATCATTCAAGAACTTATAAATAAATCTTATAAATTTTCGGGTTGTCACATTATTATTATTTTATTGTGTTACTTGTTGGGCAATTGTTGCTCACCCTTGCATAATAACATTGCAGCTAAAGTTGAAAGAGTTGATGAGCCATCCACTAGTAAGGGCAAAGGCAAAGGCAAAGCAAACAAGTGATGCAGAATTGTTATATTTGTTTAAATGATGTTTATGTAATAGACTTAAATTATGTTTCCACATTGATGCTTATTTAAGGTTAGATGACGTGGAATTTATTTGTCAAAGATGTTGTAACCCTTTAATGGGAGATTTCTAGTTTAATTAAGAGTTTTCATTTATATTTGAATGGGTAGTTAGATGTGATGTGATGTATTTGGATAGTGAACACCAAATCCTGAGGAAATAAAGTGCCTGGATTTGGGGGTGTCATAGGTTGGTATCAGAGCTGTAGGTTATGAACCTTAGATGGCGAAACCTTAGGGTCGTAGCCTTTTAAGAGTCAAAAAACATAGTGGTGATAAACTCTTATCGAGTTCTAAGAAATGAATTCCTTAATTCATTAAAGATAATAAAAGACTTTATGTGCTATGTGTTTATGTGTTAACAACCTATGTGCAGCGACTAGTGCCGAGTATTAATTATAACTTAAACGTTATTGTCAGGATGTCGAATGTTGGAGGATTCAGTCAGCCTAGGGAGATTGAGCCCCGAGTGGCTGGAGAGGAGGAGCCCCGTGATATCCATGTTATCCGGGAGCAGTTGATACAAAGAGAGCCATCTCCATTGATCACTGTTATGGGTCAGGAGCATGAGCCCGAGTTTGATTCAGAGGAGGAATCTGAGGATGTTGAGATAGAAGCTGAGGAGGATGATGAGGATCCCGAGGAGGTATCCCTTACCTCTGTCGATGTTGACATGTACGATGCATTGTATGATCGTACCATATAGTTGTAGGATAGAGTCAGAGATTTGGAGGGACTGGCAAATAGACGTCAGACTCTTATAGATTAGAAGAATGAGAAAATTGAGGATCTTGATGTACGTCTTGGAGACGTGGAGTGGAAGCTAGTTCAGGTAGAAAGTCAAAAGGAAGATCTATTAGCTGAGAATGAGAAGATGAAACTTGAACTCGAGAAATTGAAGAATGATCTGAGTGAGGAGTCAGCGGAACGTGCTAGAGCAGAGGATGCTTGGATGAACACTGCTCGATGTGCAGAGATTTCTGAAGAAGGTGAACGGGCAAAGAGGGCTAAGATTGAGGAGATAGACTACACCTTTCAGACAGCGATTGATAGGGCCCAAGATCGAGTTTTCCACTATCCAGTTTAGTTCGAGGGCTTGCCATGGTACATATTGGATCGCAGGACGATGTTCCGTATCATGGAGGAAGAACGCAGGAAGGCGGTTCGACGCCTTAGTAGGCCGTGATAGGAGATGTATTAAAGTATATGTGTAAATATTTATGATAGTTAATGATGTAAATTCCAGCGTGATTATACACAATGGAATATGACTATTTAATCCTAAAGATTATTTGATCTTGGGATAGTTGATGTAAATAGCAGTGATGCTATCTTTCTATGTTTAAGACTTTTGAATGAATGAAATATCAATTTTATTTGAAGATGTTATGTGTTAAATGTTTAACCTGAATTGTTTGAGTTAAATGTTGAACACTTAAGACATTGAGTGATGATCTAATAAGCGCATATTCTTGAACAGAAAATGCCGCCGAGACGCCAACCACGTCAACAAGCTTAGGAGAGCTCTACCAATAACAACAACGACGCCAATGCTAATCATGCTTAGCAGTTGTTGAACCTTTTGGTTGGAGCACTTGCTAATCAGCCGCAAGCTCCACCAGTGATGTCATTTAAAGATTTCAAAGCGGTAGGACCGCCAGAGTTTAGGGGTTCCCTGAACCCGATCGAAGCCCAAACCTGGGTGATGGAAATGGAGAAAGTATTTGACGTTGCTAGGGTTAGTGAGGATCAAAAGACTGCCTTTGCAAAGTTCATGCTTAAGTCAGAGGCCAGTTACTGGTGGCAAGCAAATAAAATTCGGGAAGGTCAGGGTGTAATCGCGTGGGAGAGGTTTAAAGAGATGTTCTTTGAGATGTATTTTCCGACTAGCTCGCGAAATCAAATGGAGATTCAATTCCTAGAACTGAAGTAAGGTACCATGACTGTACCGGAATACGCTGTGAAATTTAACGAGTTGGCTTGGCTCGCAACATACCAAGTGAACACCGATGAGAGGAAGGCGAGGAGATTTGAACAGGGATTGAAGCCGTGGTTGTACATCAAGGTGTCAATGTTCCAATTGAACACTTTTGCCGGAGTTTTAGAAAAGGCGATTATCGCAGAAGGTGGGAGTGATGCTCTGACTAAATATAACCAAGAGCAAAAGAAGAAGAAGGGTGAAAATGAGAATAACAAAGCGAGTAGTAGTAACAGTGGTGGTTACAATCAGAAGAGAAAGTGGAATGATAATGGATCTGCTGGAAATCAACATGGAGGTCAGAAGAAGAAGGTGGAAGTGTGTGTTACGTGCGGGAAGAATCATATGGGAATTTGCCTGAAGGGGAAGAGGGTATGCTACAATTGCGGTCAGGAGGGCCCACATAGCACCGAATTATCCGAATCTAAAGAAGGGCGCTTGTTTCCCTTGTGGATCAAAGGATCATCTGGCTAGGGATTGTCCCAAGAAGGCAGCAGGAGGAGTAGGAACAGGAGGGAATAAGGGAAACAGTGGTGGTTGTGACGCCCCCAAATTCTCTACACTTCCTTGTAGAAGATATGGTACTCACGTGAAACTATACAACTATAAATATTCAATAAAATATGATTTGTATCTATCCAAGGTTCACAGTATCCCATAACAGATGATAATTCCTGCCAGAACGTTATCTATGTTTGGATACCCTCACTTGGATGTATAGATTCATATCTCATGAATACCTCTTTCATATCGATATTCCCTATCTATCTGACATTCACAGTATTAACGATAAGATTGTCCATAGAACTGAGGGGCGCATTCCGGTAAAGATGACACCTTATCGGCGCTCATTAAGTGTAACCTCAGAGCTTATAGGACTTTCAATATCATTCAAATACCCTCATTCAGATGTATAGTTTATATAGATACTGTATTTACTTAGTACAAATATGCTAAAGAAAGTAAAGATCAGAGTATAACGCATTCGATGTAATAAAGGATGATAATATATTACATATCATTAAGTTCAGTTACATCGTTCTCAGTACTAAGTTATTACAACAAAGCCTTATAAAGACTTGAATTATTCAAAAACAGTAAATAAAACTAGTAAACATGTCCTTTTCCTTTGTCTGTCCCAAAAGTGCCGGGATTATCATTTAAAACTGCAAAAGAAGATATATGCAAGAATGAGCTACAAATGCTCAGCAAGTTCATTTGAAAACGTAAATACAATGTGTTTGATTTGAAAGATGTCAATGATATATAACTGAGGGTTCTGTACATGAACCATATATTTCAATTAGTTCTATCAGTCTTCAATGACTTAGAACCGTTTGATTTCGGATATCTAGTACGGGATCAGCCTAACCAATATCCTAGGAGTATGCATATCATCCTACAATTTTGTGTCGATATGTAATCAACATTTACCGGCACCTTATATCAAGGTGTTTCAGTTCACCTTACATCAAGGTGTTCCATTTCTCAGTATAAGATGTCGTACCAAAATAATTTGGTTTGACACAACAATTTAAGCTCGAATAAACAATATATGAATAATGATTCATTTCTTAAGTTATGCTGATCAAGAAGCAATAACTTCACAATTATTGATAGCAAGATGTAATAGACTTGCTTAAATGTAACAAGGTTAGAAGACTTGCCTCGTATATCTTTTACAGTTAATATAACGGTTTAAACGTTCGTCGTAAATCCCATACGATTATAAGTTTATGTAGACAAATAAGCGTTTAACGATTAAATCTTTTAAGTTTTATTTCGGGTATCATAACCGCATATAAATAAGATTTCTTCTATAATATATGAAATAATTTTAGCATTATAACTGCTTACAGAATGAATATTTTTCAACTGTATTTAAAATAAATTGAGCATTATAACTGCTTATAAAATGAATATTCGGCTATTATATTTGAGAAAATTTCAGCATTATAACTGCTTATAAAATGAATATTTTTACTAAATAGTTGAAGAATTTGGACATAGTAACTGCTTATAAAAGTATATTTTCTAATATATAAGAGAAAAAAATCGGACATTATAACTGCTTGTAAATAGGACTTTTGTACTATATACTTAAAATAATTTGGGCATTATAATTGCTTGTAAATAGGACTTTTGTACTATATACTTAAAATAATTTGGACATTATAACTGCTTATAAAAGTATATTTTTACTAAATATATATAAAGAAAAATGAAAATAATAACTACTAGAGTAATACCTCTTGTAGTTGCTAGCTTTACTTCCAATCGCGCAGCGCTTCGATGCTTAGAAAATATTTTTATCTCACAATATCTCTCAGAATATAAATATAGAGTGTTTTTGCTCTCGAACTGCTCTTGAAAAATAGTAAGGAATGAATGAACTAAGCTTGCTATTTATAGAAAAACCAAGTTTCACTAATTGCACGTTAGGGGCTCTGCTTATTACACTTTGGTACCTAGGTTAATTACACTTTAGTACCTAGCGTGTGCCAGGCGTAAGCTGGCGTGTGCCAGGCGTAAGCACGACAAAACATAAGCACGAAAAGCAGCTTGTCAGCGTAAGCACGACAAAGCACTATATCAGTTTAAGCACGACACAACAGCTTACTAAAAATAATTTATCAGGATGCTTTTTGGTGAAATCGTGGACAGCACGACAAATCATTTTGTCAATGTAAGCATGACTAAGCAGCTTGACTAAAAATTTATTTGACCAAATTTATCGTTTACATGATATAATCATAAAACACTTGCTTCGAAATATCATTTCAATCTTTATTAAGCACACATGTTGTAACGAATGCGATTTTTGTGATTAAATAAAAATATTTATTGAGTTATATAAATATTTTTATTAATATGTTTATTGAGTAAAATAAATAATTTATAAGTTATGGTGAAAGAATTTATGTTAAAACTTATTTAAATGTGATTTGATGTGTTTATTCTAATTTAATTTAATAATTAAATTAGATGATGGAAAGAATGATTTATTTGAATAATATAATTTATTTGGTGATATTGTTATTAATTAAATAAAATTATTATTTGAGTTAGTAAGGTTTAATTGAATTTATTTAATAATAAGTTTAATTAAATTACATGTGTGACAATTAGAACTATATGTTATGATGATTTATTAAATAAATGAGAAGTGTTTTAATTCAGTTTTACCAAACAAGACTCTATGACCTTTGTTTGGAAATAATGAGTTATTTTAATTGTGTTTTACCAAACAAGGCCTTATGACCTTTAGTTAGAATAATGGATTATTTTTAAAATAGTTTGCCAAACAAGCCTTATGGTTTTTTTTTTGAATTATGTAACTGATAGATTAATATCAGTATACGTTATCATTTTATTAAATTATCAATTTTTATTCTTTATTCCATCAGTTATATTTTTTTTAAAGTCACGTCAGTTAGAAAAAAAGAAGAGAAGAACAGAGTATTGAGAGAGAGTGAGCAGAGTTTTGAGAATTGAGAGGAAAGAGAGAATTTGAGAAGAAGAATTTGGAGATTGGAAAGGAGAATTCCAAAATCAAAGAAGGTTAATCAAGTTTTAAGCAATAGAAGGTATAACTCTTGCTAAATTTTGTTCTTCACTGTATTTTGTTTCTCTGTATAAAAACTTGTTGGTTCAAAACATGAATTATTTGATTATAGTTGTTGTAATTGATATAAAGCATGCATTAGATGATTATATGATGGATATAAACTAGTTTGAAGAGTTAATTCATGAAAACATGTTTTTTTGAATTTAGTTTTTAATTTTTACAGAGTTTATTTCATGAATTGTATATATGTATGAAAATTGATGCTTAAATTAGTTGTTATTTGGTAAATTGATAATTTCTTATGATTATATGATGAAAAACGAAAAGAATGCATGTATAATGGATTAAAATGATTGAAAGATGAGTTTATAGTGTTTGATTTCATTAAATGGCTAAAATATGAATATTTGTATAAACAGTGAATTTTTGGGTTCTAATTGGTTGATTATGTGTATTATAATGATTAGATTAGTTACAAACATGTTGGGTAATTGTTTTCTAGTATATTTTGATGTCTGGGTAAGTTTAAATTATGTATTGGACGGTAGAATTCAAAACATTTTGGCCAAATTTGGTCTAAGTTTTTACTGGTTCACGAACTGTAGAAGGTGTCAGTCGCGTCTACCGCCCCGGCGGTAGAAATGAGACAGCAAAATCGCCTCGGCGGCCTTGTCGCCCCGGCGGCAAATTTGAGCTATGTTTGTCGCCCCGGCGACAGCCTGGCCCCTGCGACGATTTTGTTAAGAAATTCACCGCCCCGGCGGTGGAACAGTAATTAAAAAAAAAAAATTAATTTAATTTATTTGTTTTGTGATATTGTTATGTTGTTATATGTATGTTTAAAACCTATAGTAAGGTAATAAATGATCAATGAGATACCACGAGGGTTGTTAGCAAATATTTGTGGATTATTGAATGTCAATCGTGATGGTTCAATAAAATAGGAGAAGAACGAGACTAAAAATGTATATGAATTTGTAACTAATTATCGTTATCGTTTTGTAATCAAAATGTATAGGGTGATTAAGGGACGTGCATTAATTAAATCTACGCACGAGGCAAGTTCCTTATCTCAATTTATTACGTTTACGTTAAGCAAGTTTCCTTTCCTTAAACTTGTTATTTCATTTAAAGCAAGTTAATTTCCATTGAGCAAGATTATAAACCTTAGCTTATTGTTATTCAAGCAAGGTTGATACCATGTTGAGTACTTATATTTTTTTTTCAGTTATTTTATATTCGATCATTGATTGTCATTTAAATTCCAAATATACACTTGGTTGTTTGACTTTATTGATGAATTAGACTAGCAAACCCTTATTGATTCAGCTAGTCCTTAGTTGATGAGCGATTTCAAAGACTTAGAATATTTTCTATACTTGTTCCAAGCCAAGTTCCTTTTGGTACGGATTCAGACGATAACCTGAGATGAACAACCCTAATATAGGGGACTACTTACGCGACAGCGTTAAAATGTTTGTGCACAATACATTGTACAAAGGGCTGATCCCCCTAAGTACGAGATGGATGGTCCATAGTCTATAAGACTGTTAAAGGTTACGGTAGAAATACTTGATAACCTAGGACATAGTTCGAGGTCTTGTGACCCTCAGATATAATTTCTAAATCTTGAAATCTACTTTTCCTTGAATCGAGCATTCTAACGAGCTTTTAGACTTTGATCATTTATTGACTGAGATTCAGAAAACTGTTATTCCTCAGTTGAAATCCATTTCATTTAAATATTATTGTCATCATACTGGTGAGCAATCGTTTGCTCACTCTTGCATTAAACATTGCAGCTAAGACAGAAAAGCCGGACGAGCCGTCCACGAGTAAAGGCAAGGGCAAGATGCCGAAGTAGCAGAAGATTTATTGTTTGTTTGATGTTTATATGTAACAAGACTTATTTAATATTATGTTTTATTCCGCATTAATGTATTAAGGTTAAGATAACCTGGGATTTGTTTTATTTTGAAGATTGGTGATGTAACCTCATTTGAGGGAAGATAATTCTTTAAGTTTAATTTAATTATATTATCTTTATCATGGGTAGTTAGCTGTGAATGTATGGTATAGTGAACACCAAGTCTGTGGAGTTGAAGTACCCAGATTTGAGGGTGTCACAGATTGGTATCAAAGCTGATAGGTTATGAACCTTTAAGTGGGGAAAAACCTTAGGGTAATAGCCTTTTAGAAGATAGAGCATATAGAGGTGATAAACTCTTATCGAGTTCTAAGGAATGGATTACGGAAATTCATAAAAGACAATAAAACGATTATGTGCTATGTGCTTATTTGATAACAAACTTATGTGCTCGCGAGTATTATCGATTAGTAATTAAAACTTAAAATCTTGTTGTCAGGATGACTGATAGAGGAGAACCCAACCAAGCTAGGAAGGAGGAGTCCCGAGATATTTACGTAGTTCATGAGCAGTTAGTGCAGAGGGAGCCATCCCCATTGGTCACAGTTGCAGGTCCTGAGTACGAGCCTGAGACTGATCATGAGGATGATCCGGAGGAGGTCGAGGAGGAGGAGGAGGACCCTGAGGAGATATCACTAACTTCCTTAAGTGTTCAGATGTATGAGCAGGTGTATGATCGCAACATTGAGTTGCAAGATAGAGTGGAGGAGTTAGAGAGGCAGCTGGCCGAGCGACAGACTGTCTTGGAGCAGAAAAACAGTGAGATAGAGGAGCTAGATATATGTCTTGGAGACGTGGAGTGGAAGCTGGTTCATGTAGAGAGTGAAAAGAAGGAGTTAGAAGAACAGGTTGCGGAACATCAAGCCACTTTAGAGCAGAAGGATGCTGAGATCCAAGACCTTTCATCACGTCTTGCAGAGGTTGAGCAGAGGCTAGCACAGTCTGAGTATCGACGAGGACAGTTGATAGCCAGGAATGAAATTGTATGAGATGAGTTGAAAAAGGAGTCAGCCGAGCGGGCGAGAGCTGAAACTGCTTGGTTGAGGGAGGCTAACCGCGCAGATTGTGTTGAATGTGAGGTGCGGTCAAAGAAGGCCAAGATTGATGAGATGGAGTATATTTTTCATAACACGGTAGATAGAGCTCAGGATCGAGTTCAACGTTATTCGGATATAATGGGTCGAAGGATGATGACTCGTATTATGGAGCAGGAACGCCAGGAAGTTGTGCGTCGTGGGTTATCATCGTAGATTATGATTAGATATGTTATAATGAAATCTATGAAGATTAATAAGTTGTTAATCCCAGTTTTATATAACGGGATAGAATAATGATGTAATCCTGGAACTTTATGATGTCAGGATAGATGATGTAAATAACTATGATGTTATTTTTATTATGTTTTAAAGCAGTAAATGAATAAAATGCGAAAGTTTATCAGATGTGTTGTGTGTTAAGTGTTGTTTATAAATGTTTAAGTTAAGACTTAAATGTTTAAGTAATTGAGTAATAATCTAATAGCGCAAATTCTTAACAGTAAGATGCCGCCAAGAAGACAAACCCGTCAACAGACCCCTGAGGGATCCACCAATAACAACGAAGAAGCCAACGCTAATCTAATGCAGCAGCTGGTGAATTTGCTAACGGGAGCATTTACGAATCAACCCCAAGCTCAGGCCACGACTTTTAAAGACTTCAAGGCTGTCGGACCTCCGGAATATCACGGCTCTATGAATCCAATTGAAGCCCAAACCTGGGTCATGGAGATGGAGAAGGTGTTTGATGTCGCTAGGGTCAACGAGGACCAGAAGACGGCATTTGCAACATTTATGCTGAAATCCGAAGCTAGCTACTGGTGGTAAGAAAATAAGACTCGAGGTGGCCAAGGGATTATTATGTGGGAGCGATTTAAGGAGATGTTTTTCGAGACTTACTTTTCGGCAAGCGCACAAAATCAAATGGAGGTGCAATTTCTGGAATTAAAGCAAGGTACCATGACGGTGCCTGAGTATGCAGCAAAATTCAATGAGCTGGCGAGGTTTGCGCCATATTAGGTCAACACGGATGAGCGAAAGGCTAGAAAGTTTGAGCAGGGACTGAAGCCCTGGCTGTATAGTCGAGTTTCAATGTTCCAACTGAACTCATTTGCGACAGTTTTGGAAAAGGCAATTATCGCTGAAGGAGGCAGTGATGCTTTGTCCAAGTATAATCAGGAGCAGAGGAAGAAGAAGAATGAAAGTGAAAACAAGGCAAGTGGTAGCCATGAGGGCAGCGGTCAGAAGAGGAAGTGGAGTGATAGTAACTCTGCGGGAAGTCAGCAGAGTAATCAGAAAAAGAAGGTGGAGGCCTGCGGTATCTGCGAAAAGAACCATGTGGGTGTTTGCTTGAGGGGAAAAAGGGTGTGCTATAACTGCGGACAGGTGGGTCATATCGCAACAAATTGCTCTAGTCCGAAGAAAGGCTCATGTTTTATTTGCGGGTCAAAGGATCATTTTGCACGGGATTGCCCTAAGAAAGCTGCAGGGAGTGCAAGCGGAGGAAAGAGAAGTAATGGTGGAGGCAATTTGACTATCACAGGACCGACACAGCCCAATCGACCCACTGCTCGAACATTCAATATGACGGTGCAGGATGTTGTGCAGTCAAAGGATGTAGTGTCAGGTATCATTCCAGTCAATAATGTTAATGCTTATGTATTGTTTGACTCGGGAGCTACTTACTCATTTATATCCGATGATTTTGCTAAGAAATTAGGGTTACCTCAGGAAGAATTAGATTACCCCATGAATATAGAAATTACGAATAGGGAAGTGATTCCTGTTAAGTTTGTCCATAAGAACTGTCAGATAGATATTAAAGGTCATGTGATGACAGTAAAATTAATCCCAATTCGTCTTGGGGAGTTTGATGTTATTTTGGGTATGGATTGGTTGTTCAACCATGGGGCAGTCATTGACTGTCAAAAGAAGTGTGTAAACCTTATGACTCCGTCAAAGGTTGTGTTTTATGGCAGCAAGTCACCTAGACAAACGAGTTGTCTGACGATGATGCAGGCCAGAAAGATGTTGAGACAAGGATGTGTAGGATATCTAGCCTACATAGTCGATACCCGAAAGGTGAGTGTAAAGTTGGAGGAGATACCGGTTGTTAGGGATTTTGCGGATGTGTTTCCTGATGATTTTCCAGGACTACCGCCAGATAGAGAAATTGAGTTTGTGATTGATCTAGCACCGGGTACAGCCCCTATATCAAAAGCTCCGTACCGAATGGCTCCGGTAGAAATGAAGGAGTTGATGGTACAACTGCAAGAGTTGCTGGATAAAAAGTATATTCAACCAAGCGTTTCACCGTGGGGAGCGCCAGTATTATTCGTCAAGAAGAAGGACGGATCAATGCGTCTTTGCATTGATTATAGGGAATTGAACAAGGTCACGATTAAAAACAAGTATTCGTTGCCAAGGATCGATGACCTGTTTGACCAGTTGAAGGGAGCGAGATATTTTTCAAAGATAGATCTGCGAAACGGGTACCATCAACTAAAGGTGAGGAAGGAAGACATACCAAAGACGGCATTTCGAACTAGATATGGTCACTATGAGTTTTTGGTTATGTCATTTGGTTTAACGAATGCGCCTGCAGCATTCATGGACTTTAATGAATAGGGTGTTCAAACCATTTCTGGATAAATTTATGGTGGTATTCATAGACGACATTTTGGTTTACTCCAAAACACAGGAAGAACACGTGAAGCATTTGAGGGTGACATTGGAGGCGTTAAGAAAAGAGAAATTGTATGCAAAATTTTCGAAGTGCGAATTTTGGTTGGAGCGTGTTCAATTCCTTAGGCATGTTATCGATAAAGACGGGATTTCAGTGGATCCAGCGAAAGTGGAAGCTGTGATGAACTGGGATCAGCCGAAAACACCGTCAGAAGTGAGGAGTTTCCTAGGTTTGGCAGGATACTACAGACGTTTTATTCAAGATTTCTCTAGGATCGCCACTCCGTTAACAAATTTAACAAGAAAATCAGTGAAGTTTGTTTGGACGGAGAAATGCGAAGAGAGTTTCCAAGAACTAAAGAAGAAACTAAGTTCGGCACCTGTGTTGTCTTTGCCAGATGATACAAGAAATTTTGTGGTATATAGTGACGCATCGCATAAGGGACTTGGTTGTGTGCTGATGCAGAATGGTAAGGTTATTGCATATACATCGCGCCAGCTAAAGGATTATGAAAAAGGGTATCCGACCCATGATTTGGAGTTAGCAGCTGTGGTGTTTGCTCTGAAAATCTGGAGGCACTATCTCTATGGGGAGAAGTGTGAAATATATACAGACCATAAAAGTCTGAAGTATATTTTTACACAGAAGGATTTGAATATGCGGCAGAAGAGATGGATAGAATTGATCAAAGATTATGATTGTGAAATTCTATACCATCCGGAAAAGGCTAATGTGGTTGCCGACGCTTTGAGTAGAAAAGGTCGAGAGAAACTATTTTTGTTAACTGATCAGGAGAAGCTCGTAGCGGAAATGGCTAAATTGGAGTTAGAGGTGAAGGGTCTGGCAGAGCCTAATGAAAAATTGTTCCAGATAGAAACTCAACCAACTCTGGTGGACAAAGTCAAGGAAGCGCAACTCCAGGATGAAGAGTGTGTTAAGATACGGAAAAGAGTGCTCGAGGGAGAAGAGCTTAAATACAACATCGATACAGAAGGGTTGCTAAGATTTGAAGGTAGAATCTGGGTTCCGTTAGTGCTGGAGGTCAGAGAGGAAATTTTGAAAGAAGCTCATAGTTCAAGATTTTCGATTCACCCAGGAAGTACAAAGATATACGAGGATCTTCGCCAACATTTTTGGTGGTCAAACATGAAAAGAAAGGTTGCTGAGTGTGTTGCGAAGTGTCTCACTTGTCAGAGAGTTAAAGCGGAGCATCAACGACCAAGTGGTTTGTTACAGCCCTTGGAGATACTAGAATGGAAGTGGGAGCATATCACGACGGATTTTGTGGTAGGGCTTCCAACTACTCAGAAGGGTTATGACGCAATATGGGTCATAGTGGACAGACTGACGAAATCAACACATTTTTTGCCTATCAAAATCAGATTCACTTTGGATCAGCTGGCGAAATTATACGTCAAGGAGATTATTTCAAGGCACGGTGTTCCAGTGTCAATAATGTCAGACAGAGATCCACGTTTAACCTCAAAATTTTGGAGGAGTCTGCAAGCTTGTTTGGGAACGCAATTGAGAATGAGTACAACCTACCATCCTCAAACCGATGGCCAGAGCGAAAGAACAATTCAAACGTTGGAGGATATGCTTCGGGCGTGCGTCATGGATTTTAAGGGAAACTGGGATGATCATTTACCTCTGGTCGAGTTTGCCTATAACAACAGTCATCACGCGAGTATTGGAATGCTGCCATATGAAGCATTGTATGGAAGGAAGTGCAGAACTCCGTTTTGTTGGGACGAGGTTGGTGAACAACGCCTATTGGGACCCGAGCTGGTACAACAAACTGCTGAAATTATAAAGGTGATAAGAGCTAGATTGTTAGCTGCTCAAGACAGGCAGAAGAAATATGCGGATCAACATCGTAAAGATCGTGCATTTGACGTCGGGAGTTTTGTGTTCCTCAAAGTATCTCCCTGGAAGGGAAAGATTAGATTTGGTAAAAAGGGTAAGCTCCGTCCGCGATTTATTGGACCCTTCGAGGTGCTTAAACGAGTAGGTGAGGTAGCTTATGAGATAGCTTTACCTCCCGAGTTAAACCATATTCACAATATCTTTCACATATCGGTGCTACGACCGTATAAGTCTGATTATAAACATGTAATAGAGTATGAACCAATACAGTTTGAGAAAGATTTATCCTATGAAGAGATACCTGCACAGATAGTAGACAGGAAAGAGCAAGTTCTCAGAAATAAAGTGATACCTTCTGTTAAGGTAATCTGGAGGAACCACAATGCTGAAGAAGCTACGTGGGAACTCGAGGAGAAAATGATGCAGAATTATCCTCAATTATTTGTTTAGTTTTTGTATCACGATTCTGGGGACAGAATCTTTGTAAGGAGGGGAGAATGTAACGGACGAATTAATTGTGTTGTGATTCTGGGGACAAAATCCTTTTAAGGAGGGAAGGATGTAACGAATGCGATTTTTGTGATTAAATAAAAATATTTATTGAGTTATATAAATATTTTTATTAATTTGTTTATTGAGTAAAATAAATAATTTATAAGTTATGGTGAAAGAATTTGTGTTAAAAGTTATTTAAATGTGATTTGATGTGTTTATTCTAATTTAATTTAATAATTAAATTAGATGATGAAAAGAATGATTTATTTGAATAATATAATTTATTTGGTGATATTGTTATTAATTAAATAAAATTATTATTTGAGTTAGTAAGGTTTAATTGAATTTATTTAATAATAAGTTTAATTAAATTACATGTGTGACAATTAGAACTATATGTTATGATGATTTATTAAATAAACGAGAAGTGTTTTAATTCAGTTTTACCAAACAAGGCTCTATGCCCTTTGTTTGGAAATAATGAGTTATTTTAATTGTGTTTTACCAAACAAGGCCTTATGACCTTTAGTTAGAATAATGGATTATTTTTAAATCAGTTTGTCAAACAAGCCTTATGATTTTTTTTGAATTATGTAACTGATAGATTAATATCAGTATACGTTATTATTTTATTAAATTATCAGATTTTATTCTTTATTCCATCAGTTTATATTTTTTTTAAAGTCACGCCTGTTAAAAAAAAGAAGAGAACAACAGAGTATTGAGAGAGAGTGAGCAGAGTTTTGAGAATTTATAGAAAAGAGAGAATTTGAGAAGAAGAATTTGGAGATTGGAAAGGAGAATTCCAAAATCAAAGAAGGTTAATCAAGTTTTAAGCAATAGAAGGTATAACTCTTGCTAAATTTTGTTCTTCACTGTATTTTGTTTCTCTGTATAAAAACTTGTTGGTTCAAAACATGAATTATTTGATTATAGTTGTTGTAATTGATATAAAACATGCATTAGATGATTATATGATGGATATAAACTAGTTTGAACAGTTAATTCATGAAAACATGTTTTTTTGAATTTAGTTTTTAGTTTTTACAGAGTTTATTTCATGAATTGTATATATGTATGAAAATTGATGCTTAAATTAGTTGTTATTTGGTAAATTGATAATTTCTTATGATTATATGATGAAAAACGAAAAGAATGCATGTATAATGGATTAAAATGATTGAAAGATGAGTTTATAGTGTTTGATTTCATTAAATGGCTAAAATATGAATATTTGTATAAACAGTGAATTTTTGGGTTCTAATTGGTTGATTATGTGTATTATAATGATTAGATTAGTTACAAACAAGTTGGGTAATTGTTTTCTACTATATTTTGATGCCTGGGTAAGTTTAAATTATGTATTGGATGGTAGAATTCGGAAAATTTAGGCCAAATTTGGTCTAAGTTTTCACTGGTTCGCGAACTGTAGAAGGTGTCAGTCGCGTCTACCGCCCCGGCGGTAGAAATGAGCCAGTAAAATCGCCTCGGCAGCCTTGTCGCCCCGGCGGCAGATTTGAGCTATGTTTGTCGCCCCGGCGACAGCCTGGCCCCGGTGACGATTTCGTTAAGAAATTCACCGCCCCGGCGGTGGAACAGTAATTAAAAAAAATTTAAAATTTATTTATTTGTTTTGTGATATTGTTATGTTGTTATATGTATGTTTAAAACCTATAGTAAGGTAATAAATGATCAATGAGATACCACGAGGGTTGTTAACAAATATTTGTGGATTATTGAATGTCAATCGTGATGGTTCAATAAAATAGGAGAAGAACGAGACTTAAAATGTATATGAATTTGTAACTAATTATCGTTATCATTTTGTAATCAAAATGTATAGGGTGATTAAGGGACGTGCATTAATTAAATCTACGCACGAGGCAAGTTCCTTATCTCAATTTATTACGTTTACGTTAAGCAAGTTTCTTTTCCTTAAACTTGTTATTTCATTTAAAGCAAGTTAATTTCCATTGAGCAAGATTATAAACCTTAGCTTATTGTTATTCAAGCAAGGTTGATACCATGTTGAGTACTTATATTTGTTTTTCAGTTATTTTATATTCGATCATTGATTGTCATTTAAATTCCAAATATACACTTGGTTGTTTGACTTTATTGATGAATTAGACTAGCAAACCCTTATTGATTCAGCTAGTCCTTAGTTGATGAGCGATTTCAAAGACTTAGAATATTTTCTATGAAAGTAGTATGCACACAAGCCAATCATATTTGATATGATGCAGCATATACTTTGTAATCTTATTCGATTATTAAAGGCATTTTACTTTATCAACATAGTGCTGTTATATTAAATGTGATAAACCCATAGTTTTGAGCAATGCTTTTAGAATCATGATGGTGATCATGCCAATGAGATCTAAATTCAAGATAGCTCACAAACTAAAATCGTTCCTAATCGTTGGATTACTAAAAAGGGGATTAGTGAATCCGGATAGATTAGTACATACGTTGCTTGCTCTTATGAAGATGATGATTGATCTCATAATCATTTGTGTGGAGACACTAAAGCAAGTATGTAGGTGCTTATTAGAGAATAAGTTCACTGAACGTGGCTCGCTAAGGAATACCTAATGGAGTTTTACTCGCCTGTCAATAGGAATTCCTCTAGTGATAGTAGTACAAGTGATCCTTGGACTTGAGATCATCATAGTATCTTGTGTATGATGAGTTATACTTTGACATGTCCCTTAAGAACCTGAGGGTATATTAAAGGGTGTGATTGGGTATAATAAGTTATACATGGAGATAGGTGAATGATCAACAAAGAATCTACCACTTCTAGTAAAAGGAGAGAATGTCCTATGTGATTCGATAAATGACGACTCAGAAGTCTTTGGCCAAAGCAGAATGAAATTAGAAAGGAGTTTCTAATTTGCATTAATTAGAGTTGTGCATTTCAGAATCGAAATACATATAATTAAATAAAATAAGACTTGACAGTAATTCCATGTCTTATATTTAATTGGGACATTGTATGGTAGAAGGATTGAATTGTACGGTAACTATTCACTGAAAGGTTCTTCTGTGATTAATGTTGAAATCTATATTATCTGGAAAGTCGTTAATCGCTAAGGGGGCTTACCCTTATTGTAGAATAAATATTATTTATTTAAATGAATTAAATAGTTTAATTTATTTATTTAAATAAAATTAGAATTGTTCTAATTGATTTATTCACAACCGGTTTAATATGGAGAACCTAAAGGGTCACACCGCAAAAGGAAAATATTTATTTAAGAAGTAAATGGCATAATCGTAATAATAAGTTAAGTGTATTTAATTTAATCTATGGAGATAGAATAAATTAAATAGCTTAATATTTATTATTTAATATTTTGGAAATATTAAATATAAATTAATAAGAGGAGTCTTATTATTATTATTATTACTATTACTATTATTTAATTCCTAATAGGGATTGAGAATTAATTAATAGAAGTACTCTCTCATGAATTCCTAATTGGATTAGGAGTTCAATTAATTAAAGGAGTTTAATTAAAATAAAAACCCTAATCCTAAATAGTTTAGGAGGGTTCCCTATATCTATAAATAAGAGGAGTCTTATTATGATTTGGGGTTAGACAATTTACACACTCTTGCATAAGAATTGTAGAGAGTACTTACAATTTCTATAGAGATAGAAACTAGGGTTTTGCCAACACCCATCTTCTTGAACAAGTATTATTCCTTGGTGGATCACCTCTAGAGGCCAAACACTTGGGTGGCTAACGTTGATCAAAGGAAGGAATTTAATCGGTGGAATTCAAGGAGAACGCGAAGCAATTGGAGGTGAACTTGTACCTGAGGAAGCTAGAATTCTACAAGGGTATAATTCTTATTCTCCATCTCTTTCGTTTAATTAATAATTGTGCATAAAGAAAGATCATGGTGATGGTTTGTATAAAATTTTAAAATCTGATTTTATCGCGCTTCCGCACTATTTATGTAATTTGATTGCATATTCGCGCTATGTACAAACCTAACAGTGGTATCAAGAGCCAAACTTTATGCGAATTATTAATTGTTTTGATTCTGTATATATATTGATATGTGTTAAGAACAATTTAATTGGGCATAATTGTTTGTGTACAATTATTTTATTTATTTTATTTATTTTTTTATTTATTTTGATTTTATTTATTTTCAATTAAGATAAAAGGTTTATTTTGAATTGGAATATAATTAAAATTAAAAGTTTTATTTGAACTTGGAATTGGATTCTACGTTAACTAGAATAAAGGAGTTTATTCATATATGGAATAGGATTCCATGTTTCCTAGAATAAAGGAGTTTATTCACATATGGAATAGGATTCCATGTTTCCTAGAATAAAGGAGTTTATTCACATATGGAATAGGATTCCATGTTTCCTTAAAAATAAAGATGTTTGTTTTGATAAGGAATAGGATTCAACATATTTTATTTTCCAATAATTTTAAGTTAAAAATAAAGGTGTTTATTTTAAACTTGAAATTGGTTTCCATATTAATTAAAATAAAGGAGTTTATTTTGATTTGGAATTTGATTAAAAATAAAGGAGTTTATTTTTATTCAAAAAAAAAAAAAAAAAAAATTGGATAAATTAAAATAAAAGAGTTTATTTTGATTTGGAATATGATTAAAATAAAGAAGTTTATTTTAATTAAAATTGGATTTCATGATAACTAATTAGAGTTGGAATTGGATTCCATAATAACTAATTGGAGTTGAAATTGAATTTTATACTAACTAATATTGCCCATTAAATGATATCAATGCATATATGGAATGGTTTTATTATTCATGAGATGAATGTTATTTATTGATACATATGGAGATATGTATGATAATAAATAGGGATTGATTATGGACTACTGACCAATGTGTGATTGGATTTATTTTAGTGGATGCTTGAATGAATGGGTTTTTTATAAATGGGGTCTGCGTACCTCGTCTTCTCTAATTTTTCTTAATGTAAATTCTATCTCCCTCCTATGTACTTCCCCTTGACTGCTGATCAAGGTTTCTATTTATTGTAAATAGTTTTTGTAATAGGACTAGTTAGAATTAATTTTGAAGAATTGAAGACAAAGGAGCAAGGAGCGCTTGAAGACCCGTTTGTAATGGAGCCCGGGTTTCAATGTAATAGTTATATTTAAATTTTGTTCTTGCACCCTAGGTTTGACCTTTTGGTTCACTTGGTGGCTCTAGTGAACCAAACTAGAATAAAAGTCCATAATCAATCCGGGTAGAATATAGTATTCTATATGTGCATGCTTGCTATGTATATATTATATATTATACAACATGCTTCGCATGTTAAATAATATGACGCGTATTTTATATATATATGTGCATGCGCGCTAAACAAGATGAGAAATAATAACAAACCCCTCAAAGCAATAATATTAAGTCCTAAGCGTTCAAAGATATTTGGAATATCGAACGTCGCCTTCTAGCATGGTAAAGCAATAGAGTATTAAAATATTTAATATGAGTTTGTTGTGTCACACAAGGCAAGTATTAAATATTTAAGATGTTGCTTTATTACATTTGATGCTTATACATAGACTGAACGATGTTGTTTTGTTGTGTCACACAAGGACAGTGTTTTTCTTTCGAATATATGGAAGTGCTAGGTTGGACTTAACTTGGATAATTTTGATTCGGATGTGTCACACTTGATCAAAATAATCTAAGAGGCAAATTAAAAGGAGTTACATAGTGATGTAATTGACAATAGTTGTCTACCTATTTATTTATATATCGTTTGTTGTGTCACACAAGGCTATATACATTTGAAATGGGATCCTTATTCTCACTAGCAAATCTTTAATTAGATTTGCCGAACTGTATATTGAGGGTAATATAGTTTGATGAAAATAGTGGGAGATACCAATTTAAAATAAAGACCTAATTTATTTTGGTAATTAATCAATAAATGAATGTATGCTAAAATGTTGTTAAATTACAAATTCATTTATAGAATTTTACAATGTCTAATTCACTATCACTGTGGAGCATATTAGATGCTAATTAATCGGACCGTATTAAAAGGACTGGTTAAAGAATTTGAGAATAGTTCTCAAGGCTGAAAAGCTATCTTATGTCCTTAATATGCCTATCCATGCAATGGTTGCAGACAATGCCTCAGAGGAAGAGATTGCTACTTTTAGAAAGTGGCAAGATGATGCACAGTTGGCTCAATGCATCATGCTCGCATCCATGAGTAACGAGCTTCAGCGTCAGCATGAAACTATGGATGCTCCTACTATACTCCTGCACCTTCAAGGAGTTGAAGGGTGAGGAAAGTAGGACTATTAGATATCAGATATCTAAGGAGCTCTTCCGATCTAGAATGACCGATGGCACTACAGTACAGATATATGTCCTAAAATGATCAATCTGATTAAACAATTGGGACAACTGGGTTTTAATGGATGGAGAGTTGATCCAAGATTTGATCTTGCAATCACTTCCAGACTCTTTTCTCACAAATTGTTGTGAATTTTCACATGAACAAGCTATATGTCAGCCTGTCTGAGTTGCTTAAACATGTTGAAAACTGTAAGAGTCACTTTCCAACCAAGAAAGACCAAGTCTTACTGGTAGATGTTTCTTCCAGGAAGTGGAAGAGGACCAAAGGATCTTCTTAAAAGAAGAACAATTCAAGAAGGTAAATGGAAAGGCAAAAACAAAGGATAATAAGAACAAGACTGATGCAGATAGCAAAGGAGTTTGCTTCCACTGCAATAAGCCTGGATACTGGAAAGGAAAACTGTAAGGAGAATCTTACAGAGGCTAACCAGAAGAAGCTTAATGAATTTTCGGTTACAGATATAGATTTGTTCATGATTAAAAATAAATTTTTTTATAAGTCAAGGTTCTACTTGGGTATTGGATACCGGCCGTAGTTCTCACGTATACAATCCAATGCAGAGACTAAGCAGAAGTAGAAAGCTAAACAAAGTAGTAATCTTATGTGTTGTAATGGAGCAAAGGTTGCTACATTAACCATAGGAACTTATTGTTTAGCAGTGCCTACGGGCAAGTCTATTAAGTTAATAAGTTGTTATTATGTTCCAGTTCTCTTTAGAAACATTATTACTTCCGTTGTTGGACAAGGAAGGTTTTGGTATTATATTTAAGAACAATTGTTGTTCTATTTATAATGATAATGTTTTGTTTGAAACTGAAAGATCACTTGATAGACTTTGTAAACTTGACTTACATGAAAAATATTTTACAAATTGAACAAACTAATAAAAGAAAAAGGAGATGGTCATTCAAAGAGTTGAATGTGTGTATTTGATGAAATACAAGTCTGAATCATTTGAAATGTTCAAAGAATTCAGAAGTGAAACAAATTGACAAAGTATTAAGATTCTTAGATCAGATCGAGGAATAGTATACTTGTGCAATAAGTTTCTAGATCATCTCAAAATGGTATTTTCTCATAATGCAAACCTCATGATACGCAATAATTGATTGATGTATCTAAAAGGAGAAATTGTACCTTGTTGGACATGGTGCAGTCCATAATGATTTTTTACCGACATTCTAGTATCCATCTGGGGTTATGCCCTAGAAACGGCTGCATATCTACAAAATAAGGTAACCTCAAAAATCTGGCCCCAATACTCTATAAAGGTTATGGATAGGGAGGATTCCTATTCTTAAGTATCTTAAGATAAGGGGTTGTCCAACTTATGTGAAAAGGTTTCAAAGATAAGTTTGGGACAAAATCTGACAAGTGCAGATTTGTGGGATATCCTAAAGAAAGTTTAGGGTATTATTACTATAATCCTACACGCTGCCTTCTTAGATAAAGGTGTTTATCATTGAAGAAGCTAGTGGGAGGGTAATAGATCTTGAAGGAGTTCAAGAACCACAAAGCACTTTAAGTCGAACCGAGGAACCTGTAGATAGACCTATTGTACCACAACCGAATCGTAAATCTGGAAGAGTACCGAAGATACCTGGGAGGTATGGATTCATCATAGAGGATGATGATGAGGTACGCATCATAGAGGATGATGATCCAGTTATATACGATAAGGCTATGAGTATAAGATACTCAGAGAAATGGTAGATGGCTATGAAATCCGAAATGGACTCCATGTATGAGAACCAAGTATAGACTCTGGTTACTCCACATAAGGGCTTAGTGCTTAGAGTGTGAATATGGGTCTTTTAAGAGAAAGACTGGGGCAAATGGCAAGGTAGAGACCTATAAGACCAGACCTGTTTAAAAGGTTTTTCAAGTCAAGGAGTTGACTGTGATAAAACCTTATTACCGGGTAATGCTCAAGTCCATTTGGATTTTACTTGCGATTGCAGCTTATTACGAAATCTGGCAAAATGGATGTGGAGACGTCCTTCCTCAGTGAGGACTTGAGGAGAATGTATGTATGATACAGCCAGAGGAATTTGTTTCAAAGGTTGAAGCAAATCGTGTTTTAAGCTACAATGATCCATTGATGGATTGAAGCAAGCTTCTCAAAGATGGAACATTCATTTTGATGAGACAATCAAAAGAGTTTGATTTTATCAAAAACGGGAATGAACCTAGTGTATACAAAAGGGTCAGTGGGAGCGTTGTGACATTCTTGGTATTATATGTTGATATACTACTGACAAGGAATAACACACCAATGCTACAATCAGTAAAGATAAAATTGTCTAAACATTCCTCCATGAATGACTTGGGAGGAGCATCCTATAAATTGGGGATATAAGTCTATATAGATAGATTTAAAAGGATGTTCGGCTTGACCCAAGGAACGTATATTCATTTGATGCTAAAGGCGTTTAGCATGGCAAACTCCAAGAGAGGTCTCATGATGATGAGCCATGGAGTGTATCTCTCTAAAATTGTCTCGAATTGAAAGAGAGATCACATGAGTTACTATCATGTATGCAATGAATATACTAGGCTTGATGTTGATCAGTCATATTCTGGAGAAGATCACTGTAAGACAGTGATAAACATCTTTAAGTACTTAACCGGTATTGAAGATGTAATCATAATTCATGGTAGGTTTGAATTAAAACTAGAGGGCTAAACAGACTCAAGTTTTTTCAGACTGACCAAGACGATAACAAATCCACTTTAAGATAAATCGTTACCTTGAAAGGTGGTGCAGTGAATTGGAAAGGTTCCAAACAGCAAAGAGTTGCTGGTTTAGTGACAAAGACAAAGTATATAGCTGTAAATGAAGCTGCAAGTTGATTGTTTGGATGAAAAGTTCATCACAGAACTAGGAATAGTTCCTAAGTCTCATCTTGGATTCAAACATGTGTTGCGGCACTTTCATTTGATTAGTGGAATCATTGAAAGAGAAGAAGTCACTATAGAGATAGTGGACTCTCAAGAACAACATTGCATATCCATTTACTGAAGCTTTATCCAAACAGCAGGATGATCGTCACTTAGAGAAGAAGGGTATTAGATACCATGATGATTGGCTTTAGTGCAAGTGGGAGATTGAAAGTAGTATGCACACAAGCCAATCATATTTGATATGATGCAGCATATACTTTGTAATCTTATTCGATTATTAAAGGCATTTTACTTTATCAACATAGTGCTGTTATATTAAATGTGATAAACCCATAGTTTTGAGCAATGCTTTTAGAATCATGATGGTGATCATGCTAATGAGATCTAAATTCAAGATAGCTCACAAACTAAAATCGTTCCTAATCGTTGGATTACTAAAAAGGGGATTAGTGAATCCGGATAGATTAGTACATACGTTGCTTGCTCTTATGAAGATGATGATTGATCTCATAATCATTTGTGTGGAGACACTAAAGCAAGTATGTAGGTGCTTATTAGAGAATAAGTTCACTGAACGTGGCTCGCTAAGGAATACCTAATGGAGTTTTACTCGCCTGTCAATAGGAATTCCTCTAGTGATAGTAGTACAAGTGATCCTTGGACTTGAGATCATCATAGTATCTTGTGTATGATGAGTTATACTTTGACATGTCCCTTAAGAACCTGAGGGTATATTAAAGGGTGTGATTGGGTATAATAAGTTATACATGGAGATAGGTGAATGATCAACAAAGAATCTACCACTTCTAGTAAAAGGAGAGAATGTCCTATGTGATTCGATAAATGACGACTCAGAAGTCTTTGGCCAAAGCAGAATGAAATTAGAAAGGAGTTTCTAATTTGCATTAATTAGAGTTGTGCATTTCAGAATCGAAATACATATAATTAAATAAAATAAGACTTGACAGTAATTCCATGTCTTATATTTAATTGGGACATTGTATGGTAGAAGGATTGAATTGTACGGTAACTATTCACTGAAAGGTTCTTTTGTGATTAATGTTGAAATCAATATTATCTGGAAAGTCGTTAATCGCTAAGGGGGCTTACCCTTATTGTAGAATAAATATTATTTATTTAAATGAATTAAATAGTTTAATTTATTTATTTAAATAAAATTAGAATTGTTCTAATTGATTTATTCACAACCGGTTTAATATGGAGAACCTAAAGGGTCACACCGCAAAAGGAAAATATTTATTTAAGAAGTAAATGGCATAATCGTAATAATAAGTTAAGTGTATTTAATTTAATCTATGGAGATAGAATAAATTAAATAGCTTAATATTTATTATTTAATATTTTGGAAATATTAAATATAAATTAATAAGAGGAGTCTTATTATTATTATTATTACTATTACTATTATTTAATTCCTAATAGGGATTGAGAATTAATTAATAGAAGTACTCTCTCATGAATTCCTAATTGGATTAGGAGTTCAATTAATTAAAGGAGTTTAATTAAAATAAAAACCCTAATCCTAAATAGTTTAGGAGGGTTCCCTATATCTATAAATAAGAGGAGTCTTATTATGATTTGGGGTTAGACAATTTACACACTCTTGCATAAGAATTGTAGAGAGTACTTACAATTTCTATAGAGATAGAAACTAGGGTTTTGCCAACACCCATCTTCTTGAACAAGTATTATTCCTTGGTGGATCACCTCTAGAGGCCAAACACTTGGGTGGCTAACGTTGATCAAAGGAAGGAATTTAATCGGTGGAATTCAAGGAGAACGCGAAGCAATTGGAGGTGAACTTGTACCTGAGGAAGCTAGAATTCTACAAGGGTATAATTCTTATTCTCCATCTCTTTCGTTTAATTAATAATTGTGCATAAAGAAAGATCATGGTGATGGTTTGTATAAAATTTTAAAATCTGATTTTATCGCGCTTCCGCACTATTTATGTAATTTGATTGCATATTCGCGCTATGTACAAACCTAACTGTTCCGAGCCAAGTTCCTTTTGGTACGGATTCAGACGATAAACTAAGATGAACAACCCTAATATAGGGGACTACTTACGCGACATCATTAAAATGTTTGTGCACAATACATTATACAAAGGGCTGATCCCCCTAAGTACGGGATGGATGGTCCATAGTCTATAAGACTGTTAAAGGTTACGGTAGAAATACTTGATAACCTAGGACATAGTTCGAGGTCTTGTGACCCTCAGATATAATTTCTAAATCTTGAAATCTATTTTTTTGAATCGAGCATTCTAACGAGCTTTTAGACTTTGATCATTTATTGACTGAGATTCAGAAAACTGTTATTACTCAGTTGAAATCCATTTCATTTAAATATTATTGTCATCATACTTGTGAGCAATTGTTTGCTCACTCTTGCATTAAACATTGCAGCTAAGACAGAAAAGTCGGACGAGCCGTCCACGAGTAAAGGCAAGGGCAAGATGCCGAAGTAGCAGAAGATTTATTGTTTGTTTGATGTTTATATGTAACAAGACTTATTTAATATTATGTTTTATTCCGCATTGATGTATTAAGGTTAAGATAACCTGGGATTTGTTATATTTTGAAGATTGGTGATGTAACCTCATTTGAGGGAAGATAATTCTTTAAGTTTAATTTAATTATATTATCTTTATCATGGGTAGTTAGCTGTGAATGTATGGTATAGTGAACACCAAGTCTGTGGAGTTGAAGTACCCGGATTTGAGGGTGTCACATATGTTACAAACTTCAAATCTCATTAGGGTTTAAGGTTTTAAACTTCTCGATATCTTGTTTTACATTATTCGTTCTAATTCTAAACGTATACGATAATGTTTTCGAATCGTATTAGGTTTTCAAAGATTACCTGAACAATCGTTCATCAGAATATATCATCACATAACACAGAGTCGGAGTAAGAAATTTTATTTAATAAACACATAATTTACATATACAAATCTTATTAGGGTTCAGAATATTACATTCACCCCTACTAATAAGAATTTCGTCCTCGAAATTACAGTACATGTTACAAAAATAAATGTGGGTAGTTGTCTCGCAGTTTACTCTCGAGCTCCCACGTAACTTCCTCTATGTTTTGATTTCTCCAAATAAACTTGACTGAAGGTATCACTTTATTCCGTAGATTTTGTTCTTTCTTTTCTATGATTTCAATAGGAACTTCTTCATATGATAAATCTTTCTCGATCTGAATAGGCTCGTAATCTATAACGTGTTTATAATCGGGTTTGTATGGTCGTAATACGGACACATGAAACACGTTATGAATATGTTCTAACTTAGGAGGTAAGACTACCTCATAAGCTACTTCACCTATCCTTCTCAATATCTGAAATGGTCCAATGAATCTCAGACTCAATTTTCCCTTCTTGCCGAAACGTATTTTGCCTTTCCACGGAGAAACTTTTAAAAACACGTGACTACCGACATCGAAATCTTGTAGCTTCCCGTGTTGATCTGCATATTTCTTCTGTTGATCTTGAGACATTTGTAATCTTCCTCGTATAATTTGAACTACCTCAGCGGTTTGGTGAACTATTTCGGGTCCTAGCATTTGTCGCTCACCGACCTCGTCCCAACATAAAGCTGTCCTACATTTCCTTCCATATAAAGCTTCAAATGGTGGCATTCCTATGCTGGCATGGTAACTATTGTTGTAGGCAAATTCTACCAAAGGTAACTGATCTTTCCAACTTCCCTTGAAATCTATGGTGCAAGTGCGCAATATGTCCTCCAATGTTTGAATTGTTCTCTCACTCTGACCGTCGGTTTGTGGGTGATAAGTTGTGCTTAATCTCAATTGGGTTCCTAAATGTTTTTGAAGACTTGTCCAAAAATTTGAAGTAAATCGTGGGTCTCGGTCTGATACTATAAAAACAGGGACTCCATGTCCAGAAATAACTTCATTGATGTAAAGTTTGGCTAACTGGTCAAGACTGAAGTTGACTTTTATGGGTAGAAAATGAGCTAATTTGGTAAGACGATCTACAATTACCCAAATGGCATTGTGACCTTTCTGGGTGTTTGGAAGGCCCACTACGAAATCCATAGTAATGTGTTCCCATTTTCACTCAGGAATTTCTAAGGGCTGTAGTAATCCACTCGGTTTCTGATGTTCATCTTTAACCCTTTGACACGTTAAGCATTTACTTACCCACTCTGCTATTTCTCTTTTCATGTTAGACCACCAAAAGTGTCAGCTTAAATCTTTGTACATTTTTATATTCCCTGGATGTACGACAAATTTAGAATTGTGGGCTTCATTCAGTATTTCATCTTTTAGTTCTTGTACTGACGGTACCCAAATTCTATCTTCGTACCTTAGTACCCCATCCTTATCCACTCTGAATTTGTTATTCTTCTTATGGGTTATTTCATTCTTACACTTCTGACACTCAGCATCGGTCTCTTGTAGTCCCTTGACTCCCTCCAATAAAGTTGAACCATTTTCCACAACAAATAACTTTTGGGTAGAATTCATTGGAACTCTTACCTCGATCTCAAGTTTGTCAAACTCTTTTATCAGTACCTCGTTGTTGGTTATTATATTCAACTTTTCTTGGTTCTTCCTACTTAACGCGTCTACTACGACGTTGGCTTTCCTGGGGTGATATAAAATTTCGCAGTCGAAATCCTTTATCAACTCTAGCCATCTCCTCTGCCTCATATTTAATTCCTTCTACGTGAAAATATACTTCACACTTTTATGATCTGTGTATATCTCACACTTCTCCCCATACAAGTAATGTCTCTAGATTTTCAAGGCAAATACTACCGCAGCTAACTCAAGATCATACGTACGATACCTCTTCTCATAATCTTTGAGTTGTTGTGAGGCATACGCAATCACCTTCCCATGTTGCATTAACACACAACCCAACCCCTTGTGTGATGCATCACTATAAACGACAAGGCCTCCTGTATCATCTGGTAAAGATAACACTGGTGCCATGCTTAATCGTTTCTTCAATTCTCGGAAGCTTTCTTCACATTTATCTGTCCAGACATACTTTACCGTGTTTTGAGTTAAATTGGTTAGCGGGATTGCTATTTTTGAAAAATCTTGTATAAAACGTTGATAGTACCCTGCTAAACAGAGAAAACTTCGTACTTCTGTTGGAGTTATTGGTTGTTCCCAATTTACAACCGCCTCTATCTTTACTGGATCCACTGCTATTCCATTCTTGTCAATTACATGACCCAAGAACTGGACTCTTTCCAACCAGAACTCACACTTGGAAAACTTTGCATAAAGTTGTTCCTTGCGTAATATCTCTAATACGCTCAACATGTTCTTGTTTTGTTCTCGAGTATACTAAAATATCATCGATGAACACTACGACATAATTGTCTAAGCATGGTTTAAACACTCGGTTCATCAAGTCCATGAATGTTGTCGGCGCATTTGTTAATCCAAAAGACATCACAAGAAACTCATAATGTCCGTAGCGTGTCCTAAACGTTGTCTTCGGCAAATCTTCTTTTCTTACCTTTAATTGATGATAACCTAATCGTAGGTCGATCTTCGAAAAGTGTTCGGCCCCTTTCAACTGGTCAAACAAATCATCAATTCGTGGTAAAGGATATTTGTTCTTTATGGTCAACTTATTTAATTCTCTATAGTCAACACATAATATCCTTTTTCTTTACAAACAACACCGGTGCTCCCCAAGGTGAAACACTGGGTTGTATGTATTTCCTGTCTAAGAGTTCTTGTAACTGCACAAGTAATTCCTTCAACTCTACTGGTGCCATCCTGTATGGTGCCTTCGAAACTGGCGCCGTACCAAGTGCAAGATCGATAACAAATTCGATCTCTCTATCCGGAGGTAGACTTGGTAAATCATCTGGAAACACATCCGAAAATTCTCTAACTACAGGTATTTGATCTAGCTTCGCTCCTTCCTTTCGAATATCTACTATATATGCTAAATAACTTGTACATACAACCCTTCCTAAGTAATCTTTCTGCTTGCATTACTGTCAGACATCGAGATCGCTTAGGTGAACAACCACCGTTGAACACTACCTTTGACTTCAACTCAGTCAATAGGTTTACACGTTTTCGATGGCAGTCAATCATTGCATTATGATTAACCAACTGATCCATGCCTAAGATTATATCGAATTCTCCTAGTTGTACCGGAAAGAGGTCCACAAGAAACTTGTGTCCCTTAATCTCTACGTTACAATCTTTATATACAGTTTTAATGGGAAGTATCTCTCGATTTGCAATCTCTACATTAAAAGGTATGTCTAAGTATTTGCATGGCATATTCAAGTTTTTAGCAAAGCTATTAGACACGAATGAACAAGTAGCACCAGAGTCGAATAACACATATGCATTTAAAGTGTCGATAGGGATGATACCTGTCACTACGTCCTGTGAAGCAACAACATCCCTCATCGTCATATTAAATGTTCTAGCGGTTGGACGACTCTGGCCTCCACCTCTTGCTACTATTGGTTTGAGGGTGTTGTTTGTGGTTTGATTTCCTCCCCCAGTTTGGTTCCTATTCTTTGGATAATTTCTAGATATGTGACCTGTTGCACCATAATTATAACACTTATAATTTTGATTGCCCTGATTGGTGTTATTAGTACTCTTCTTGGGACAATCATTAGAATAATGTCCCTCCTGATCACAGCTGTAACAGGTAACCACCTTCCTACGACATACTCCCAGATGGTTCTTTTCACATGTGACACAACGTTCCATCTTGTTATTCTGGTTTCTGTTGGTAGTGTTGTTGTTATTGTTGTAATTATTCCCCTTCTCCCCAAAGTTAGTAGAAAAAGTGGTATCCCACTTCCTCTTGTTGTTATTAATACCCCTGTACTGACTTCTCCCTTGAATTTTCCTCCTTCATTCTAACTCCTCTTATCCTTATGGAATTTGAGAAGGTTTTCGTTCTCGGTCTCGGCTATGATAGCCTTCTCAAGAATCTCTGAAAATGTCTTCAACTGGAAGATCGATATTCTACTCCTTATCTGAGGTTTCAACCCTTCCTCAAATCTCCTAATTTTTCTTGCTCAGAGTTAACTTGATGTGGGGCAAAATGAGACAATTCGTTAAACTTGGTTGTATACTAAGATACAGTCATTTCCCCTTGTTTTAGTTCTAGAAATTTTACCTCCATTCGGTCTTGCATAGTTTGTGGAAAGTAATTTTCAAAGAATAGTTCTTTGAATCTTACCCAAGGAATTCCCCCTTCACCGGCCCTAGTTTTTGTTGTTTCCCACCAGAAGTTTGCCTCACCTTTTAGGAAAAAGGTAGCAAAGATTGTCTTTGTTCCTCACTTACGTTTGTTATAGTGAAGAACTTTTCCATTTCAGTTACCCAAGTTTGGGCTTCAACTGGATCCACAGTTCCCTTGAACTCAGGTGGTCCAACGGTTTTAAAGTCCTTAAACGCTGACCTATGTGGGTTATTTGTGTTGGGATGGTGTGGTGGATGACCTTGTAAAGCTCCTAATAATAAGTCTACTAGTTGTTGGGTGGGGTTTGGTTCATTAGTCTCATTTCTGGTATGGTTTCTTCGTCCTGATGCCATGATTCTAAAAATAAAGAAAAGACAAGTATAAATACAGGTATATACTACACATAGAATTAACAATTTGTACAAACACAATTTGTATATCACATGCAGAACGGTTACATATTCGACTAGTGGTTTATACTACCACTATTTAGTACAGAGGATTCCCTATTTTACAACTCAAAATCTTTATAATACAAACTACAGAAAATAAACTTAAGTACTAAACTAGACTGAATGATCACGTGTCTCCTTATAAGCATCCTGGACCATATGACAGACCACAGATCTATCTATCATATAATCTACCTTCCTCTCCTCTACGGGATACCTAAGCACTCGACGCTCTAAGCCTTGGAATGTATCCCGACATCCCTTGTCAGCTCGGTACAACTGCATCTGAGCATCTTTCCTTTCCTTCTGGGTATTCTGGAGAAGTGTTCTAAGACGGCGAGTGGTATCCCTCTTACTCTCCAACAAACCTTCAGCTATATATGCTCAAAAATTGGCAGCCTCTAGATCTACGGATGACAGCTGGACTAACCCCATCACTATCTCCTCGTGTCTATCGACACGCATCATTTGACTCGCTCCAATCTCCTCATCAAGATCAGGATCTACTAGCTGTCCATTTATGGGATGTTCAGCCTCCTCAGCATTTAGTATCTCCTGGTTGTGCAGAAGTTCTTCCTCCTCTGGGTCCTCCTCCTCTGGTGTCTCTAGTGCGGGATATATCTCTTCTGGATCTTCTTCTGACTCACTATCTATCAGCCACCCTACCATGGGATGGTCTATCACTAGGAGGTCATTCCAATTTGTCTTTGACATCCTACAAAAGAATTTTAGTTGTTTAGTATTAAAGCGAAGCAAATTTACACATAATATAAAGCTTTTAAGATTATTTTATGTATGATTAAGTATTTTACGGACTCAAAGACTATATCCTAAGGTAATTCCTAACTACCTTAGAGCTATAATCTACAGCTCTGATACCAACCTGTGACGCCCCCAAATTCTCTACACTTCCTTGCAGCAGATATGGTACTCACGTGAAACTATACAACTATAAATATTCAATAAAATATGACTTCTATCTATCCAAGGTTAACAGTATCCCATAACAGATGATAATTCCTGCCAGAACGTTATCTGTGTTTGGATACCCTCACTTGGATGTATAGATTCATATCTCATGAATACCTCTTTCATATCGATAATCCCTATCTATCTGACATTCACAGTATTAACGATAAGATTGTCCATAGAACTGAGGGGCGCATTCTGGTAAAGATGGCACCTTACCGGCGCTCATTAAGTGTAACCTCAGAGCTTATAAGACTTTCAATATCATTCAAATACCCTCATTCAGATGTATAGTTTATATAGATACTGTATTTACGTAGTACAAATATGCTAAAGAAAGTAAAGATCAGAGTATAACGCATTCGATGTAATAAAGGATGATAATATATTACATATCATTAAGTTCGGTTACATCGTTCTCAGTACTAAGTTATTACAACAAAACCTTATAAAAGACTTGAATTATTCAAAAACAGTAAATAAAACTAGTAAACATGTCCTTTTCCTTTGTCTGTCCCAGAAGTGCCGGGATTATCATTTAAAACTGCATAAGAAGATATATGCAAGAATGAGCTACAAATGCTCAGCAAGTTCATTTGAAAATGTAAACACAATGTGTTTGATTTGAAAGATGTCAATGATGTATAACTGAGGGTTCTGTACATGAACTATATATTTCAATTAGTTCTATCAGTCTTTAATAACTTAGAACCGTTTGATTTCAGATATTTGGTAGGGGATCAGCCTAACCAATATCCTAGGAGTATGCATATCATCCTACAATTTTGTATCGATATGTAATCAACATTTACTGGCACCTTATATCAAGGTGTTTCAGTTCACCTTACATCAAGGTGTTCCATTTCTCAGTATAAGATGTCGTACCAAAATAATTTGGTTTGACACAACAATTTAAGCTCGAATAAACAATATATGAATAATGATTCATTTCTTAAGTTATGCTGATCAAGAAGCAATAACTTCACAATAATTGATAGCAATATGTAATAGACTTGCTTAAATGTAACAAGGTTAGAAGACTTGCCTCGTATATCTTTTACATTTAATATAACGGTTTAAACGTTCGTCGTAAATCCTACACAATTATAGGTTTATGTAGACAAATAAGTGTTTAACGATTAAATCTTTTAAGTTTTATTTTGGGTATCATAACCGCATATAAATAAGATTTCTTCTACAATATATGAAATAATTTTAGCATTATAACTGCTTACAGAATGAATATTTTTCAACTGTATTTAAAATAAATTGAGCATTATAACTGCTTATAAAATGAATATTTGGCTATTATATTTGAAAAAATTTCAACATTATAACTGCTTATAAAATGAATATTTTTACTAAATAGTTGGAGAATTCGGACAAAGTAACTACTTATTAAAGTATATTTTCTAATATATAAGAGAAATAAATCGGACATTATAACTGCTTGTAAATAGGACTTTTGTACTATATACTTAAAATAATTTGGGCATTATAACTGCTTATAAAAGTATATTTTTACTAAATATATATAAAGAAAAATGAAAATAATAAGCACTAGAGTAATACCTCTTGTAGTTGTTAGCTTTACTTCCAATCGCGCAGCACTTCGATGCTTAGAAAATAATTTTTATCTCACAATATCTCTCAGAATATAAATATAGAGTGTTTTTGCTCTTGAACTGCTCTTGAAAAATAGTAAGGAATGAATGAACTGAGCTTGCTATTTATAGAAAAATCAAGTTTCACTAATTGCACGTTAGGGGCTCGGCTTATTACACTTTGGTACCTGGGTTAATTACACTTTAGTACCTAGTGTGTGCCAGGCGTAAGCTGGCGTGTTCCAGGCGTAAGTTGGCACGTGCCAGGCGTAAGCACGACAAAGCAGCTTGTCAGCGTAAGCATGACAAAGCACTATATCAGTTTAAGCACGACTCAACAGCTTACTAAAAATAATTTGTCAGGATGCTTTTTGGTGAAATCGTGGAAAGCATGACAAATCATTTTGTCAATGTAAGCAGGACTAAGCAGCTTGACCAAAAAATTTTATTTGACCAAATTTCTCGTTTACATGATATAATCACAAAACACCTGCTTCGAAATATCATTTCAATCTTTATTAAGCACATATATTACAAACTTCAAATCTCATTAGGGTTTAAGGTTTTAAACTTCTCGATATCTAGTTTTACGTTATACGTTCTAATTCTAAACGTATACGATAATGTTTTCGAATCGTATTAGGTTTTCAAAGATTACCTGAACTGCCGTTCATCAGAATATATCATCACATAACACAGAGTCGGAATAAGAAATTTCATTTAATAAACACATAATTTACATATACAAATCTTATTAGGGTTCAGAATATTACAGTGGTAGCACGTTAACTATAACCGGATCAGCACCAACAAACCGACCTACCGCCAGGACTTTCAACATGACCGTGCAAGATGCCGTGCAGTCTCGCGATGTGGTGTCAGGTATCATTTCGATCATTAATATAGATGCTTATGCATTGTTTGATTCGGGTGCTACTTGTTCATTTATATCCGATGACTTTGCTAAGAACTTAGAATTGCCTAAGGAGGAATTAGATAACCCTTTGAACATAGAAATTATGAATAGAGAGGTAATTCCTGTTAAGTACGTACACAAAAACTGTAGAGTGGACATTAAGGGAAACGTGATGAAAGTAGATCTGATCCCAATCAAACTTGGAGAATTTGACGTTTTTTTGGGTATGGATTGGCTATTCAATTATGGAGCGATAATTGATTGCCAAAAGAAATGTATTCACCTTATGACTCCGTCAAAGGTAGTATTTTATGGCAGCAAGTCGCCTAGGCAAGCGAGTTGTCTGACGATGATGCAGGCCAGGAAGTTGTTAAGACAAGGCTGTGTGGGATACTTAGCCTATATAGTTGATACTCGAAAAGAGAGTCCGAAATTAGAAGAGATACCTGTCGTAAGGGACTTTGTAGACGTCTTTCCAGACGATTTGCCAGGACTTCTGCCAGATAGGGAAGTTGAGTTTGTAATCGATTTGGCGCTAGGAACTGCCCTGATATCGAAAGCTCCGTACCGTATGGCCCCAGTAGAGATGAAAGAATTGATAGTACAACTGCAAGAACATTTAGATAAGAAGTATATTCAGCCAAGCGTATCGCCGTGGGGAGCGCCGATGTTGTTTGTTAAAAAGAAGGACGGATCGATGCAACTTTACATTGATTACAGAGAGCTGAACAAGGCCACGATTAAGAATAAATACCCGTTGCCAAGAATCGACGACTTGTTTGACCAATTAAAAGGAGCTAGATATTTCTCGAAGATAGATTTGAGGAGTGGGTATCATCAGTTGAAGGTAAGGAAGGAAGATGTACCGAAAATAGCGTTCAGGACTCGTTATGGTCACTACGAGTTTCTGGTGATGTCATTTGGTCTAACGAATGCTCCTGCAGCATTCATGGACTTAATGAACAGGGTATTTAAACCATTTTTCGACAAGTTTGTAGTAGTATTCATTGACGATATTCTAATTTACTTTAAAACCAAAGAAGAGCATGTAGGACATTTGAAGGCAACATTAGAAGCGTTAAGAAGAGAGAAGTTGTACGCTAAATTTTCAAAATGTGAATTCTGGATAGAACGAGTGCAATTTCTTGGACATGTGATTGACAAGGATGGGATTTCGGTGGATCTGTCAAAGGTTGAAGCAGTGCTTAACTGGGATCAGCCGAAAACACCATCGGAAGTAAGGAGTTTCCTTGGATTGGCAGGTTACTACAGGAGATTCATTCAGGATGTTTTCAAAATAGCGACTCCGTTAACGAATTTGACTAAGAAGACGGTGAAGTTCGTTTAGATGGAGAAGTGTGAGGAAACTTTTCAAGAATTAAAGAAGAGGTTGAGTACAACACCTGTGTTGTCTCTACCGGATAGCATAGGAAATTTTGTAGTATTCAGTGATGCATCGCATAAAGGACTAGGCTGTGTGCTTATGCAGATCGGTAAGGTCATTGCGTATACGTCACGACAATTAAAAGACTATGGGAAGGGGTATCTTACCCATGATTTGGAATTGGCCGCGGTAGTGTTTGCTTTGAAAATATGGAGGCACTATCTTTACGGGGAGAAGTGTGAAATATATACGGACCACAAAAGTCTGAAATATATTTTTACACAGAAGGATCTGAACATGCATCAGAGGAGATGGTTGGAATTGATAAAAGATTACGACTGCGAAATTTTATACCATCCGGGTAAAGCGAACGTTGTGGCCGACGCCTTAAGTAGAAAGGGTCGGGAGAAATTGTCTATGATTACCGCTCAAGAGAAACTAATTACAGCAATGGCGAAACTAGAGTTGGAGGTAAAATATGCGGAGGAGTCTGACAAAAAATTATTTCAATTAAGAACCGACCCAACTTTGGTGGATAAGGTTAAGGAAGCACAAATTCAGGACGAAGAATGTGATAGAATCAGGAAAAGAATATCTTGAGGTGATGAAGTGAAATTCAAAGTGGATAACGAAGGAGTATTAAGATTCGAGGGAAGAATTTGGGTTCCGCCAGTACCAGAGGTTAAGGAGAAAATTTTAACCGAGGCTCATAATTCAAGATATTTGATTCACCCGGGTAGTACAAAGATGTACCAGGATGTCCGACAACATTTCTGGTGGCCGAATATGAAAAGAGACGTTGCCGATTGTGTAGCCAAGTGTTTGACATGTCAGAAAGTTAAAGCAGAACATCAGAGGCCAAGTGGATTATTATAACCGTTAGAAATCCCAGAATGGAAATGGGAACATATCACAATGGATTTCGTAGTAGGTCTCCCGATGACTCAGAAATGTTTCTGGGTAGTATGGGTTATCGTAGATCGACTAACGAATTCAGCACATTTCTTACCCATCAAGATAAGATTCAACTTGAATCAGTTAGCGAAGTTATATGTGAAGGAGATTGTTTCGAGGCACGGTGTTCCAATATCTATCATCTCAAATAGGGATCCGCGCTTCACATCAAACTTCTGGAAACGACTACAGGAATGCATGGGGACGCAGTTACGTATGAGTACGGCATATCATCCACAGATCGACGGACAGAGTGAAAGAAGAATTCAAATATTGGAGGATATGTTGAGAGCTTGCATTATGGATTTTAAGGGAAATTGGGATGATCATCTACTGTTGGTGGAATTTACTTACAACAACAGTTACCACGCAAGTATTGGCATGCCGCCTTACGAAACATTGTACGACAGAAAGTGCAGAACTCCATTATGCTGGGATGAAGTTGGCGAACGTCAATTGCTAGGACTAGAACTGGTACAACAGACCGCAGAAATCGTCAAAGTGATCAGGGCAAGATTGATAGCAGCTCAGGATAGGCAGAAGAAATATGCCGACCAACATCGTAAGAATCGAGAGTTTGAGTCCAGTAGCTACGTTTTCTTAAAAGTATCTCCCTTGAAAGGGAAGATTCGTTTTGGTAAGAAGGGAAAACTGAGCCTAAGGTTCATTGGACCCTTTGAAGTGTTACGAAGAGTTGGAGAGGTCGCGTATGAAGTAGCTTTACCTCCAACGTTAGAACATATTCACAATATTTTTCATGTCTCGGTGTTACGACCATACAAACCCAACTACAAGCATGTTATAGAATATGAACCCCTACAAATTGAGAAAGATTTGTCTTACGAAGAAGAGCCTGTTCAGATAGTTGACAGGAAAGAGCAAGTGCTAAGAAATAAAATTATACCTTCTGTTAAGGTTATCTGGAAGAACCACAATGCTGAAGAAGCTACGTGGGAACTCGAAGATCAGATGAGGAGAAATTATCCACAACTATTTGCTTAATCTATGTGTAGCGATTCTGGGGACAGAATCTTTGTAAGGGGGGAGAATGTAACGGGACGAATTAATTGAGTCGTGATTTTGGGGACAGAATCCTTTTAAAGGGGGAAAGATGTGACGAACGAGCTTTTTGTAATTTATTTTAAATATTTGTTGAATTAAATAAATATTTTTCGATGATTTAATTATTGTATTAAATAATTAATTGGTGAATTTGTGGTAAATTAATCTAATTATATGTGTTACATAAATTAAATTGATCTGGAGAATTTTTATATTCAAAGTATGTGTTTAATAGAGTTTATTTGATTAAATGCATTATTTAAATAAGTATAATGTTATTTCTAATTAATTTAATATTAATTAAAGATTTAATAATTTGTCATTATTAATAAAGGAGAATTTTATTTATGTGACTATGTGATTTAATGTAGAATTATTTTATTTTATTTAATTGATTTAAATAAGATTATTTAATTGATTAAATATGTGACATGAACTATATTATAAGTAAATTATTAGAATAAATTAGAAAGGAGGAATAATGAGTAGCCAAACGAGGCCTTAATGGGAGTTGGTGCTAGTTATTAACTGACACCATGTTCTACCATTTAATTTTCACATATTATTATTATACGCATCATTGTTTATCAGTTTCTAAACGTTAATACAGAAAAAAGAGAGATTTGAGAGAATTAGAGAAGGGAAGAAGAAATTAGTTCATTTGTTGCTTAATCTAGGCCACTAATCAAGGTAAATTCCTTAAATTCAACTTTAATTCATGTTCTTTTAAGTTTTATTCTATGAACGTACACTAAGTTTTTTGTAAATTAAATTCTATGGTTAAATTTTTAATAAAATTGATGTTAGATGTTTGTAAGCATGAATAAATGTATTTTATATGATTTATATGTGATTTAGAGTAATTAAATTCATGAAATCATGTTTATGTTAGAGTTCTGGAATTTACAAAGTAGTTATATACGAATACGGCTTAAATATATGAAATTGATGCTTGTTTTTCATGTTAATCGGTTAAATTAATAATTGATTATGTTTATGCGTGTAAAAACGAAGAAAACAAGAGTTTAACGGATTAATTTGGTTAAGAAACGAATTCACAGTGATTAATTACGTTAACTGTATCAATATGTAAATACAAAACATGAACAGTGGATTTTTAGTCTTTATTTGGTTGTCTAGATTATCTGTAATGTTAAAATCACAGTGTATGTAATGGGTTTTGATTTTATAACCCATGTGATGAATGGGTAGACTTAAATTTGTCATTCGATGAAAAACTTTGGCCAAATTTGACATTTTTCTGCGTTCTTCGCGAACTGCAGGAACTGGGTTTCGAGTCCACAGTCCCGGCGGTAGAATTACTCTAGGATTGCTGCCCCAGTGGTGTCACTGTCCCGGCGGTAGAAATGAACTAGTTTGGTCGCCCCGACGATGACCTCGCCCCGGCGCCCAAAATGAACTGCAATTATCGCTCCGGCGGGTATTTTGTAAAGGAAACCACCGCCCCGGTGGTGGAACAAAAAAAAGAGTAAAAAGAAGAGAGTAAAAATTTTATACTTTCTTTGTAGTCATGTTATGTTATCGTAGACATGTCGAAGGCTTAGACTAATGTATGAAATGAACATTAAGATACTGTGATGAGTGGTAAGCATATACCCATTGATTATCAGATATAAAATGAAATTGGATGAGAATGAATCCTAAAATGTTTATAATACTGTAACTAATTATTGTTACTGCTTTATAAACGTAATTTATAGGTTGATTAAAGAACGTGAATTTTAATTTGTAATCTACGCACGAGGCAAGTTTACTACTCCTAATCTTTTTATTTCGTTGAAAGCAAGTATCTTATCCTTATTTATTAATTCTACGCAAGTTCCTGAACTTCATTCTTTTATCATGCAAGCTTTATAATGCTATTACTTACTTGAGCAAGTTCTTAATTTTATTTCATTCAATTTCATGAATTCAAATGAGATGTTTTAATTTCCTCTTTGTAATACTTCAGTTATACAGAATTTATTCAATTGTATCTTTTGTGAGTTTCAGTCTTTGATTCTCGAATATCAATTACATTTGGATTGAACCTTGATTGACTAGCGAACCCTTATTGATTTGACTAGTCCATAGTTGATGAGCGTTCTAAATTCTAGAAGCGTTATTGAAGTAAATCCAAACTAAACTTCCTTTGGTGCGGACTCCGATGTCAAACTGAGATGAACAACCCTTTTATAGGGGATTATTTTACGCGTTAACATTTAGATATTGTGCACATGCATGGTACAAAGGGCTGATCCCCCTAAGTACGAGAAGTAAGGTCCATATAATCTTACGACTGTTAAAGGTTTGAAGTAGAAATACTTGATAACCTGGGACATAGTTAGTGGTCTTGTAACCCTCAGATACTCTTTTGATTCTTGTATTTTAATCTTGATTCAAAAGCCGAGTATTCGATTATCTGATATCCATTGTTTATTCGCATGTTATTATTATTTTATTGTGTTACTTGTTGGGCAATTGTTGCTCACCCTTGCATAATAACATTGCTGCTAAAGTTGAAAGACTTGATGAGCCATCCACTAGTAAGGGCAAAGGCAAAGCAAACAAGTGATGAAGAATTATTATATTTGTTTAAATGATGTTTATGTAATAGACTTAAATTATGTTTCCGCATTGCTGTTTATTTAAGGTTAGATGACCTGGGATTTATTTGTTAAAGATGTTGTAACCCTTAAATGGGAGATTTCTAGTTTAATTAAGAGTTTTCATTTATATTTGAATGGGTAGTTAGATGTGATGTGATGTATTTAGATAGTGAACACCAAATCCTGAGGAAATGAAGTACCCGAATTTAGGGGTGTCACAAGTTGGTATCAGAGCTGTAGGTTATGAACCTTAGGTGGGGAAACCTTAAGATAGTAGCCGTTTAAGAGTCAGAAAACATAGTGGTGATAAACTCTTATCGAGTTCTAAGAAATGAATTCCTTAATTCATTAAAGATAATAAAAGACTTTATGTGCTATGTGTTTATATGTTAACAACCTATGTGCTGCGACTAGTGCCGACTATTAATTAAAACTTAAACTTTGTTGTCAAGATGTCGGATGTTGGAGGATTCAGTAAGCCTAGGGAGATTGAGCCCCGAGTGACTGGAGAGGAGGAGCCCCATGATATCCATGTTATCTGAGAGCAATTGATACAGAGAGAGCCATCTCCATTGATCACTGTTGTGGGTCAGGAGCATGAGCCCGAGTTTGATTCAGAGGAGGAATCTGAGGATGTTGAGATAGAGGCTGAGGAGGATGATGAGGATCCCGAGGAGGTACCCCTTACCTCTGTCGATGTTGAGATGTACGATGCATTGTATGATCGTACCATAGAGTTGCAGGATAGAGTCAAAGATTTGGAGGGACTGGCAAATAGACGTCAGACTCTTATAGATCAGAAGAATGAGAAAATTGAGGATCTTGATATACGTCATGGAGACGTGGAGTGGAAGCTAGTTCAGGTAGAAAGTCAAAAGGAAGATCTATTAGCTGAGAATGAGAAGATGAAACTTGAACTCGAGAAATTGAAGAATGCTCTGAGTGAGGAGTCATCAGAACGTGCTAGAGCAGAGGATGCTTGGATGAACACCGCTCGACGTGCAGAGATTTCTAAAGAAGATGAACGGGCAAAGAGGGCTAAGATTGAGGAGACAGACTACACCTTTCAGACAGTGATTGATAGGGCCCAAGATCGAGTTTTCCACTATCCAGTTCAGTTCGAGGACTTACCATGGTACCTATTGGATCGCAGGACGATGCTCCGTATCATGGAGGAAGAACGTAGGAAGGCGGTTCGACGCCTTAGTAGGCCATGATAGGAGACGTATTGAAGTATATGTGTAAATATTTATGATAGTTAATGATGTAAATTCCAGCGTGATTATACACAATGGTATATGACTATTTAATCCTAAAGATTGTTTGATCTTGGGATAGTTGATGTAAATAGCAGTGATGCTATCTTTCTATGTTTAAGACTTTTGAATGAATGAAATATCAATTTTATTTGAAGATGTTATGTGTTAAATGTTTAACCTGAATTGTTTGAGTTAAATGTTGAACACTTAAGAAATTGAGTGATGATCTAATAAGCGCATATTCTTGAACAAAAAATGCCGCCGAGACGCCAACCACGTCAACAAGCTCAGGAGAGCTCTACCAATAACAATAACGATGCCTATGCTAATCCTGCTCAGCAGTTGGTGAACCTTTTGACTGGAGCACTTGCGAATCAGCCGCAAGCTCCACCAGTGACATCATTTAAAGATTTCAAAGCGGTAAGACCACCAGAGTTTAGGGGTTCCCTGAACCCGATCGAAGCCCAAACCTGGGTGATAGAAATGGAGAAAGTATTTGACGTTGCTAGGGTTAGTGAGGATCAAAAGACTGCCTTTACAACGTTCATGCTTAAGTCAGAGGCCAGTTACTGGCGGCGAGCGAATAAAATTCGGGGAGGTCAGGGTGTAATCGCGTGGGAGAGGTTTAAGGAGATGTTCTTTGAGATGTATTTTCCGACTAGCTCGCGAAATCAAATGGAGATTCAATTCCTAGAACTGAAGCAAGGTACCATGACTGTATCGGAATACGCTGCGAGTTGGCTAGGTTAGCAACATACCAAGTGAAAACCGATGAGAGGAAGGCGAGGAGATTTGAACAGGGATTGAAGTCGTGGTTGTACAACAAGGTGTCAATGTTCCAATTGAACACTTTTGCTAGAGTTTTAGAAAATGCGATTATCGCAGAAGGTGGGAGTGATGCTCTGACTAAGTATAACCAGGAGCAGAAGAAGAAGAAGGGTGAAAATGAGAATAACAAAGCGAGTAGTAGTAACAGTGGTGGTCACAATCAGAAGAGATAGTGGAATGATAATGGATCTGCTGGAAATCAACAGGGAGGTCAGAAGAAGAAGGTGGAAGTGTGTTACGTACGGGAAGAATCATATGGGAATTTTCCTGAAGGGGAAGAGGGTGTGCTACAATTGCGGTCAGGAGGGCCACATAGCACCAAATTGTCCGAATCCAAAGAAGGGCGCTTGTTTCACTTGTGGATCAAAGGATCATCTGGCTAGGGATTGTCCCAAGAAGGCAGCAGGAGGAGCAGGAACATGAAGGAATAAGGGAAACAGTGGTGGTAGCACGTTAACTATAACCGGATCAGCACCAACAAACCGACCTACTGCCAAGACTTTCAACATGATCGTGCAAGATGCCGTGCAGTCTCGCGATGTGGTGTCAAGTATAATTTCGATCAATAATATAGATGCTTATGTATTGTTTGATTCAAGTGCTACTTGTTCATTTATATCCGATGACTTTGCTAAGAACTTAGAATTGCCTAAGGAGGAATTAGATAACCCTTTGAACATAGAAATTGCGAATAGGGAGGTAATTCCTGTTAAGTACGTACACAAAAACTGTAGACTGGACATTAAGGAAAACGTGATGACAGTAGATCTGATCCCAATCAAACTTGGAGAATTTGACGTTATTTTGGGTATGGATTGGCTATTCAATTATAGAGCAATAATTGATTGCCAAAAGAAATGTATTAACCTTATGACTCCGTCAAAGGTAGTATTTTATGGCAGGAAGTCGCCTAGGCAAGCGAGTTGTCTGACGATGATGCAGGCCAGGAAGTTGTTAAGACAAGGTTGTGTGGGATACTTAGCCTACATAGTTGATACTCGAAAAGAGAGTCCGAAATTAGAAGAGATACTTGTTGTAAGGGACTTTGTAGACGTCTTTCCAGACGATTTGCCAGGACTTCCGCCAGATAAGGAAGTTGAGTTTGTAATCGATTTGGCGCCAGGAATTGTCGCGATATCGAAAGCTCCGTACCATATGGCCCCAGTAGAGATGAAAGAATTGATGGTATAACTGCAAGAACTTTTAGATAAGAAGTATATTCAGCCAAGCGTATCGCCGTGGGGAGCGCCGGTGTTGTTTGTTAAAAAGAAGGACGGATCAATGCGACTTTGCATTGATTACAGAGAGCTAAACAAAGGTCACGATTAAGAATAAATACCCGTTACCAAGAATCGACGACCTGTTTGACCAATTGAAAGGAGGTAGATATTTCTCGAAGATAGATTTGAGGAGTGGGTATCATCAGTTGAAGGTAAGGAAGGAAGATGTACCGAAGACAGCGTTCAGGACTCGTTATGGTCACTACGAGTTTCTGGTGATGTTATTTAGTCTGACGAATGCTCCTGCAGCATTCATGGACTTAATGAACAGGGTGTTTAAGCCGTTTTTCGACAAGTTTGTAGTAGTATTCATTGACGATATTCTAATTTACTCCAAAACCAAAGAAGAGCATGTAGAACATTTGAAGGCGACATTAGAAGCGTTAAGAAGAGAGAAGTTGTACGCTAAATTTTCAAAATGTGAATTCTGGATAGAACGAGTGCAATTTCTTGGACATGTGATTGACAAGGATGGGATTTCGGTGGATCTGTCAAAGGTTGAAGTAGTGCTTAACTGGGATCAGCCGAAAACACCATCGGAAATAAGGAGTTTCCTCGGATTGGCAGGTTACTACAGGAGATTTATTCAGGATTTTTCTAAAATCACGACTCCGTTAACAAATTTGACTAGGAAGACGGTGCCTGTGTTGTCTCTACCGGATAGCACATAAAATTTTGTAGTATTCAGTGATGCATCGCATAAAAGACTAGGCTGTGTGCTTATGCAGAATGGTAAGGTTATTGCGTATGCGTCATGACAATTAAAAGACTATGAGAAGGGGTATCCCAGCCATGATTTGGAATTGGCCATGGTAGTGTTTGCTTTGAAAATATGGAGGCACTATCTTTATGGGGAGAAGTGTGAAATATATATGGATCACAAGAGTCTGAAATATTTTTTACATAGAAGGATCTGAACATATGTTAGAGGAGATGGTTGGAATTGATAAAAGATTACGACTGTGAATTTTTTACCATCTGGGTAAAGCGAACATTGTGGTCGACGCCTTAAGCAGAAAGGGTCGGGAGAAATTGTCTATGATTACCGCTCAAGAGGAGCTAATTACAGCAATGGCGAAACTAGAGTTGGAGCTAAAATATGCGGAGGAGTCTGACGAAAAATTATTTCAATTAGGAACCGACCCAACTTTGGTGGATAAGGTTAAGGAAGCACAAATTCAGGACGAAGAATGTGATAGAATCAGGAAAAGAATATCTGGAGGTGATGAAGTGAAATTCAAAGTAGATAACGAAGGAGCATTAAGATTCGAGGGAAGAATTTGGGTTCCGCCAGTACCAGAGGTTAAGGAGAAAATTTTAAGCGAGACTCATAATTCAAGATATTCGATGCACCCGGGTAGTACGAAGATGTACCAGGATCTCCCACAACATTTCTGGTGGCCGAATATGAAGAGAGACGTTGCCGACTGTGGAGCCAAGTGTTTGACATGTCAGAAACTTAAAGCAGAACATCAGAGGCCAAGTGGATTATTACAACCGTTAGAAATCCTAGAATGGAAATGGGAACATATCACAATGGATTTCGTGGTAGGTCTCCCGACGACTCAGAAAGGTTTCGACGCAACATGGGTTATCGTCGATCGACTGACGAATTCAGCACATTTCTTACCCATCAAGATCAGATTCAACTTGGATCAGTTAGCGAAGTTATATGTGAAGGAGATTGTTTCGAGGCACGGTGTTCCAATATCTATTTCTTCAGATAGGGATCCGCGCTTCTCATCAAACTTCTGGGAATGACTATAAGAATGTATGGGGACGCAGTTACGTATGAGTACGGCATATCATCCACAGACCGACGGGACAAAGTGAAAGAACAATTCAAATATTGGAGGATATGTTGAGAGCTTGCATCATGGATTTCAAGGGAAATTGGGATGATCATCTACTATTGGTGGAATTTGCTTACAACAACAGTTACCACACAAGTATTGGCATGCTGCCTTACGAAGCGTTGTACGGCAGAAGCGTTGTACGGCAGAAAGTGCAGAACTCCATTATGTTGGGATGAAGTTGGCGAGCGTCAATTGCTAGGACTAGAACTGGTACAATAGACCGCAGAAATCGTCAAAGTGATCAGGGCAAGATTGATAGCAGCTCAGGATAGGCAGAAGAAATATGCCGACCAACATCGTAAGAATCGAGAGTTTGAGTTCGGTAGCTACGTTTTCTTGAAAGTATCTCCCTGGAAAGGGAAGATTCGTTTTGGTAAGAAGGAAAAACTGAGCCCGAGGTTCATTGGACCCTTTGAAGTGTTACGAAGAGTTGGAGAGGTCGCGTATGAAGTAGCTTTACCTCCAACGTTAGAACACATTCACAATGTTTTTCATGTCTCGGTGTTACGACCATACAAACCCGACTACAAGCATGTTATAGAATATGAACCCCTACAAATTGAGAAAGATTTGTCTTACGAAGAAGAGCCTGTTCAGATAGTTGACAAGAAAGAGCAAGTACTAAAAAACAAAATTATACCTTTTGTTAAGGTGATATGGAAGAACCACAATGCTGAAGAAGCTACGTGGGAACTCGAAGATCAGATGAGGAGAAATTATCCACAACTATTTGGTTAATCTATGTGTAGAAATTCTGGGGACAGAATCTTTGTAAGGGGGGAGAATGTAACGGGACAAATTAATTGAGTCGTGATTTTGGGGACAGAATCTTTTTAAGGGGGGAAAGATGTGTCGAACGAGATTTTTGTAATTTATTTTAAATATTTATTGAAATAAATAAATATTTTTCAATGATTTAATTATTGTATTAAATAATTAATTGATGAATATGTGGTAGATTAATTTAATTATATGTGTTACATAAATTAAATTGATATGGATAATTTTTATATTCAAAGTATGTGTTTAATAGAGTTTATTTGATTAAATGCATTATTTAAATAAGTATAATGTTATTTCTAATTAATTTAATATTAATTAGAGATTTAATAATTTGTCATTATTAATAAAGGAGAATTTTATTTATGTGACTATGTGATTTAATGTAGAATTATTCTATTTTATTTAATTGATTTAAATGAGATTATTTAATTGATTAAATATGTGACATGAACTATATTATAAGTAAATTATTAGAATAAATTAGAAAGGAGGAATAATGAGTAGCCAAATGAGGCCTTAGTGGGAGTTGGTGCCAGTTATTAACTAACACCATGTTCTGCCATTTAATTTTCACGTATTATTATTATACGCATCATTGTTTATCAGTTTCTAAAAGTTAATACAGAAAAAAAAGAGAGATTTGAGAGAATTAGAGAAGGGAAGAAGAAATTAGTTCATTTGTTGCTTAATCTAGGCCACTAATCAAGGTAAATTCCTTAAATTCAACTTTGATTCATGTTCTTTTAAGTTTTATTCCATGAACGTATACTAAGTTTTTTGTAAATTAAATTCTATGGTTAAATTTTTAATAAAATTGATGTTAGATGTTTGTAAGAATGAATAAATGTATTTTATATGATTTATATGTGATTTGGAGTAATTAAATTCATGAAATCATGTTTATGTTAGAGTTCTGGAATTTACAAAGTAGTTATATACGAATACTACTTAAATGTATGAAATTGATGCTTGTTTTGCATGTTAATCGGTTAAATTGATAATTGATTATGTTTATGTGTGTAAAAATGAAGAAAACAAGAGTTTAACGGATTAATTTGGTTAAAAAACGAATTCATAGTGATTAATTACGTTAACTGTATCAATATGTAAATACAAAACATGAACAGTGGATTTTTAGTCTTTATTTGGTTGTCTAGATTGTCTGTAATGTTAAAATCACTTTGTATGTAATGGGTTTTGATTTTATAACACATATGATGAATGGGTAGACTTAAATTTGTCATTCGATGAAAAACTTTGGCCAAATTTGGCATTTTTTTACGTTCTTCGCGAACTGCAGGAACTGGGTTTCGAGTCCACCGTCCCGGCGGTAGAATTACTCTAGGATTGCCGCCCTAGTGGTGTCACCGCCCCGGCTGTAGAAATGAACTAATTTGGTCGCCCCGACGATGGCCTCGCCCCGGCGCCCAAAATGAACTGCAATTGTCGCCCCGGCGGGTATTTTGTAAAGGAAATCACCGCCCCGGCAGTGGAACAAAAAAAAAGAGTAAAAAGAAGAGACTAAAAATTTTATTCTTTCTTTGTGGTCATGTTATGTTATCGTAGACATATCTAAAGCTTAGACTAATGTATGAAATGAACATTAAGATAATGTGATGAGTGGTAAGCATATACCCATTGATTATCAGATATAAAATGAAATTGGATGAGAATGAATCCTAAAGTGTTTATAATACTGTAACTAATTATTGTTACTGCTTTATAAACGTAATTTATAGGTTGATTAAAGAACGTAAATTTTAATTTGTAATCTACGCACGAGGCAAGTTTACTACTCTTAATCTTTTTATTTCGTTGAAAGCAAGTATCTTATCCTTATTTATTACTTCTATGCAAGTTCCTGAACTTCATTCTTTTATCATGAAAGCTTTATAATGCTATTACTTACTTAAGCAAGTTCTTAATTCTATTTCATTCAATTTCATGAATTCAAATGAGATGTTTTAATTTCGACTTTGTAATACTTCAGTTATACAGAATTCATTCAATTATATCTTTTGTGAGATTCAGTCTTTGATTCTCAAATATCAATTACGTTTTTATTGAACTTTGATTGACTAGCGAACCCTTATTGATTCGACTAGTCCATAGTTGACGAGCTTTTTAAATTCTAGAAGCGTTATTGAAGTAAATCCAAACCAAACTTCCTTTGGCGCGGACTCCGATGTCAAACTGAGATGAACAACCCTTTTATAAGGGATTATTTTATGCGTTGGCGTTTAGATGTTGTGCACATACATGGTACAAAGGGCTGATACCCCTAAGTACGAGAAGTAAGGTCCATATAGTCTTATGATAGGTGCATAATATCTGATTATTTTCATTCCTTTATGCTCAGTTTAGTTGCATGTTATCTGTCATATGAGCTTAATTAAGGTGTTTCTAGATTTTATGAAGAATTGATGTGATTTTGCAAATATGGAGTTTAATGCTAAGTTTTATGTTGTTTTGTAGAATACTTTACGATCGTTGGGTGAAGGCTTTACGTTCGTAGTATTACAGTGGAAGTCTGATAGCTCTACGATCGCAGGAAGGTTAAGTCAGATTCACGCGACGATTTGATTTAGTACTCTATGTTCGTAGAGTGGGAGCTATATAGCTGGGTAGCTGAGGACTCTACGACCAGGCATGACACTCTACGTTTTCAGTCCAGCGGCGAAGTTACTCTAGGTCTGACGAGAGTTACTCTACAATGGTGCTCTTTACTCTACGATTGGCAAGTTTACTCGGCAGCTAGTTACTCTACGATTCCGAGGTTTACTCTACGATCGCGATGAGTGCTAGTGCGGAGTCTACTCTACGTTGTGCTAAAGGAGTATACTCTACGATTTTGGTCGACATGCAGATTTCCAATTCTGAGTAGGATTTGAAGCATTAAAGTTTAAAGATATGATTCCTAACAGGATTTGGAGATGAAGTTACAATCATACATGGAAAGTATCTCTGACTATGGGAAGTAGAGTCTGATATGGAATCTGATCAAATATGGAAACGGAAGAAGACTTGGATTTGGAAATAAAATCTAATTTGAAAAGGAAGCTACTTAAAGCTGGATTTCAGAGATTGAGAAGGATTTATAATCCTACCATATTTGCAGAGTGAAGACTTCCGATGCAAAATTGGATTAGAATTCTTCTAGGCTTTAGATATTTATCTATAAATACTTGTAATTGTTAGAATTCAATTATGAGATCATAGAGAGAGTTTTATAAAATTCAGAGAGTTCATAGAAACATGTCAGGCTAGTTTTTCTTTATTCAGTTTGAAGGGGACGTGGATCCTTAGTAACAGTTTATGGTTTGATTAAATATACAGTATTTATTCCTTTTTATATGAAGCTTATTCTGATAATCTGTTTTAATTGTTAAATATTATTCGATTAACTGATTTGGTTTCTACAGGATTAAATTGGTTAGTTGATAATATATGCTAGATTCAGGAATAGTATTATGTAATTGATATTGTTTCTAATCATAAGTAGCAGTTAGCGAGATTGTGGTCAAGCTTTTGGTTTATTGGTATGGTTATCAGGAGACAGGTTAAACAATTCGAGCTTATGTGTTTGTTACTTGGAATAGTCTAATTCCTTAGTTCTTAATGCTACTGTCATATTAAATCTAGAGAGCTTGTTTTAGGTTATATGATAGTTAGAATCTTGTGAATAGCTTAATTCATTAAGTGACAATCTAAGAGGAATTTCGGATAACAGAGCTTGTTGTTATCTAGGACTATTAGTTTCATTGAAGGGTGAATATTGTTATGCTTAATTGATCTATTGCTGTGAAAAGGTGAAACTGAACTGGAAAACTGAAGTTTTAATTCACTAGTTAAATTCATTAAATCTGTTTTTGTTAATAAGTTAGACAAATTCAAAACCCCCAACCTTTTATTTATTGTTAAAACTGTTAAAACATTAGGATAAATTAAAAATTAACATTGTTCTCTGTGGGATTGACCCTTGCTACTGCTATATTGTGCTTAGTTTTGAGTTCGTAGAGTTGTGAATCCTAGGGAGAATGCAAGTGCCATTACACTGAGGAGTGGGAAAGAACTGGAAGTGCCCAAAGTTACTGTAGACTTTGATGAAGAGAAAGCTAAGGAGGGAGCTGAACCACCTAACTCTGTGATTTCAGTTAAAACTAATCTCTTACCTTTTCCACCTACAAATCACAGGACTTCAAGGAAAGAAGAGCAAGAGAAAGAAATTTTGGAGACCTTCAGAAAGGTGGAAGTTAATATACCATTGTTAGATGCAATCAAACAGGTGCCAAGATATGCTAAATTTTTGAAAGAGTTGTGCACTAACAAAAGGGAGCTAAAAGATGATGAAAGAGTCACTGTTGGAGAGAATGTCTCAGCAGTGCTGCAAAGAAAGATGCCCCCTAAATGCAAGGATCCAGGCAAGTTCACCATACCATGTAGGATAGGTAACACCAGGTCTGAGAAAGCTATGTTAGATTTAAGAGCTTCAACTAATGTCATGCCTTTATCTATATTTGCTTCTTTAAATTTAGGTCCTTTAAAACAAACCGGTGTTATTATTCAACTGGCTGATAGGACTAACACCTACCCTCAAGGGGTAATTGAGGATGTTTTAGTACAGGTGAATGAGCTAATCTTTCCTGCGGACTTTTATATAGTGGATATTGAAGATGACACATCTCCAAATCTTGCACATATCTTACTGGGGAGGCCATTTTTGAAAACAACAAGAACCATGATTGATGTACATAATAGGACCTTAACCATAGAGTTTGATGGAGAGAAGATTCAATTCAATATTTATGAGGCAATGAGGTACCCTAGTGATATTAATACAGTTTTTGCTATTGATGTGATTGATTCTCTAGTGCAACACTTTTTTGAACACATACATAAGGAAGATTTGGAAGTTGTCATTACTAACTACCTGGAGATAGATAAAGAAGAAAAAGTTGAGCAGAGCCAGGAATTGAAGGAGGTTGTGGCTGCATTACATTCCTTGCCCAAAATTTCAAATAAATATGCAGTCAATTCTATTCAATTACCTGCCACTCATCAAAAATTGTTACCATCAGTTATGCAGGCCCCAATCTTAGATTTGAAGCCATTACCTGTGCACTTGAAGTATGCATATCTAGGGACTGATGATACATTGCCAGTGATAATTGCTAGTAACCTAACCAAAGTGCAGAAAGACAAATTGCTTAGAATTCTTAGGCATCACATCACTATTTTTGGTTGGACAATAGCAGATATCAAAGGAATAAGCCCTGCCATGTGTATGCATAGAATTTTGTTGGAAGATGGAGCTAAACCAACCAGGGAAGCACAAAGAAGGCTGAATCCACCCATGATGGAGGTAGTCAAGAAAGAAGTTCTGAAGTTGTTAGATGCAGGTATAATCTATCCAATTTCAGACAGCCAATGGGTGGAGTCCAGTTCAAGTAGTACCAAAGAAGTCTGGAATTACAGTCATCAAGAATGACAACAATGAGTTGGTGCCAACAAGAATGCAAACGGGATGGAGAGTGTGCATTGATTATAAGAAGCTGAATGCAGTAACTAGAAAAGACCACTTTCCCCTTCCGTTTATTGATCAAATGTTAGAAAGATTGGCAGGTCATGCTTATTATTGTTTTCTAGATGGGTTTTCAGGTTACAACCAGATTATGATTGCACCAGAAGACCAGGAGAAGACCACATTCACATGCCCATTTGGAACTTTTGCTTATAGGAGAATGTCTTTTGGCTTGTGTAATGCACCAGGTACTTTTCAAAGATGCATGGTAAGTATTTTCTCTGATCTTTTAGAGAGCTGCATTGAGGTTTTTATGGATAACTTCACAATTCATGGTGATTCTTTGGATGCTTGTTTAGATAATTTGACTAAGGTGCTTGATAGATGCTTAGAAACTAATCTTGTTCTAAATTAGGAAAAATGTCATTTTATGGTAGAACAAGGGATAGTACTTAGCCATGTTGGTTCAGCTAGAGGATTAGAAGTTGATAAAGCTAAAATAGAAATTATTGCTGCATTACCTTGCCCTGCAAAAGTGCAGGAGATTCGTTCTTTTCTTGGACATGCAGGTTTTTATAAGAGGTTTATCAAGGACTTCTCCAAGATAGCTTTGCCTTTGTGTAAGTTGTTGTAGAAAGATGTGGAGTTCCAGTTTACTGAAGAGTGCAAGGAGGCTTTTGACAAGCTGAAGAAACTGTTAACCTCTGCACCTGTGATCCAACCACCCAACTGGAAACTACCCTTTGAGATCATGTGTGATGCAAGTAACTATGCAGTAGGAGCTGTTTTAGGCCAGGGAGTGAATAAAGTTGTGCATGCCATTTACTATGCTTCCAGGACTCTCAATGTTGCTCAAATAAACTACTCTACGACTGAGAAAGAACTTTTATCAGTTGTTTTTGCTTTAGATAAATTTAGATCTTATTTATTGGGAACTAAAGTAGTAGTTTATTCTGACCATGTTGCTCTCAAGTATCTCTTAACCAAGAAGGACTCAAAGCCAAGAATTATAAGATGGATTTTGCTGCTACAAGAATTTGACTTGGAGATTAAAGACAAGAAAGGAGCAGAAAACCTAGTTGCAGATCACTTGAGCAGACTGGTAAGGGATGAGGAGACACTACCACTACACGATTCTTTTCCAGATGAACATCTGCTTGCAATCACTGAGGAAAGGCCCTGGTATGCTGACATTATAAATTACTTAGCAAGTTCATATGTTCCTAACAAATTCTCTAGACCTCAGAAAGATAAGCTTAGGAGTGATGCAAAGTATTATGTATGGGATGATCCACGTCTGTGGAAATTTTGTGCTGATCAGGTAATTAGAAGATGTGTTTCCAATAGTGAGTTTCGTTCTATTCTATCTTTTTGTCATTCATATGCTTGTGGAGGTCATTTTGGACCAAAAAGAACTGCTCACAAGATTTTAGAATCTGGTTTTTATTGGCCAACCATTTTTAAAGATTCTTATCTATTTTGTAAGTCATGTGCAAATTGTCAGAAGACTGGAAATATTTCACATAGGAATCAGATGCCACAGACCCCTATTTTAATTGTTGAAAATTTTGATGTCTGGGGAATTGATTTTATGGGACCCTTTCCTTCTTCTTTTGGTAATACTTATATCCTTTTGGATGTCGATTATGTCTCTAAATGGGTTGAAGCTAAGGCCACAAGGACTAATGATTCTAAAGTTGTTGCAGATTTTGTTCAATCTAATATTTTTGTCAGGTTTGGAGCCCCAAGAGCCATTATTAGTGATAGAGGGACCCACTTCTGCAATAGGGTGCTGGCAGCACTGTTTAAAAAGTATAATGTGATGCACAGGGTTTCCACATCATACCATCCCCAGAGTAATGGTCAAGCTGAGGTATCCAACAGAGAGATCAAATCCATTTTAGAAAAAGTAGTTAAGCCTAACAGGAAGGATTGGAGTATGCGGTTGCCAGATGCACTATGGGCTTACAGAACAGCTTACAAGACTCCTATTGGTATGTCACCATATAGGATTGTATTTGGAAAACCTTTTCACTTACCAGTGGAATTGGAGCATAGAGCTTTTTGGGTTATCAAGCAGTGCAACATGAGTTTGGATAAAGCTGGAGGGCATAGGAAGTTGCAGTTGCAGGAACTAGAGGAGTTAAGAAATGAAGCCTATGAAAGTTCTAAGATTTACAAGGACAAAACTAAAGTCTTTCATGATAAACAAATTTTGAGGAAGAATTTTGCTGTGGGACAGAAAGTTCTTCTCTACCATTGAAGGTTAAATTATTTCCAGGTAAGCTGCGTTCTAGATGGGTTGGACCTTTTATTATTACTAACATTTTTCATCATGGTGCAGTAGAAATTCAGAGTCCAGGTACAAGAAAGGTGTTCAAAGTGAATGGCCATAGGCTCAAACTTTTCTATGAAAGATATCAGGTGGAAGATGTTGAGACAGTTGGATTGGAGGAACTAGTTTATGGAGATTGAGAAAGAAAAGCTGTCGAGCCAATGACATTAAACAAGGGCAGCTGCATGGGAGGCAATGTAATGTCCAGGAAATTTTTAAATTATTGTATCAAATTTATTTTGATAAATAAAATTCATTTTATATAATTCTATGAATTTTAATTGGATCCACGTGAGAATTATTATTTAACTATAATTATACGGTCCAATAATTTTCTTGCATTAAAAAGGGGCTCATTAATAGTGTGATTTAAATTTGTGAGTAACCCTAAGATTTAATTTGCAAGAAATTTGGAAGAAAAATTAATAAATAAATTCATTTCACTATTATTGGATTAAATAATCGAATGGGGTATTATTGAAGACAAATATCTTAAATAAGTGATTAGTGGAATTAATTATTCAATTTAAATATTAGCAACATAATGTTATTAATTTTAATTGGGTTATCTCTTTTTATTTTTACTGATCCAATATCAAGTTGGGTCGAACCCATTTTCCTTTTTATTCTCCTATTGGACCAACTGTGTGGACTGGGTCAAGCTAAACCAATTGGGCTAGACCCCTTTCTTCTCATATCGGGTGTGACCCATTTCAAGTGGGTTGGGAACAGTTCATACCGTCAAAATAATTAGGTGCAGAAGAGGGGCTTGGGGGTTAATCAAAGCCTAATGGCCTAAGATTTCAGTCGGATGGAACGGGAGAGGAGCAGAGATGTCAAGTGCCGGCAATAGCAGAGAATGAGGCTAGCGACCGGCGGGCATTCATAGACTCGACATGAGCGACCGAGCAACTGCACACGAACCAAGGGTCCTGAGCATTCGGCGATTCGACCGACGAGACTGTGCGGCACAAGGGGCTGCCAACTGAGTTTAGATGGGTTTGAATAGAACTTGATGTAGACAGCCTCCCGCCTATTCCTCTCTAACCTTTGGGTACTGCTCTGTCAATTGAGGTATTAACCCACGAATGGGGCAGATTTCCGCCTATAAATAGGAACCCCAAATTCGCCTAACCAAATATTTGGGCTCAGTAAAGTTGAGTTTTCTTTTTATTTTCCTTTTCTTTTCGGCGTCAAGAAAGCGTGAAGGTTGCGAACGTAGGGCAATCCGAAGAGGGAAGCCAGCTTGTGGATGTCTGCCGGTTTCACGTTCTATTTTGGGAGAAGGAGGAGAACAGCAACTCGGACCCCTTGTCGATTCGACCCAACCTTAAGGTATACCAATGGCCCATGTTTGTATCGAGCTGCTGTGACAGCCTCTTCCATTGTTTTGTTGCTCTGGTTATTATTTTTATTTTCTTTTCTTCTCTGATGTTGTGGACTATGTTGCTACATTGATGGGAAATTTGGTGTATGGTAGAACCTCAAGGTTCTGGCAGTCGGGTGTGTACCGTGTTTAGGCTTGTGATGGGTTCTAGAATGCCCACCAAATGTTTGTTATAATGCTTCAAAGAAACTGCTCTTAATTTTGGTAGAAATTGTGCTGTCAATGATTTCGTTTATATACAAGCACACTTGAGGATAATATATATGCTAGTATCATGGTTGTCCACAAGGGCTAAAACAAGTATTGTATGCACCTTTAATGGGGGTTTGTGGCTGGGGATCCCGGTTGTGGCCGTGTGCGTGGCGGGCGGTAGCCGCGCCCTTGGCACTTTGGTGCTAAGTGGCCAGGCGAGCAGCCAGTCGCTCGGTCGGGGCAGGGATCAGTTGGGACTGCATATGCTAATTGAATAATATCATACAAAAAAAAAATGCAACCACTGCCACTTCTATTTTGTAATAATATTGGTCCAACCAATTGCTTTGTTTGAGTAATGATGCACTAAGAAAAATAATTAATTTAGAGTAATAAATATTTAATATGAAATAATAATAAATCCATTATTTTATAAATATTTAATTATTAATTAATTAACACTAAATAATAATTATGTATGAATAAGTTATCAAAGTAATTATTTATTATAAATAAAGGTAACAAATATTATTTAATCCTAAGTAATGATTAAGTATAAGTAAAGTTAATAAACAATTATTTATTATTTAGTAATAAATAATAAATAAAGATAATAAATATTTAATTATTATTTAATAATAATAATAATAATTAAAGTTAATAGAATAATTATTTATTATTTATTAATAAATAATAAATAAAGATAATAAATATTTAATTATTATTTAAATAATAATAATAATAATTAAATATGAATAAAGTTAATAGAATAATTATTTATTATTTATTAATAAATAATAAATAAAGATAATAAATATTTAATTATTATTTAAATAATAATAATAATTAAATATGAATAAAGTCAATAGAATAATTATTTATTATTTATTAATAAATAATAAATAAAGATAATAAATATTTAATTATTATTTAATAATAATAATAATTAAATATGAATAAAGTTAATAGCATAATTATTTATTATTTATTAATAAATAATAAATAAAGATAATAAATATTTAATTACTATTTAATAATAATAATAAAGTTAATTAAATAATTACTCAATAAGTAATAAACACTTGACTATTATCTAGTAAGACTAACCCAGTGATCAAATAATAATTACTAAATTACCCCTAAGGTAGATGGTAATTAAGAGTAAACCAGCTAAATAATTGATCAATGGTTTTCTGTTATCTTTAAACTAAAATAAATTTATTTTATAAGGATTGTTAAACCATACCTGGATACAATTAAAGGTGATAATTGGAGTATGCAAATGATAAGTGACCCTGATTAATTATTATCTGTTTAAAGAATAGCTAAAGATCATTAAAAAAAAAAAAAAATTTCTGTTAAATAGTAATTAAATATAGAGGATGAATTATTTCTTTGCTAAGTATATGGTATTATGTGCCAATACACAATCATGCCCTGTTAATTGATAAGTCGATTTTATCAACTGATAGGTTATCCAAGATCAATTAATTAAAGCTAGAATTTATCTGTAGCTGAGCAAACAGGCAAGTCCTCTATCCCGAACTTTGATTTCTGCAAGTTCTCTACCCTAAAATTCTTACATTGTTGCAAGTTCTTCTTACTCAATCCTTACATTGAGCAAGCTTTTAAACCTTATGCATTGTTCTATTCGTGCAAAAAGGTATATATTATTGCAAATTATTTCTTAAGCTTGAATTTTATTTCCAAGCATGCTTTAAGTGGTCTAATTACTTTCAAAGATTACTCCACATCTGTATATTATTGACATTCGTGCATTTGAATTCGTATATTAAATTCAGAAACCTGCAAACCATTCATGGTTAAGTCTGAACCCTTGTTCGGGGTCAGACAATTATGTGAAATTTTATAAAAGCTATCCGAACCAATCAATGGTAAGGATTCTTAGACTGTATGAACACCCCTTTATTTATAGGGGAGTACCCCACGTACCGTATATAAGGTACAAATAGCAGAATTAAATGTTATGCATATACATAGGGTACGCGAGGCTGATCCCCTCAAGTACGTTATTCTGTAGCCAGTAACCAGAGGGTCAACCAGCTATTGACTCCTCTGGAAGTTATCGTTCAAAGTCTATTTGACTATCAATTGTTCTAAAAGCATTTATTGTTCTTGCTTCTGATTTATTCTATTGTTGAAATCCCTTTTTATATCCCTTCATCATGATATATCCTTATTGTTGCACTTTAAACTTGCTGGGCAAACTTGTTGCTCATTCTTGCTATATCATGATTTCATTGCAGCTAAACCCGAGATGTCAGGGAAGAATAAAGGGAAAGAAAAGATGAAATGATAGATTTCTCGTAGCAGACTTAGATTCATGTGTTCGTTAATTTCTGTTAATGTAATTTAAACCCTGATAGCTATTTAGGGTATGAATTTTGTGGACGTGTTTAAGGTTATTTGTATTCTGGGACTAGTAACACCTTGTAATGAACAACGTATGTTTATATATTCCGCACTTTTAGATATCATATGTTGTTAGAGGTGAATGTTGTTTGGATCGTGATGACCAGATCCGGGTATTTGGAGACCCGAATTTGGGGGCGTCACAGGTTGGTATCAGAGCCGTAGGTTATAAACTTTAGGATCGCGAAACCTAGGTTATAACCTTCATAGTAAACTCGTATTGAGTGTTAGGGGATAAATCGAGGAGATTTATCATATGTGGTTTTGATGAATTGGGGAATTCATCGAGTCGAGTAGTACCCAATGAAATATAACTTCATTTCTTCAATGAATATATTTTATTGCTGTACTAATGTTAGTTTTCGTGTGTTTGTAGGATGGCTGATATAGGAGGGACCAGTGGAGCCCGTGAGGAGGAGGAGGTATTTATAGACATCCCAGTAGTTGCTGAGCAGCTGGTGGGGTATGCTCCTACTGCCCCAGGAGTACCGCTAGAGGAGTCCGAGCCGGAGGAGGATTACCAGAGGGAGTTACCGGAGCCCGTTGTGGGTAGAGTGATGAGGTCGGGCAGTCAAGACCCAGAGGAGGAGGACCCTGAGATCGAGGGGGAGGAGCCACCTGCTTATGTGGATGGCATGGGATCCACTGCTGACGATATTATCGAGGGACTGACCAGCAGGACCGAGGAGCTGGAGGGTCAGATTGCTCATTTGCAGGAGCAGAACCAGACCCATCAGTATATGGAGGACCAGTATAGAGACCTGGCCTACCAGCTCGAGCACGACTTAGGGGTGGCCAAGGTACAGCTGCAGGGCTACGAGTCCTCAGCACAGCAGGTCGGACAACTGCTACATCAGCTAGTGGCCCGAAACGCTGAGTTGAGGGAGAGACTGGAGCAGCGGGATCTGCAGATCGCCCACCTGAGGGCGAAACAGGAGGCCATGAGGTTTGAGGCCGGACTGGAGGTGGCTGCGAGGATGCGCGTCAGGGAGGCCTGGGCCAGGGAGGCCAGGAGGGTTGATCAGCTGGAGGACCAGCTAGAGGCCAGGGCAGTGAGGATAGAGACCCTGGGGCATGCCTTGGATGCAGCCTACCGTAGACCCCGGACTGAGATAGGGGAGTCTAGTCGCTCTGTTCGCCGCAGGATCGGGGATGGAGCAGTCTCTTCTGGCCAGCAGGCTCGGATCCGTCATGATGTATAGTGATGGGATAGGATGGTTGACTAGTTTCTAGTACAGTCGGTCCCACTTTTGTTTATGTTAGGGACATAGTCATGTTTGTTTATGAAACTTTATATTTGTTGTTATGATTGGGGTAGCAGTTAAACCCCAACTTTTGTGGTCTTAAGGGATGGAAGGTTAGGATTCCCCACTTTTGTCTAGGGGGAAGGGTTATTGATGAATAGGACACAGTGGCGCATTTATAGCAGTATGCCACAGGTTTCGTATTGTAACAGACAGTGGTATATGAATATAAATGCAGATGTTCACTTAAATCAAATGTGTTGATAAATATTTTACCTTTAATTGTTTATTTTAATAACATATGATGTAAAATGTGAATCTATAGGTAAAAGTCATCAGTTTCCTTATTCTAAACCATGCCAAGGGGAAGGCCACGTAATCGACAGGTCGAGGAGTCAGAAAGTGAGGTTGGAGACCAAACCAACCCCATGAGAATGTTCGCGGAGATGCTGGCCGAGGCTATGCAATCCAGACCCCCACCTGAAAGAGCCCAAGCCGCAGCCGAGCCAGCGCATCATCTGGCAAATTTTAAAGACTTCAAATTAGTCGGACCACCTGAGTTCAAGGGGACTCTTAACCCAATTGAAGCGCAGACCTGGATAGAAGAGATAGAGAAGGTCTTTGAGGTAGCACGGGTGGCAGAGGAACAGAAAACAAGTTTTGCCACTTTCATGCTAAAAGGCGAGGCAAACTACTGGTGGAAGGCCAACAGAGGCCGGGTGGAAGAAGGCACTGTCGCTTGGGATCGTTTCAAGGAAATGTTCTTGGAAAATTACTTCCCAGAAAGCATGAAGCAGGAGATGGAGATCAAGTTCCTGGAGCTAAAACAAGGGAACATGTCTGTGGCTGAGTACGCGGCTAAGTTTAATGAGTTGGCACGGTTTGCAGCTCACCAAGTCAGCACAGAGGAAAGGAAAGCTCGTAGGTTTGAGCAAGGGTTGAAACCATGGTTATACCGTTCCGTGGCTGTATTGAAAATCAGAACATTTGCAGAGTTGATGGAGAGGGCAATCATTGCAGAAGGTGGCAGTGAGGCCCTGGCCAAATACAATCACGAGAAGAAGAAGGGACATGAGGGCCCTAAGGCAGGAAGCAGTGGGGGCAGTAACCCCAACAAACGGAAATGGAGTGAGAGCCAATCTTTCGGGAGCAATAAACCCGGAGGAAACCAGTCTGGAGGGGAGGCAAGGAAACCAGGCAGGTGCAGTAATTGTGGTAAGAACCACACGGGGGAGTGTATGAAGGGAAAAAGCGTTTGCTACAAATGCGGGCAACCGGGGCACATGGCTCCCCAATGTCAGAACAAACCAAAGGGGGGATGTTATTCATGTGGAGCACCTGACCACCAAATCAAGGACTGTCCGAAGAGGAAAGGTGACCTCGGGAGTGGCAACAGAAACAACAACAGCAACAGCGGGAACAATAACCGGCTGAGCTATGGGGCACCAGCCAGTCAAGCCAACAGGCCAACAGCCCGCACGTTCAACATGACAGTCCAGGATGCAATGGAATCCAAGGACGTGGTGTCAGGTATCATCCCAATCAATGATATAAATGCATATGTGCTATTTGATTCGGGTGCTACTTGTTCTTTTGTTTCTGAAGAATTTGCTAGTCAGTTAAATGTACCTTGTGAAAAGTTAGAACCCCCTATGAACGTAGAAGTAGCAAACAAAGAAATTATCCCCGTAGACTGCATTCATAGGAATTGTTGTGTTGAATTGCGAGGATTTAAGCTCAATGTGGATTTGATACCAATTCGACTGGGAGAGTTCGACGTAATCCTGGGAATGGATTGGCTATCCACTCACGGAGCAGTTATTGATTGTAAGGAAAAGTGTGTACACCTGAAGACTCCTAATAAGTCGAAGGTAGTATTTTACGGCAGTAAGTCACCAAGCCAATCTTGTTGTCTTACTATGATGCAAACAAGGAGATTACTGAAGAAAGGATGCGAGTGTTATTTGGCCCATGTGGTCGATACTCGTCAGGTCGGGGATGAGATGAGTCAAATACCAGTCGTGAGAGATTTCACTGATGTCTTCCCCGATGAACTTCCGGGACTGCCGCCGGACAGGGAAATCGAGTTCGTTATCGATTTGGCACCGGGAACCGCACCAATATCGAAGCCGCCGTATCGAATGGCACCCGTAGAGATGAAGGAGTTGATGGTGCAACTGCAGGAACTGTTGGATAAGGGTTATATCAGGCCGAGCGTGTCCCCGTGGGGAGCGCCAGTTCTGTTTGTAAAGAAGAAAGACGGTTCAATGAGGCTTTGTATCGACTATCGAGAGTTGAACAAAGTTACGATTAAGAATAGGTATCCACTTCCTAGAATTGACGATCTGTTTGATCAACTCAAGGGAGCGAAGTACTTTTCAAAAATCGACCTGAGAACCGGCTATCATCAGCTGAAGGTGAGACAGGAAGATATCCCGAAGACTGCATTCAGGACTCGTTATGGACACTTCGAGTTCCTGGTAATGTCTTTTGGATTGACAAATGCACCAGCAGCATTTATGGATATGATGAACAGAGTGTTCAAGCAGTACTTGGATAAATTCGTAGTCGTATTCATCGATGACATCCTGGTGTATTCAGGGACAGAGGAGGAGCATGCTGAACACTTAAGGGTTGTATTAGAAGCTCTCAGGAGGGAGAAATTGTACGCAAAATTTTCGAAGTGTGAGTTTTGGTTGCAGAGGGTACAGTTTCTGGGTCATGTCATAGACAAGAATGGTGTTTCGGTGGATCCAGCAAAGGTAGAAGCAGTTATCAACTGGGAACAGCCGAAGACGCCGACGGAGATCCGGAGTTTCTTGGGATTAGCGGGATACTATCGAAGATTCATCCAGGATTTTTCTAAGATAGCATCGCCGTTGACCAATCTCACCAGGAAAACAGTCAAGTTTGTTTGGTCGGAGAAGTGTGAGGAGAGTTTCATGGAATTGAAGAAGAGACTCAGCCAAGCACCAGTGTTGACCTTACCAGACAACACTGGGGGTTTTGTAGTGTATAGCGACGCGTCACACAAGGGTCTTGGCTGTGTACTGATGCAACACGGCAAGGTCGTGGCGTACGCATCACGTCAGCTGAAAGATTATGAGAAGGGTTACCCGACTCATGACCTGGAGTTAGCCGCGGTGGTGTTCGCTTTGAAGATTTGGAGGCACTACCTATATGGGGAGAAGTGTGAGATATATACAGATCACAAAAGTCTGAAATATATCTTCACTCAAAAGGAGCTGAACATGAGGCAACGCCGATGGTTAGAATTGATCAAGGACTACGACTGTGAAATTCTGTACCATCCGGGCAAAGCAAACGTAGTAGCTGATGCCTTAAGTAGGAAAGGCAAGGTGAAACTGATGCAGCTGACAGTCCAGGAGGAATTGATACGAGACTTTGAACGTCTGGAGCTGGAAGTTAGGTATCCAATGGAGGTGGACGAAAAGGTGTTCGCCGTGACGATAGGTCCAACTCTACTGGATAGGATACAGGAGGCTCAAGAATTTGACGAGGAATGCGTTGACATTAAGAAACAGTTATCGGAGGGAAAAGCCTCGAAGTATAAGGTTGACAGCACAGGATTGCTGAGATTCGAGGGAAGGATCTGGATACCCTACGTACCAGACTTAAGGGAAGAGATTTTGCAGGAGGCCCATAATACAAGGTTTTCGGTACATCCAGGTAGCACCAAGATGTATCAAGACCTTCGTCAACATTATTGGTGGCCGCACTTGAAAGGGGAAGTTGCAGAGTTCGTTAGCCGGTGTTTAACTTGTCAGAGGATCAAGGCTGAGCACCAACGGCCGAGCGGATTATTGCAAACCCTTAGAGATTCCCGAATGGAAGTGGGAACATATCACAATGGATTTTGTGGTGGGACTGCCAACAACGCAAAAGGGTCTAGACGCCATCTGGGTGATCGTAGATCGTTTGACCAAATCTGCCCACTTTCTACCAATCAAGATCAGGTACAAATTGGAACAGCTGGCGAAACTTTATGTGAAGGAAATAGTATCACGACATGGGGTGCCGGTATCTATTGTGTCTGATAGGGATCCACGCTTCACGTCAAATTTTTGGAGAAGCCTACAGGAGAGACTCGGAACACAGTTAAGAATGAGTACGGCCTATCATCCTCAGACTGATGGTCAAAGTGAGCGGACAATTCAGACTCTAGAGGATATGCTCCGGGCAGTTGTGATGGATTTAAGTGGTAGTTGGGACGATCACTTGCCCCTGGTAGAGTTCGCTTATAACAATAGCTATCACGCTAGTATTGGTATGCCACCGTACGAAGCATTGTACGGAAGGAAGTGTCGAACGCCGTTGTGTTGGGATGAAGTTGGTGAACGGAGATTGTTGGGGCCAGAGTTGGTACAACAAACCGTGGAAATCATTAAAGTAATAAGACAGCGGTTAGTAGCAGCTCAAGATCGTCAGAAGAAGTATGCCGACTTACATCGCCAGAAACGAGACTTTGAAGTTGGTAGCTTTGTGTTTCTGAAGGTATCACCCTGGAAAGGGAAGATCCGTTTTGGAAAGAAGGGCAAGCTAAGCCCAAGGTTCGTAGGACCGTTCGAGATTCTGAGGAGAATAGGCGAAGTGGCGTACGAGGTAGCATTACCTCCTGAACTTGAGCACATCCACAACGTGTTCCACGTATCAGTGTTGCGTCCGTATAAGCCAGATTACAAACATGTTATTTCCTATGAACCAATTCAAGTTGAAAAAGACCTATCGTACGAGGAGATTCCTGTTCAAATACTGGATAGAAAGGAGCAGAAGCTGAGGAATAAAATCATTCACTCGGTGAAAGTTCTCTGGAGAAATCACGCGGTGGAAGAGGCCACGTGGGAGCTCGAAGAAAAGATGAGAGCAAATTACCCTCAGTTATTCGAGTAACCTTAGATTGAAATTCCGAGGACGGAATTTTTATAAGGGGGAGAGGATGTAATGTCCAGGAAATTTTTAAAATATTGTATCAAATTTATTTTGATAAATAAAATTCATTTTATATAATTCTATGAATTTTAATTGGATCCACGTGAGAATTATTATTTAACTATAATTATACGGTCCAATAATTTTCTTGCATTAAAAAGGGGCTCATTAATAGTGTGATTTAAATTTGTGAGTAACCCTAAGATTTAATTTGCAAGAAATTTGGAAGAAAAATTTAATAAATAAATTCATTTCACTATTATTGGATTAAATAATCGAATGGGGTATTATTGAAGACAAATATCTTAAATAAGTGATTAGTGGAATTAATTATTCAATTTAAATATTAGCAACATAATGTTATTAATTTTAATTGGGTTATCTCTTTTTTATTTTTATTGATCCAATATCAAGTTAGGTCGAACCCATTTTCCTTTTTATTCTCCTATTGGACCAACTGTGTGGACTGGGTCAAGCTAAACCAATTGGGCTGGACCCCTTTCTTCTCATATCGGGTGTGACCCATTTCAAGTGGGTTGGGAACAGTTCATACCGTCAAAATAATTAGGTGCAGAAGAGGGGCTTGGGGGTTAATCAAAGCCTAATGGCCTAAGATTTCAGTCGGATGAAACGGGAGAGGAGCAGAGATGTCAAGTGCCGGCAATAGCAGAGAATGAGGCTAGCGACCGGCGGGCATTCATAGACTCGACATGAGCGACCGAGCAACTGCACACGAACCAAGGGTCCTGAGCATTCGGCGATTCGACCGACGAGACTGTGCGGCACAAGGGGCTGCCAACTGAGTTTAGATGGGTTTGAATAGAACTTGATGTAGACAGCCTCCCGCCTATTCCTCTCTAACCTTTGGGTACTGCTCTGTCAATTGAGGTATTAACCCAACCCACGAATGGGGCAGATTTCCGCCTATAAATAGGAACCCCAAAATCGCCTAACCAAATATTTCGGATCAGAAAACTTGAGTTATATTTATATTTTCATTTTCTTATCGGCGTCAAGAAAGCGTGAAGGTTGCGAACGTAGGGCAATCCGAAGAGGGAAGCCAGCTTGTGGATGTCTGCCGGTTTCACGTTCTATTTTGGGAGAAGGAGGAGAACAGCAACTCGGACCCCTTGTCGATTCGACCCAACCTTAAGGTATACCAATGGCCCATGTTTGTATCGAGCTGTTGTGACAGCCTCTTCCATTGTTTTGTTGCTCTGGTTATTATTTTTATTTTCTTTTCTTCTCTGATGTTGTGGACTATGTTGCTACATTGATGGGAAATTTGGTGTATGGTAGAACCTCAAGGTTCTGGCAGTCGGGTGTGTACCGTGTTTAGGCTTGTGATGGGTTCTAGAATGCCCACCAAATGTTTGTTATAATGCTTCAAAGAAACTGCTCTTAATTTTGGTAGAAATTGTGCTGTCAATGATTTCGTTTATATACAAGCACACTTGAGGATAATATATATGCTAGTATCATGGCTGTCCACAAGGGCTAAAACAAGTATTGTATGCACCTTTAATGGGGGTTTGTGGCTGGGGATCCCGGTTGTGGCCGTGTGCGTGGCGGGCGGTAGCCGCGCCCTTGACACTTTGGTGCTAAGTGGCCAGGCGAGCAGCCAGTCGCTCGGTCGGGGCAGGGATCAGTTGGGACTGCATATGCTAATTGAATAATATCATAAAAAAAAAAATGCAACCACTGCCACTTCTATTTTGTAATAATATTGGTCCAACCAATTGCTTTGTTTGAGTAATGATGCACTAAGAAAAAAATAATTAATTTAGAGTAATAAATATTTAATATGAAATAATAATAAATCCATTATTTTATAAATATTTAATTATTAATTAATTAACACTAAATAATAATTATGTATGAATAAGTTATCAAAGTAATTATTTATTATAAATAAAGGTAACAAATATTATTTAATCCTAAGTAATGATTAAGTATAAGTAAAGTTAATAAACAATTATTTATTATTTAGTAATAAATAATAAATAAAGATAATAAATATTTAATTATTATTTAATAATAATAATAATAATTAAAGTTAATAGAATAATTATTTATTATTTATTAATAAATAATAAATAAAGATAATAAATATTTAATTATTATTTAAATAATAATAATAATAATTAAATATGAATAAAGTTAATAGAATAATTATTTATTATTTATTAATAAATAATAAATAAAGATAATAAATATTTAATTATTATTTAAATAATAATAATAATTAAATATGAATAAAGTCAATAGAATAATTATTTATTATTTATTAATAAATAATAAATAAAGATAATAAATATTTAATTATTATTTAATAATAATAATAATTAAATATGAATAAAGTTAATAGCATAATTATTTATTATTTATTAATAAATAATAAATAAAGATAATAAATATTTAATTACTATTTAATAATAATAATAAAGTTAATTAAATAATTACTCAATAAGTAATAAACACTTGACTATTATCTAGTAAGACTAACCCAGTGATCAAATAATAATTACTAAATTACCCCTAAGGTAGATGGTAATTAAGAGTAAACCAGCTAAATAATTGATCAATGGTTTTCTGTTATCTTTAAACTAAAATAAATTTATTTTATAAGGATTGTTAAACCATACCTGGATACAATTAAAGGTGATAATTGGAGTATGCAAATGATAAGTGACCCTGATTAATTATTATCTGTTTAAAGAATAGCTAAAGATCATTAAAAAAAAAAAAAATTTCTGTTAAATAGTAATTAAATATAGAGGATGAATTATTTCTTTGCTAAGTATATGGTATTATGTGCCAATACACAATCATGCCCTGTTAATTGATAAGTCGATTTTATCAACTGATAGGTTATCCAAGATCAATTAATTAAAGCTAGAATTTATCTGTAGCTGAGCAAACAGGCAAGTCCTCTATCCCGAACTTTGATTTCTGCAAGTTCTCTACCCTAAAATTCTTACATTGTTGCAAGTTCTTCTTACTCAATCCTTACATTGAGCAAGCTTTTAAACCTTATGCATTGTTCTATTCGTGCAAAAAGGTATATATTATTGCAAATTATTTCTTAAGCTTGAATTTTATTTCCAAGCATGCTTTAAGTGGTCTAATTACTTTCAAAGATTACTCCACATCTGTATATTATTGACATTCGTGCATTTGAATTCGTATATTAAATTCAGAAACCTGCAAACCATTCATGGTTAAGTCTGAACCCTTGTTCGGTCAGACAATTATGTGAAATTTTATAAAAGCTATCCGAACCAATCAATGGTAAGGATTCTTAGACTGTATGAACACCCCTTTATTTATAGGGGAGTACCCCACGTACCGTATATAAGGTACAAATAGCAGAATTAAATGTTATGCATATACATAGGGTACGCGAGGCTGATCCCCTCAAGTACGTTATTCTGTAGCCAGTAACCAGAGGGTCAACCAGCTATTGACTCCTCTGGAAGTTATCGTTCAAAAGTCTATTTGACTATCAATTGTTCTAAAAGCATTTATTGTTCTTGCTTCTGATTTATTCTATTGTTGAAATCCCTTTTTATATCCCTTCATCATGATATATCCTTATTGTTGCACTTTAAACTTGCTGGGCAAACTTGTTGCTCATTCTTGCTATATCATGATTTCATTGCAGCTAAACCCGAGATGTCAGGGAAGAATAAAGGGAAAGAAAAGATGAAATGATAGATTTCTCGTAGCAGACTTAGATTCATGTGTTCGTTAATTTCTGTTAATGTAATTTAAACCCTGATAGCTATTTAGGGTATGAATTTTGTGGACGTGTTTAAGGTTATTTGTATTCTGGGACTAGTAACACCTTGTAATGAACAACGTATGTTTATATATTCCGCACTTTTAGATATCATATGTTGTTAGAGGTGAATGTTGTTTGGATCGTGATGACCAGATCCGGGTATTTGGAGACCCGAATTTGGGGGCGTCACAGGCAACCCATGATTCAGATTTGAATTTCTATCCCATTACTTTTTATTTTTTTTAGTTGTATGCTAGTTAGTAGTACTTTCTTCTTTGCATGTTTATCTTCCATTGGGGACAATGTAAGGTTTGAGTGTGGGGGAGGGGTTTAGGTTATTATTTGAGTTATTAGGGGTTTAGGATATGATATGCTGGATATGATGCTCTGGAAAAAATTTTCTGACTCTACGATCGTAGTGTTTTGTTGAACTTTTGAAGGTTGAAAATCGTAGAGTGGATATTGATGCTTATTTACAGAATTTGATTCGATGCTTAATTGACTGATGAATAATGATGACTTAGTTAGGATCCATGGACTAATTCTAAATCTGGATTGTTTTGCATGAATGCTTGCATATGAGAGGCATGTTTACTTGACTAAGTTATTTGTGGGATTATACTTTGTGCACTGATTTTGTGACTTAGGAGTTGTTTTGACTGTTTATGTTGTTTACAGAACCTTGAAAACAAGGAAGCAAAAAGATGGAAGTTATAATAGTGTTGAAAAAAAAGGAAAAAATGCAGATGTCTTGTGGTGGGTTGAGATGGAGCGTAAAACGCACTCACTCATAAACACAAGAGCGAGATGGGGTGTAAAACGCACTCGCTGGAAAGTCATAAGTGGGATGGAGCATAAAATGCACCCACTTGAAGAGGAAAAAAATGTTTGAAAGGTGAAATGGAGCATAAAATGCATTCACCTGAGGAATTGAAAAATTGTTGGTTTTGTGGTTGAAAAGAATTGCAGGAGAATCAATTTTTGAGTTACGAGTCAGTGTATACGGTTGTTGTTCCATGATAACTGAGTTGGGTATTTGTATTGATCGTATAAGAGTTATCTATGTGGATATGTTCTGATTTGGAGGATGTTTTATGGGGAATGACAGAGTTGTTATTGTGAGTTGGTTGATGGGGTATTAGTCTGTGATGAGTATGGATGTTCAGTATTGTTGAATTTGATACCTTTGATAGTTGGGAGAATGAGTCAGATTAGTTTTTCTTGATGATTCTTGTTTAGTTTACATGAGGACATGTAAAAGCTAAGTGTGGGGGAATTTGATAGGTGCATAATATCTGATTCTTTTCATTCCTTTATGCTCAGTTTAGTTGCATGTTATCTGTCATATGAGCTTAATTAAGGTGTTTATAGATTTTATGAAGAATTGATGTGATTTTTCAAATATGGAGTTTAATGCTAAGTTTTATGTTATTTTGCAGAATACTCTACGATTGTTGGGTGAAGGCTTTACGTTCGTAGTATTACAGTGGAAGTCTGACAGCTCTACGATCGCAGGAAGGTTAAGTCAGATTCACGCGACGATTTGATTTAGTACTCTATGTTCCTAGAGTGGGAGCTATATGGCTGGGTAGCTGAGGACTCTACGACCAGGCATGACACTCTACGTTTTCAGTCCAACGGCGAAGTTACTCTACGACTGACGAGAGTTACTCTACGATGGTGCTCTTTACTCTACGATTGGCAAGTTTACTTGGCAGCTAGTTACTCTACGATTCTGAGGTTTACTCTACGATCGCGATGAGTACTAGTGCGGAGTCTACTCTACGTTGTGCTGAAGGAGTATACTCTACGATTTTGGTCGACATGCAGATTTCCAATTCTGAGTAGGATTTGAAGCATTAAAGTTTAAAGATATGATTCCTAACAGGATTTGGAGATGAAGTTACAATCATACATGGAAAGTATCTCTGACTATGGGAAGTAGAGTCTGATATGGAATCTGATCAAATATGGAAACGGAAGAAGACTTGGATTTGGAAATAAAATCTAATTTGAAAAGGAAGCTACTTAAAGCTGGATTTCAGAGATTGAGAAGGATTTATAATCCTACCATATTTGCAGAGTGAAGACTTCTGAAGCAAAATTGGATTAGAATTCTTCTAGGCTTTAGATATTTATCTATAAATACTTGTAATTGTTAGAATTCAATTATGAGATCATAGAGAGAGTTTTATAAAATTCAGAGAGTTCATAGAAACATGTCAGGCTAGTTTTTCTTTATTCAGTTTGAAGGGGACGTGGATCCTTAGTAACAGTTTATGGTTTGATTAAATATACAGTATTTATTCATTCTTATATGAAGCTTATTCTGATAATCTGTTTTAATTGTTAAATATTATTAGACTAACTGATTTGGTTTCTGTAGGATTAAATTGGTTAGTTGATAATATATGCTAGATTCAGGAATAGTATTACATAATTGATATTGTTTCTAATCATAAGTAGCAGTTAGCGATACTGATTGTGGTCAAGCTTTTGGTTTATTGCTATGGTTATCAGGAGACATGTTAAACAATCCGAGATTATGTGTTTGTTACTTGGAATAGTCTAATTCCTTAGTTCTTAATGCTGTTGTCATATTAAATCTAGAGAGCTTGTTTAGGTTATATGATAGTTAGAATCTTGTGAAGAGCTTATTTCATTAAGTGACAATCTAAGAGGAATTTCGGATAATAGAGCTTGTTGTTATCTAGGACTATTAGTTTCATTGAAGGGTGAATATTGTTATGCTTAATTAATCTATTGCTGTGAAAAGGTGAAACTGAACTGGAAAACTGAAGTTTTAATTCACTGGTTAAATTCATTAAATCTGTTTGTGTTAATAAGTTAGACAAATTCAAAACCCCCAACCTTTTATTTATTGTTAAAACTGTTAGAAGCATTAGGATAAATTAAAAATCAACATTGTTCTCTGTGGGATCGACCCTTGCTACTGCTATACTGTGCTTAGTTTTGAGTTCGTAGAGTTAAGTAAGGTTTTTATTTTTGGTTTGCTTGACGACAGCTTCCCATCTTACGACTGTTAAAGGTTTGAAGTAGAAATACTTGATAACCTGGGACATAGTTCGTGGTCTTGTGACCCTCAGATGCTCTTTTGATTCTTGTATTCTAATCTTGATTCAAAAGCCGAGTATTCGATTATCCGATATCCATTGTTTATTCGCATGTTATTATTATTTTATTGTGTTACTTGTTGGGCAATTGTTGCTCACCCTTGCATAATAACATTGCAGCTAAAGTTGAAAGAGTTGATGAGCCATCCACTAGTAAGGGCAAAGGCAAAGCAAACAAGTGATGAAGAATTGTTATATTTGTTTAAATGATGTTTATGTAATAGACTTAAATTATGTTTCCGCATTGCTGTTTATTTAAGGTTAGATGACCTGGGATTTATTTGTTAAAGATGTTGTAACCCTTTAATGGGAGATTTCTAGTTTAATTAAGAGTTTTCATTTATATTTGAATGGGTAGTTAGATGTGATGTGATGTATTTGGATAGTAAACACCAAATCCTGAGGAAATGAAGTACCTGGATTTGGGGGTGTCACAACTGCGTCCCCATACAAGCTTACAGACTCCTCCAAAATTTTGATGTGAAACGTGGATCTCTGTCCGACACAATTGATACTAGAACACCGTGCCTCGAGATAATCTCCTTGACGTATAATTTTGCCAACTGATTTAGGGTGAATCTGATTTTGATCGGCAAGAAATGCGCTGATTTCGTCAGTCAGTCTACGATAACCCAAATTGCATCGTAACCTCTCTAGGTAGTTGGAAGATCTACCACGAAGTCCATCGTGATATGTTCCCACTTCCATTCTGGTATCTCCAAGGGCTATAACAAACCACTTGGTATTTAATGCTCTGCTTTGACTTTCTGACAAGTTAAGCACTTCGCAACACACTCAGCAACTTCTCTTTTCATATTTGGCCACCAGAAATGTTGTTGAAGATCCTTGAACTATGAGCTTCGTTCAAAATCTCTTCTCTGATCTCCAGCACTAACGGAACCCAAATTCTACCTTCAAATCTCAGCAACCCTTCGGTATCGATTTTTAATTTAAGCTCCTTACCCTCAAGCACCCTTTTCCGTATTTTATCATACTCTTCATCCTGGAGTTGTGCTTCTTTTACCTTGTCTACTAGAGTTGGTTGGGTTTCCATCTAGAATAATTTTTCATTCGGCTCTGCCAGACATTTCACCTCTAACTCCAACTTAGCCATTTCCATTATGAGCTTCTCCTGAGTAGTTAACAAAAATAACTTCTCTCGACCCTTGCTGCTCAAAGCGTCGACAATCACATTAGCTTTCCCTGGATGGTATAGGATTTCACAATCGCAATCTTTGATCAATTCTATCCATCGCCTCTGACGTATATTTAAATCCTTTTGGGTGAAAATATACTTCAGACTTTTATGGTCTGTATATATCTCACACTTCTCCCCATAGAGATAGTGCCTCCAAATTTTCAAAGCAAACACCACAGCTGCTAACTCCAAATCATGGGCCGGATACCCTTTTTCATAGTCTTTAAATTGTCGTGATGCGTAAGCAATGACCTTGCCGTTTTGCATAAGCACACAACCAAGTCTTTTATACGATGCGTCGCTATACACCACAAAATTTCCTGTATCATCCGGCAAAGACAACACAGGTGTCGTACTTAGTCTCTTCTTTAATTCTTGGAAACTCTCTTCGCACTTCTCCGTCCAAACGAACTTCACTGCTTTCCTTGTCAAATTCGTCAACGGAGTGGCAATCCTTGAGAAATCTTGAATAAAACGCCTATAATAACCCGCCAATCCCAGGAAACTTCTCACCTCCGAAGGTGTCTTCGGCTGATCCTAGTTCATCACAACTTCAACCTTTGATAGATCCATCGAAATTTCGTCCTTATCAATCACATGCCCAAGAAATTGCACACGCTCCAACCAAAATTCGCACTTTGAAAATTTCGCATACAATTTCTCTCTCCTTAACGCTTGCAATGTCTCCTTCAAGTGTTCCACATGCTCTTCCTGAGTTTTGGAATATACCAGAATGTCGTCTATGAACACCACTACAAATTTATCTAAAAATGGTTTGAACACTCTATTAATCAGGACCATGAATGCTGCAGATGCATTCGTTAAACCAAATGACATTACAAGAAGCTCGTAATGACCATACCGAGTTTTGAATGTCGTCTTTGGTACATCCTCCTTTCTCACTTTCACCTGATGATACCCATTTCTCAGATCTATTTTCGAGAAATACTTTGCCCCCTTTAACTGATCGAACAAATCATTAATTCTTGGCAACGGGTATTTATTCTTAATAGTGACTTTATTCAATTCCCTATAATCAATGCAAAGACGCATCGATCCATCCTTCTTCTTGACAAATAAAACCGGCGCTCCCCACGGTGATACGCTCGATTGAATATATTTTTTATCTAGTAACTCTTGCAATTGCACCATCAACTCCTTCATTTCTACTGGAGCAATTATATACGGAGCCTTTGATATAGGGGCTGTACCCGGTGCTAGATCAATTACAAATTCAATTTCCCTATCTGGCGGTAGTCCCGGTAAATCATCTGGAAATACGTCCGCAAAATCCCTAACTACCTGTATCTCCTCTAGCTTTGCGCCCACCTTTTGTGTATCGACTATGTAGGCTAGATATCCTTCACATCCTTGTCTCAACATCTTTCTGGCCTGCATCATCGTCAGACAACTCGTTTGTTTAGGAGACTTGCTGCCATAAAACACTACCTTTGATGGAGTCATAAGGTTCACACTCTTCTTTTGGCAATCAATAACTACCCCATGGTTGAACAACCAATCCATTCCCAAAATAATGTCAAACTCCCCAAGACGAATTGGGATTAAGTTTACCGTCATCACATAACCCTTAATATCTACCCAGCAGTTCTTGTGTACAAACTTAATAGGAACCACTTCCCAATTCACAATTTATATGTTCATAGGGTAATCTAACTCTTCTTGAGGTAACTCTAATTTCTTAGCAAAATCATTGGATATAAATGAACAAGTAGAACCCGAATCAAATAATACGTAAGTATTTACACTATTGACCGAAATGATACTTGACACCACATCCTTTGACTGCACAGCATCCTGCATCGACATGTTGAATGTTCGGGCGGTAGGTCGATTGGACGGCGTCGGTCCGGTGATAGTCAAATTGCCACCATTGTTGTTTCCCTTTCCTTCGCTTGCTACTCCTGTAACTTTCTTAGGGCAATCTCGAGCAAAGTGATCCTTCGATCCACAAGTGAAACATGCGCCCTTCTTCGGACTAGGACAATTTAGTGCAATGTGACCCTCTTGCCCACAATTAAAGCATACTCTTCTACCCTTCAAGTAAACACCCATGTGATTCTTTCCACAATTACTGCATGCCTCCACCTTCTTCTTCTGATTTCCTTGCTGACTGCTACCAAAGGTACTGTCATTCCACTTCCTTTTTTGATTGCTGCCACCATGGCTACCACTTGCTTTATTCTTATTCTCACTCTTCTTCTTCTGTTCTTGGCTGTATTTAGACAGAGCATCACTTCCCCCTTCAGCGATAATCGCCTTCTCTAACACTGCCGTAAATGAATTCAGTTAAAACATCGAAACTCAACTATACAGTTAGGGCTTCAGTCCCTGCTCGAACCTTCTAGCCTTTCTCTCATCAGTATTAACTTGATATGGCGCAAACCTCGCCAATTCGTTAAATCTTGCAGCATACTCAGGCACCGTTATCGTACCTTGCTTTAACTCCAGAAATTGCACTTCCATGATTTTGTGCACTCGTCGGAAAATAAGTTTCGAAAAACATCTCCTTGAATCGTTCCCACGGAATTAACCCTTGACCACCTCGGGTTTTATTAGCTTGCTACCAGTAACTAGCTTCTGATTTAAGCATAAATGTTGCGAATGCAGTCTTCTGGTCCTCGCTGACCCTAGCGACGTCAAATACTTTCTCCATCTCCATAACACAAGTTCGAGCTTCAATTGGATTCATAACTGCTGCATTGGATTAGCGTTGGTTTCTTCGTTATTATCTGTGGATCCCTCAGGGGTCTGGTGACGTGTTTGTCTTCTTCTTGGCGACATCTTACTGTTAAGAATTGACACTATTAGATTATTACTCATTTACTTAAACATTTAAGTCTTAACTTAAACATTTATAAACAATATTTAGCACATAGCACATCTGATAAACTTCCGTATTTTATTCATTTACTGCATCAAAACATAACATAGATAGCATCCTAGTTATTTACATCCTATATCCTGAATTCATAATATTCCAGGATTACATCATCATATTCCAGTATTTATCTCATTTGATATTTACATCATATTAACTCTCTTAGAAAATAACTTATTATTACTGCTATTCGTGACATATAAAGACATTTCACGTCCCACGGCTTCTTCACGCTCTTCTTCCATGATACGAATCATCATCCTACGATCCATCACGTACCACGGTAAATCCTGGAACTGCACTGGATAGTGAAAAACTCGATCCTGAGCTCTATCCATCGCTGTGTGAAAAATATGATCCATCTCCTCCATTTTAACCTTCTTTGACTGAACCTCGTCCTCAACACGATCTGCATGATTAGCAACATTCATCCACGCATCCTCAGCTCTAGCACATTTTGCAGACTCTTCTCTCAGCTCACTCTTCAGTTTCTCCACCTTAACTGATAACTCCTCCTTTTGGTTCTCTTCCTGAACCAGCTTCCACTCCACATCCCCAAGACGTATATCAAGCTCCTCAATCTCGCCATTCTTCTGCTCCAAAACAACCTGACGGTCAATCACCTGCTCCTCTAACTCCTCCACCCTATCCTGCAACTCTATGTTGCGATCATACACCTACTCATACATCTAAACACCTAAGGAAGATAGTGGTGTCTCCTAAGGGTCTTCTTCCTCCTCCTCAACCTCTTCAGGATCTGACTCAGGATCTGACTCAGGTTCATACTCAGGTTCTACAACAGTGGTCAGTAGGGATGGCTCCCTCTGGACTAGCTGCTCCCGGACCACATGAATATCTCGGGGCTCCTCCTCTCTAACCTGACTGGATCCTCCTATATCAGTCATCCTGCCACCAAAATTTTAAGTTCCAATTACTACTCGATACTACTCGCGAGCATATAAGTTATATCACATAAGTTATAGCACATAAAGTTTTTTTATTATTATCTTTAATGAATTCCTTAATTCATTCCTTAGAACTCGATAAGAGTTTTAACACCACTATGTTTTCGATTCTTTACACGGCTAACTCTTAAGGTTCCCCACCTAAGGTTCTTAACCTACGGCTTTGATACCAACCTGTGACGCCCCCAAATCCGGGTACTTCAATCCCATAGATTTGGTGTTCACTATTCCATACATTCATGACTTACTACCCATAATAAAGGCTAATAAAATTAAACTGAATAAATCATCTTTCCAAAAAAGGGGTTACAACTTAAATCTCTTAGGTAAAAGAGAATATACTCATGATGCTAGTTATGTTATAATTAATTGGTATCGTGACTTGAAATGGTATGTAGGATTAATTGAGGAACGTGAATAGTAAACGTATAATCCACACATGAGATAAGTATCTTATCCCTAACTTGATTTCAGTTACGCAAGTTATAAACTCTACTGCTATATTGAGCAAGTTCCTTACCCTTATTTATTCAAGTTCTTGATTCCAAATGAGATATTCTAAGTCCTTAAAAGTAATACTTCGGATATATAATGTTTATTTAATTGTATACACTTGAGATTCAGTCTTTGATTTTTAAATATCATTTACATTATATTATTGAACCTTGATTGACTAGCGAACCCTTATTGATTCGACTAGTCCATAGTTGATGAGCGTTCTAAATTCTAAAAATGTTATTGAAGTTAATCCAAACCAAACTTCCTTTGGTGCAGACTCTGATGTCAAACCGAGATGAACATCCCTTTTATAGGGGATTATATTTACGCATTAGCGTTAAGATGTTGTGCATATACATGGTACGAAGGGCTGATCCCCCCTAAGTACGAGAAGTAAGGTACATATAGTCTTACGACTGTTAAAGGCTTAAAGTAGAAATACTTGATAACCTAGGATATAGTTCATGGTCTTGTGACCCTCAGATGATCTTTTGATTCTTGTTTTCTAATCTTGATTCAAAAGCTGAGCTTTCAATTATCCAGTATCCATTGATTACTCGTATGATATTATTATTATTATTATTATCATTATACTTGTGGGCAATTGTTTGCTCACTCTTGCATAATAACATTGCAGCTAAGGTCGAAAGAGTTGATGAACCCTCCACTACTAAGGGAAAAGGCAAGGCGAATAAGTGATGAAGACTTGTTTAAATTGTTTGAAAGATGTTTATATAAAAGAATTATGTTATTTATGTTATGTTTTTGCATTGATGTTTTATTTAAGGTTAGATGACCTGGGATTGATTTTATTATGATGTTGTAACCCTTTAATGGGAGGATTTCTATTTCAGTTAAGAGTTTTCATTTACATTTTTATGGGTAGTTAGATGTGATGTGATTTATTTGGATAGTGAATACCAAATCCCGTGGGAATGAAGTACTTGGATTTGGGGGTGTCACAGGTTGGTATCAAAGCTGTAAGTTATGAACCTTAGGTGGGAAAACCTTAGGGTAGTAGCCTTTTAGGAGACAGAAAACGTAGTGGTGATAAACTCTTATCGAGTTCTAAGGAATGAATTAAGGAATTCATTAAAGATAATAAAAGACTTTATGTGCTATGTGCTTATGTGTTAACAACCTATGTACCGCGAGTGGTATCGAGTATTAATTAAAACTTAAACTTTGTTGTCAGGATGTCGGATGTTGGAGGATTCAATCAGCCTAGGGAGGTTAAGCCCGGAGTAACTAGGGAGGAGGAGCCCCGTGATATCCATGTTATCCGGGAGCAGTTGATATAGAGAGAGCCATCTCCGTTGATCGCTGTTATGGGTTAGGAGCATGAGCCTGAATTTGATCCAGATGAGGAGTCTGAGGAGGTAGAGGTAGAGGCTGAGGAGGATGATGAAGATCCCGAGGAGGTATCCCTTACCTCTATCGACGTCGAGATGTATGATGCACTGTATGACCGTACCATAGAGTTACAGGATAGAATCAGAGATCTGGAGAGGCTAACAAATATACGCCAGACTGCTATAGAACAGAAAAATGAGAAGATTGAGGATCTAGATGTACGTCTTGGAGACGTGGAATGGAAGCTAATTCAGGTAGAGAGTAAAAAGGAAGAGTTGTTAGCTGAGAATGAGAAGATGAAGGTTGAAATTGAGAAATTGAAAGATGACCTGAGTGAAGAGTCAGCGGAACTTGCTAGAGCAGAAGACGCCTAGATGAAGGCCTCTCGACGTGCAGAAATTTCTGAAGATGGTAAGCGGGTAAAGAAGGCTAAGATTGAGGAGACGGACTACACAATTTAGACAGCAATTGACAAGGCCTAGGATCGACTTCTCCACTATCCAGTTCAGTTCGAGGACTTGCCATGGTACATGATGAATCGTAGGATGATGTTCCGTATCATGGAGGAAGAACGCAGAAAGGCAGTTCGACGCCTTAGTCGGCCGTGATAGGAAGAGTATTTTTTTTTTTTTTTTTTGCTAAGTTTAGCTGAAATCTTAACATTCCTGCCTTTCGCAAGAATGGATCCCCCGACCTCTTGGACTCAAGAGCCTTTTGAGTAGTTGTTTTACCACTTGAGCCAAGAAGCCTTGGTTGATAGGAAGAGTATTGAAATATGTAAATATTTATGGTAGTTAGTAATGTAAATTCCAGGGTGATCATAAACAATGGAATATGATTATTTAATCCTGAAGATTCTTTGATATTGGGATAGTTGATGTAAATAGCAGTGATGCTATCTTTCTATGTTTAAAACTTTTGAATAAATGAAATATCAAAGTTTATTTGAAAATGTTCTGTGTTTTGTGTTAAACTTAAATTGTTTAAGTCAAGTATTAAACACTTAAAAAATTGAGTAATGATCTAATAAGCGCATACTCTTAAACAGAAAATGCCGTCGAGACGACAACCAGATCAACAAGCTCAGGAAAGCTCTATAGATAATAACAACAACGATGCCAATGCTAATCTTGTACAGCAATTGGTAAACCTTTTAGCTAGAGCACTTGCAAATCAGCCGCAAGTTCCACAAGTTACATCATTTAAGGACTTTAAAGCGGTAGGACCGCCAGAGTTTAGGGGTTTCATGAACCCAATCGAAGCCCAAACCTAGGTGATAGAAATGGAGAAAGTGTTCGACGTTGCTAGGGTTAGTGATGACCAAAAGACTGCCTTCGTAACGTGCATGCTTAAGTCAGAGGCTAGCTACTGGTGGCAAGTGAATAAGGTTCGAGGAGGTTAGCGTGTAATCACATGGGATAGGTTCAAGGAGATGTTCTTTGAGATGTTTGCTCCATCTTACCCTCATCCCGCTCTTGTGGGCGAGTGCGTTTTATGCTCCATCTCAACCCACTGCAAAATTTACAATATACAATTTCCTTTCTTTCTTTATTCATAATTATAAGAGATTGCGTTTTACGCTCTATCTCCCCTACGCATGTGTCCATGAGTGAGTGTGTTTTACGCTCTATCTCAACTTACCACATGACCATCAATTCAAACACAACACATTTGGACACCTTGCTTCGAGTGATGTTTAAACGAGTTCTAGAGTTTATAGAAATCTCCCACAAACATTCGGTAATAATAGCTATCCAAAGCATACAACTAGCTTAATACTTATGGTTAAGTGTATAAAAGTGAAAGGACGCATAAGCAAAATAATAACTAATAAACGATAATCATAAAGACTAAGCAACAATCATCTACGTCTCATGAGTTAGATTCTCTTCAACAAGCCATTATCATAGACTATGGATTATGGTTCAAATCAAATTAAAACAGTACTCAAGGGACACATCCTAAAAATAAATAATTTTTTTTGAATAAAAAGAAAAGCATACTTAAATCACACAAAAAATAAATTAAAAACACACAAATATGCAAATACGAAGTACTACCCCCAAACTTAAACTTGACATTGTCCTCAATGTCTGATATAGGACAAATTATAATAGAAGACTTCCCTGAAACCGTGTCAAGTGTCATTGATATCATCTTTTAATACCTCTAAGTTGGGAGCGTACCTGAAAGCAAATGACTAAAGAAATTAAAATGCAATTAAACCACTAAAATGCAATCAAACAAAAATAAAAACAAAACAATAAACTGGGGTTGCCTCCCAAGAAGCGCTTGGTTTATAGTCGTTAGCCCGACTCCTTTATTTCCTTTCAATCCGGCTCAATCGCAAAATTGACCATTACATGCCGCCTCAATGTTCTTTCTTTGATTTGCATGGCATGCATGTCTGGTTGGTGACCCTCAAACTTCGTTTCAACTGATGGCAAGAAGAAGCTTTCCTCATCCGCATCATCAATTATTGCACTTGTGTCAAGATCGACATGAAGATCTACTTCATAAACCAATGGGTGCTCGATGGGTTTGAAAACCTCGAATGTGACTTTTTGATCTTCAATTTCCTTTTCATGATCCCCATTCATGCTCCTCGCCTCATCAACCTCGGAATCATCATCCACAATAGGATGTACACTCTCAAAATTTTCACTAATAGCTTCGTGCGACTCCGCGCCATTTCCTTGATCATCCACCAAGCACTCCTCTTCACCTTCCTCTATGGGGTCGATCTCTGTATCGCTAGGTAAGGTGCTTTGCGGGTGAATAATGTAAGAATTGGCAACATAGTTCATGATGCTCTGCACTGAAGCTTGTAGATTTGCCATCCTAACCTCATTTTGAGAGATATGAGATATGTACAGAGTCATGAGCTCCTCCCTCATTCTTTCCTCTTTGTCACATCTATGCGAATTCACCATACATTACTCTTCACCTTCCTCTATAGGGTTAATTTGTGTAATACAAGGTAAGGTGCTTTGCGGGTGAATAAGCACAGCCTCGACAAGTTGTGCCATTTGGTTCTCGAGGTTTCGTAATAATTCTTGTTGCTCAATGAACATGGGAAGAATCTCCTCCAAATTAGATATATCATCATGGTGTGGTGGAGGTTGGAATGAAAATTCTGAATGGTATGAGAGACTTGGATCATAGCATTCATCTTGATTGTTGTCCCATGAAAAGCTTGGATGATCTTGCCAACCCGGTTGATAGTAGTTTGGGTAGTAGTCAGCTTGATTCTGACTGTAGGCAATTTGAGTGGATTGGCCTTCAAGAGTGTCAACAGCCCTTGAAAGCGTTGCAACTTGTTCTTGCAATTGCTCAAGAAGTTTTGACGAACTTGGTTGTGCCGTCCCTTCATAATCCCATTGATAGTTATGCTCATCCATTAACTGAAAACAAAATCAAAACAAAACAAAATAATAATAAGAAAATTATTTACAGGTCAAAATTAAGACCAAATCGATTGTCATTAATATTGGAAAAACACTAGAAGAACAATTCCCCGGCAACGGCGCCAAAAACTTGTTGGTCGATTTCGCAACCGAAAAATACACGCAAGTATACGCGGTCAACAAGTAATAAAGTGATAAGACAGTTGTGGAACCCACAGGGAATTGTTCTAGTGTATCCCAAGTACCAACTATATATCGTCTCGATTTTATTTAGACAGTTGATGATTTGAATTTGTTGTTGTTTTGTAATAATAAGAACTATGGAAAGCGTTAAAATAATGAAATCTAATATTAACAAGTCTAAGATTGCAATTTCCCCCAACACTTCATTTGAATATCCTAACTCTCTCATTTGAATTAATTAGCAACATAGAATTGTCAACCGAGAAATCAAAGCTACTTATAAGCCTCTGTCGATGGTCAAATTCGAATCTTCCTAATGTGGCATGTAGGTATATGTCTATCCTACACACTATCAAGAGATCAATTTCAAGAACAATTACAAGACACGTGTCACTAAATCTCATTTTTCGTCTCTTCAATTACCAACTTTCACATAGGAAGTCATTAAGAATAGATTCTCCATTGGTTGCACACGGTATCTAGGTATATGTCTATCCTAAATACTATCAAGTTACCTATCATTGAGGATAATCAATAAGACACACGTCACTTAATCTCAATTAATAACCCAAAACAATCTTTAACTTTCGCATGATATAATAACAAGGTCTAAACAATATAATCCATTCGTTAAGTTCATATAGGTTTCCACGGTAATTACTAGCTAGGCAATTAAGAAATAAAGTATAAATTATGATAATCAATTCACAAATGAGTAATTAATAACAAAGAGAGAAAAGTTAATTCGAACTATGTGTTGGGTTCCATTGAAATCTTAGAATACAAGCTTTAGTTCATGGTAGCTAAGCAAAATATCAAAACATGGTGTTCATCATAAAATAGAAATAAAAATTCAAAGGAAAGCAAGAGATGATAAAACCCATTTAGAAGATATTCATATGTTGCTAGCTTGGTTGATGACAATCTCTAGCTTTTCCTCTTCCTTTGGCATTCTTTTCTCTTTTTGCTCCTTAGCTTGTTGCTGGAATTTCCTTGAATTGCAGCCCTTAAGCTCTTCTTGATGATGTATGTGTAGCCTCCCAAGGTCTAGATATGTCTTGACAATCCTTTCCTTCTTAGTTCTTTGGCTTGTGCTGAGTTTTTCCTTGTATTGCAGCACTTTTGCTCTCAAATTGATGTTTTAGTGTAGCCTCCCAATCCTTAGTTTTGAAATATGAAGCCCCAAAGAGATATTATACAGTGCCTCCATAAAAAACCATAGCCAAACATCAGATTTTGGGTCAAAAAGTGAGCTGGAATCGCACTAGGAGCTCAAAAGATCACACTCAACATGCCCGGGCGCGCCCGCATGCTGCCCGCCGCACCCGTGCCCAGCCCCTGGCCATGCTGCACACCCACAGCTTGCCCACACCGCGCGCGCGCTGGCTGCCTGGTGCCTGTCGCCGCGCGCCCGCGACCAAGGCCTGTCACCCAACTCAGCTTTGACCTCTTTAAGTAAAATGGTCATAACTTCTTCGTCCGAACTCGGATTAAGGCGATTAAGTAGGCTATGGAAAGCTAAGAAGGATCTCTACAACTTTTATAACTGGAGCATGACGAGATAATGGCCCGAGGAAGGCTCAAATTGAGCTCGAAGTAACTACTGTGTAAAATTCATGCCAAATCCGATGGTAAAATGGCCATAACTCTCTCATACGAACTTCAAATTGGATGATTCAAGATGTTATGGAAAGCTAAGACAAATATCTACAACTTTCGATCTTTGAGTTTTGAGAGATTCAGATTGGATCATGAGTGAAATCGGGAAACAAGCAGCTACAGTACCGAAAAACAAGTTATGGGTATTGATTCCAAGGAGCTTTTATTTTAATTCCTACAAAACAACGTAAAAACACATAAAACTATACACAAACATATAAAAGCAATACAAAACTATATTACATAATAATAAGATGAAAACACATAAAACCAAACGAAATGACTTAGGATTTACAAATTATCAAGGTCAAAAGCACCTAATTTGTGTATATAAAACACACTTATCAGTACTTTTCGACAAGCTCGCGTAATCAGATGGAGGTTCAATTCCTGGAGCTAAAGTAGGGTACCATGTCTGTATCAGAATACTCTACGAAGTTCAATGAGTTGTCTAGGTTCGTAACATATCAAGTGAATACCGATGAGAGGAAGGCGAGGAGATTTGAACAGGGGTTGAAGCCGTGGTTGTACAACAAGGTGTCACTGTTCCAATTGAACACTTTTGCATGAGTTTTAGAGAAGGCGATTATCGCGGAAGGTGGAAGCGATGCTCTGACTAAGTATAACCAGGAGCAGAAGAAGAAGAAGGGTAAAAATGAGAATAACAAGGTTAGTGGTAGTAATAGTGGTGGTCACAATCAGAAGAGGAAGTGGAATGACTGTGGGTCTGGTGGGAATCAACAGGGAGGTCAGAAGAAGAAAGTGGAGGCGTGTGTTACCTGCGGGAAGAATTATGTGGGAATATACCTGAAGGGGAAGAGGGTTTGCTACAATTGTGACCAGGAGGGTCACATAGCACCAAATTGCCCTAATCTTAAAAAGGGCGGTTGCTTCACTTGTGGGTTAAAGGATCATCTGGCTAGGGATTGCCCCAAGAAGGCAGCAGGAGGAGCAAGAGCAGGAGGGAGTAGGGGAAACAGTGGTGGTAGCTCTTTAACCATAATTGGATTAGCACCGACATACCGACCTACCGCCAGAACTTTCAACATGACCATGCAGGACGCTGTGCAGTCACGAGATGTGGTGTCAGGTATCATTCCGATCAATAATATAAAAGTTATGTATTGTTTGATTCGGGTGCTACTTGTTTATTTATATCCGATGACTTTGCTAAGAATCTAGATTTGCCTATGGAGGAATTAGATTACCCTTTGAACATAGAAATTACGAATAGGGAGATAGTTCATGTTAGATTTTGTACACAAGAACTGTAGGGTGGATATTAAGGGAAACGTGATGACTGTAGATCTGATTCCAATTAAACTTGGGGAATTTGACGTTATTTTGGGAATGGATTGGCTATTCAATTATGGGGCGACAATTGATTGCCAAAAAAATGTATTAGCCTTATAACTCCGTCAAAGGTAGTATTTTATGGCAGCAAGTCGCCTAGGCAAGCGAGTTGTCTGACGATAATGCAGGCCAGGAAGTTGTTGAGGCAAGGCTGTGTGGGATACTTAGCCTACATAGTCGATACTCGAAAAGAGAGTCCGAAATTAGAAGAGATACCTGTCGTAAGAGACTTTATAGACGTATTTCCAGATGAGTTACCAGGACTTCCGCTAGACAGAGAAGTGGAATTCGCAATCGATTTAGCGCCAAGAACTGCCCCTATATCGAAGGCTCCGTACCGTATGGCTCCAGTAGAGATGAAAGAATTGATGGTACAACTGCAAGAACTTTTAGACAAGAAGTATATCCAACTGAGCGTATCACCATGGGGAGCGACGGTATTATTTGTCAAGAAGAAGGACGGATCGATGCGACTTTGCATTGATTACAGAGAGTTGAACAAGTTCACGATTAAAAATAAGTATCCGTTGCCAAGGATCAATGACTTGTTTAATTAATTGAAAGGAGCTAGGTATTTCTCGAAGATAGATTTGAGAAGTGGTTATCATCAGTTGTAGGTAAGGAAGGAAGATGTACCGAAGACAGCGTTCAAGACTAGTTATGGTCACTACGAGTTTCTGATGATGTTATTTGGTCTAATGAATGCTCCTGTAGCATTTATATACCTAATGAACAAGGTGTTTAAGCCGTTTTTGGATAAGTTCGTAGTTCGATGATATTCTAGTATATTCTAAAACCAAGGAGGACCACATGGAGCATTTGAATATGACATTGGAAGCATTAAGAAGAGAGAAGTTGTACGCTAAGTTTTCAAAATTTGAATTCTGGATAGAGCGGGTGCAATTTCTTGGACATGTGATTGACAGGGATGGGATTTTAGTAGATCCGTTAAAGGTTGAAGCTATGTTAAACTGGGATCAGCCAAAAACACAGTCGAAAGTAAGGAGTTTTCTAGGATTGGCAGGTTATTACAGAAGATTTATTCGGAATTTTTTCAAAATTGTGACTCCGGTAACGAATTTGACTTGGAAGGCGGTGAAGTTCGTTTGGACGAAAAGTTTGAGGAAAGTGTTCAAGATTTAAAGAAGAGGTTGAGTACGGCACATGTGTTATCTTTACCGGATAGCACAGGAAATTTTGTGGTGTACAGTGATGCGTCGCATAAAGGACTAGGCTGTGTGCTTATACAGAACAGTAAGGTCATTGCGTATGCGTCACGACAATTAAAGGACTATGAGAATGGGTATCCGACCCATGATTTAGAATTGGCCGCGGTAGTGTTTACTTTGAAGATCTGGAAACACTATCTCTACGGGAGAAGTGTGAAATATATACAGACCGTAAGAGTCTGAAATATATTTTCTCACAAAAGGACCTGAACATGCGATAGAGGAGATGGTTCGAATTGATAAAAGATTACGACTGTGAGATTTTATACCACCCAGGTAAAATAATTGTTGTAACAGATGCCTTAAGCAGAAAGATCGGGAGAAAGTGTCTATGTTAACCGCTCAGGAGGAGCTGATTTCAGCGATGGCAAAACTAGAGTTGGAGGTGAAATATCCTAAGGAGTCTAACGAAAAATTGTTTTAATTAGGAGCTGGTCCAACTTTGGTGGAAAAGGTTAAGGGAGCACAACTTCAGGATGAGGAATGTGAGAAAATTAGGAAAAGAATATCTGAAGGTGATGAAGTGAAATTCAAAGTTGATAACGAAGGATTATTAAGATTCGAGGGAAGAATTTGGGTTTCGTCAGTACCAGAGGTTAAGGAGGAAATTTTGAGCGAGACTCATAGTTCGAGATATTCGATTCATCCGACGAGTATGAAGATGTACCAGGATCTCCGACAACATTTCTGGTGGCCGAATATGAAAAGTGACGTTGCCGATTGTGTGGCCAAGTGTTTGACATATCAGAAAGTTAAAGCAGAACATCAGAGGCCGACTGGGTTACTACAACCGTTAGAAATCCCAGAATGGAAATGGGAACATATCACAATGGATTTTGTAGTAGGTCTTCCGATGACTCAGAAACGTTTTGATGCAGTTTGGGTTATCATAGATCGACTGACGAAATCAGCACATTTCCTACTGATCAAGATCATATTTAACCTAGATCAGTTGGCAAACTTGTATGTCAAGGAGATTGTTTCGAGGCATGGTGTTCCAGTGTCTATTGTCTCAAATAGGGATCCGTGTTTCACATCGAACTTCTGGCAGCGCCTACATGAATGCATAGGAACACAGTTACGTATGAGTACGGCATATCATCCATAGACCGACGGACAGAGCGAAAGAATGATTCAAACATTGGAAGATATGTTAAGAGCTTGCATCATGGATTTCAAAGGTAATTGGGACGATCATGTACCATTGGTGGAATTTGCTTATAATAACAGTTACCATACAAGTATTGGCATGTCGCCTTATGAAGCGTTGTACGGCAAAAAGTGCAGAACTCCATTATGCTGGGATGAAGTTGGCGAACGTTAATTACTAGGACCAGAACTGGTATAATAGACCGCCGAAATCATCAAAGTGATCAGGGCAAGATTGATAGCTGCTCAGGATAGGCAGAAGAAATATGCCGATCAACACCGCAAGAATCGAGAATTTGAATATGGTAGCTACGTTTTCTTGAAAGTGTCTCCCTAGAAGGGAAAAATACGATTTGGTAAGTGATGAGTGGGTTTATACCTACGAATTGAGTACTTTTGGCTTGATGTAAGTGTGTGTTCTTGGGTAGTTTATGTTCCTTTTTATGTATTTTTATCTTATTATTGTATTATGTGCTTTTGTATTACTTTTATGTGTTTTTGTATTATTTATATGTATTTTTACTTTGTTTTGTAGGAATGGCATTAGGAGTCATTTAGATCGATGTTTGGGGTTGCTACATTCGCGTTTTCGGCTTGCTATTTACATAACAGCTGCTTGATGCCCAATTTCAACCTTGATTCGGCTAGTATCTCTCAGAGCTCAAAGAATGAAAGTTGTAGAGCTATTTCCCCTCGTTCCGGAACATCTTGAATCATCCAAATCTGAGTTCGGACGAAGAAGTTATAGCCATTTTCCCAATAGACGTCGAAGCTAAAAATTCCTAAATTCCAGACCGGCGCCGCAGCGCCAGTTTTTAGTGTCTGAGCAGCGCTGTAGCATCGGGATACATGGAACTCAAGTTTTGCAGCGCCTCTGTCAAGCCAATTTGCGGCGCCGCAGCACCAGACGCGAAATTTTGACATTATTGAGTTATTAAATGACCTACCCACTAACCCATTCATCCATCCTTCATCTTATTTCATTTTGGGCAAAAATCTGGAGGTAAAAAAGGAGAGAGCGGCGGCTGGGCATGAAGAGGGAAGGACATGGCCTTATGCCATGGTTCTTCATGAGCTTCATTGGAGGTGCTTCAATGGAGTTCATCTAGCATTAAAGGGAAGCCATCCTTTATCTTTCTTTATCTTTCCTCTATGTAATTATTAGTTGTGGAACTAAAAATGTAATTGAACCCTTTGCTTAATTAGTATTGAATTTCTTCTCCTTTTGATCGGCACCATATGAGTTGGTTCATTATATTCGTGCTTAGTGTTTCATTGCTAAGGAATTAGTGATTTGTTTGGTAATCTATATGCAATTGGGAAATGGATTGTGGATTTAGGCCATGAATATAATGACATGTGATTATGCTTGTTCTACATGAGATGGAATACATAATTTGTATGTAGGATAGGAATATACCTATATGCCATGTGTAGCCAATTTGAGAATTTAAGCTTAATGACTCCCTATGCGAAAGTTTATTCATTTGAGAAATGATTATTGAGGCTTCTTTGACATGTGTCTTGTAATTGTTTTTAGAATTGAATGACTTATTAGTATATAGGATAGGAATATACCTATGTGTCGTAAAGGGTGATTTTCATATCGCTATCGGAAGAGGCTTGTGAATAATTAGAATTCTCGGTTGACAAATCATCGTGACCATTATGATCAATTGGAGAGTTAGTAGATATAAATGAAGCATTGCACGCCAAGTGTTCGACAAAATGCTTGTTTGGGGATATTGTGTTCTTAGCTCATTATTTATCTATTTATTTTTGTTATTTATTTCTGCTATTTAGTTTAATTGTTATTCTAGTTAGTAATTTATCACTCAAATCAAATTGTTTAAATAAGGTTGAGACGATATAAAGTTAGTACTTGGTTAAACATTAGTGATAAATCCTCTTGGGATCGACTTTTATTTATCACTATGTTACTTGTTGACCGCGTATACTTGCGCGTGTTTATCGATTGCGAAATCGACCAACAAGTTTTTGGCGCCATTGCCGGGGATTTATTTTTTCTAATGCTTTTCCAATATTAATTTCAATTGAATTGATCTTAATTTAAACTTGTTTTTCTGTTTTAAATAAAGTCGGGCTGAAGACTATAAAACAAGCGCTAATTGGGAGGCAACCCAAATTTTTTCTATGTTATTTTTGGTATCTTAGCAAATAGTAGGAGTCGATTACGGAAGGCGACAACTGACACTGTCATTTTCAAGTTGGGAGTCTCCTATGTTTTGTTTTGATATGTTTTGTTTTAGCGCGTTTTGTTTAATATGTGTTAAATACGTGTGTTGTATTTTGATATATTTTGTTTCAGTATATTTCAAGTTATGTGGGTTTTAATTGTAGTTCTAGTATAATTTGTGTAACAAGTTGTAAAGTTTTGCGTTAGTTAATTTCAGGTACCAAATAGCTGGAAGCATGATTCGCCAACGAGACGCCAAGCAAAGCAAGGCGCAAGGCATGCCAAGGCACAATCCAAGGCCAAAAACAAGGTACATGCTAGGCAGGGCATAATTTTGTTGGTGCTTTTGAATTGGAATGGTTCCCAAACGACTTAGGGTGGAGAGGATGCTGTCGATGACGATTGACACAACCTTAGGGAAGTCCTCTATTTTTAATTTTTCCTATCTTTACATTGAGGACAATGTTTGTTTCAAGTTTGGGGGTACTAGTACTTGTTTTGGCATTTGGTGCTTGAGTTAGTACTATGTTAATTTGTTAGCTATTTTGATGTTTAGTTATGCATATTAGTTAGAAATTTTGAAGATTTTCAAAATTTTGAGCAATGTTTTAGTTGAATCCATTGAGGGCCTATGATAAGAACTTGGAGTACAGTTTGTTAACTCTTGTGAAATCTTTGAGCACACTAGTTTAAATTTTACCTTGGGTGTTGGTTCTATGATATTTATGATCATTTGCGCTATTAAGGCACTTGCATCCAACTGTTGATTTAGTTGTTCTTAGAGAGTTTTAATAGCTGAATTCTTATGGAAGATGTTGTTGAGATTCTAGGAACTTATTTAAGCATCAATTAAAGCAAATTTAAGCATTCATTTTGTTTGGTTGGGAGAAAATATTGGATTATTTGATTTCTTGGATTATTTTTGAAAAATCTGAACTTTCACCTTCCCGAGTTGGATTATGAATCATGTGGTGAGTCGAGATGGAGCATAAAACGCACTCACTCATGGACACATATGAAAACGAGATGGAGCGTAAAATGTACTCCTTGGGTAGAATAAGTGAAATGGAGCGTAACACGCACTCACTTATAAGCTCAAGTGAGATAGAGCATAAAATGCACTCACGAAAAAGAAAAAAGAAAAAGAGAATATATCTTTTTTTAATACTTGGGAGGGTGTATTTATGTTAATAGTGATCCAAGCGTGCGTCAATGTTTGAAAAATCCTTTTAATCCTTTAAATTTATGGTTTGTCCTATTTGCAGAGATTGATGTGGTAGTAGGATTCTAGAGTTCGTATGATGTATCTTTTATTTACTATTTCTTATATAGTCTTATCTAAGTATGATGGGTATGATGGCTTGTACAATTTGGATGCACATTTGAAGGGTCATGATTGTTGTGGAACTAATGAATTGATAGAATTGTTAAACTTGCATGCTCTTGAAGTTTGTTGGGAGTTATTGGTTTTGAAATCTTTAAGGCTTTATTCGAATTCATGTTTATTCCTTGCTCCCGTTGTTATTAGTTAGTTTGTGAAGTTTTTATTTCTAGTGTTTTACTTGAGGACAAGCAAAGATTCAAGTTTGGGGGTATTTGATGAGTGGGTTTTATACCTACGAATTGAGTACTTTTGGCTTGATGAAAGTGTGTGTTTTTGGATAGTTTATGTTCCTTTTTATGTATTTTTATCTTATTATTATATTATGTGATTTTGTATTGCTTTTATGTATTTTTGTATTATTTATATGTATTTTTACTTTATTTTGTAGGAATGGCATTAGGAGTCATTTAGATTGATGTTTGGGGTTGCTACATTCACGTTTTCAGCTTGCCATTTACATAGCAGTTTCTTGATGCCCAATATCAACCTTGATTCGGCCTGTATCTCTAAGATCTCAAAGAATGAAAGTTGTAGAGCTATTTCTCCTCGTTCCGGAACATCTTGAATCATCCAAATCCGAGTTCGAACGAAGAAGTTATGGCCATTTTCCCAATAGACGTTGAAGTTAAAAATTCCAGAATTCCAGACCGGTGCCGCAACGCCAGTTTTTAGTGTTAGAGCGGTGCCATAATGCTGGAATACAGGGAACTCAAGTTTTGCAGCACTGCAGCGCCTCTGTCAAGCCAATTTTCGGCGTCGCAGCACTGGACGCGGAATGTTGACAGTATTCAGGTACTAAATGACCTACCCATTGACCCATTCATCCATCCTTCATCTTATTTCATTTTGGGCAAAAACCTAGAGGCATAGAAGGAGAGAGCGGTGGCTGGGCATGAAGAGGGAAGGCCATGGCCTTGTGCCATGGTTCTTCATGAGCTTCATTGGAGGTGCTTCAATGGAGTTCATCTAGCATTAAAGGGAAGCCATCCTTTATCTTTCTTTATCTTTCCTCTCTGTAATTATTAGTTATTGAACTAAGAATGTAATTGAACCCTTTGCTTAATTAGTATTGAATTTCTTCTCCTTTTGATTAGCACCATATGAGTTGGTTCATTATATTTGTTCTTAATGTTTAATTGCTAAGGAATTAGTGATTGGTTTGGTAATCTATATGAAATTGGGAAATGGATTGTGGATTTAGTCCATGAATATAATGATATGTGATTATGCTTGTTCTACATGAGATGGAATACATAATTTGTATGTAGGATAGGAATATACCTATATGCCATGTGTAGCCAATTTGAGAATCTAAGCTTAATGACTCCCTATGCGAAAGTTTATTCATTTGAGGAATGATTATTGAGGCTTCTTTGACATGTGTCTTGTAATTGTTTTTAGAATTGAATGATTTGCTAGTATATAGGATAGGAATATACCTATGTGTCATAAAGGGTGATTTTCATATCGCTATCGGAAGAGGCTTGTGAATAATTAGAATTCTCGGTTGACAAATCATCGTGACCATTATGATCAATTAGAGAGTTAGGAGATATAAATGAAGCATTGCATGCCAAGTGTTCGACAAAATGCTTGTGTGGGGATATTGTGTTCTTAGCTCATTATTTATCTATTTATTTATGTTATTTATTTTTGGTATTTAGTTTAATTGTTATTCTAGTTAGTAATTTATCACTCAAATCAAATTGTTTAAATAAGGTTGAGACGATATAAAGTTAGTACTTAGTTAAACATTAGTGATAATTCCTCGTGGGATCGACTTTTATTTATCACTTTATTACTTGTTGACCGCGTATACTTGCGTGTGTTTATTGATTGCAAAATCGACCAACAGTAAGAAAGGAAAACTGAGCCCGAGGTTCATTGGACCCTTCAAAGTGTTGCGAAGAATTGGTGAAGTTGCGTATAAGGTAGCCTTACCTCCGGCGTTAGAACATATTCACAACGTTTTTCATGTTTCGGTGTTACGGCCATACAAACCAGACCACAAGCATGTTATAGAATATGAACCCCTATAATTTGAAAAAGATTTTGTGATGCCCCCAAATCTGGGTACCTTGAAACCCTAGATATGGTGCTACACTGTAGAATTTCATCACACGCATCTATATACGAAATCTTAAAGACACGAATGTAATTACTATATTATTACAAACATATTCGTTCCATACCCAGGTTCTAAGACCATTACATATTCGAAACATAATAATATTATCCATTACATAATAATAGTATACTATTACACATTCTTCTATTCATTCATCTTTTTCTTTCCCTTGTCCTTACCGGATCCTTCAACCCGCTCGGGCTTAGTTGAAAGTTATTTAATTTAAGCAAGGATGAACATTCTATAGCTCAGCAAGTATAACAATTAAATAACAACAAAATCAAGAATCATAATATTTATCTTTAACAACTGAACAATAGTTGAAGACATTCCGAATAAACAGAAATAACACCTTACTTTTGTTTTAAAACATTTTTCGTTTTGAAACGATATACTTAACATATATATTGAGTAGTCAAAATACCAACACTTTCCTTTTCATTCATAAAGTGATTACCCAGTATTTCAAACTGCAAACCCAGTATCACTTACGAGCAAATCTAGGTGATCAGCCTATAGTACTCTATGTTGATAAACACTACATCCAAATGACATTGCGTTTATTTTTGACAGATTGCGTGTCAGCCGATATATTCGACCAAGAACTGTCCCTATTGAAAGGGTTTGTTTATTCTACGACTTACCTTGAATCCGTACCAAACATGTTGGTTTGGAAAGCTCTGTTTAACATCAATAATACTTCAAAGATTTAATAACAAATCGATAAAACATTGTAATGCTCGTCTAGCCGAAACAAATGGCATTGACACATTCCTTAAAGAGTTCATGCATATTAGAACTTTAAAGCTTTAATAGTTTATGTTATCGCATAGCTTGAACACTTATGCAAATACTAAAGACTTGCATAAGTAAGAAATTCACGCAACCATAAAGGTATTGTGTAAATTGAATAACAACAACTTCACATAACATTCATAAGAAAATAATCGAATGAAGTTACAAAACTTGTCTAACACAAGGTTAAAATAAGTTAGAAAACTTGCCTTAAGCGTCTTCTTATATTTTACGCTAATTTGCCTGTCAAATGGCCTACACAATCATGTTTACAAACACATACCAATTAATCACATAATTAATGTCAAATTGGTTTACGTTAACTCTATTCTATACCTTATAATGTCCAGTTCATTACCACTTGACACGATGTTTCGACGTTCATATGTGGCACCCTCGACTTGTTTAACCCGAACGACCAACCGACACACCTTTGTGTATGATTAATACGTCCAATACAACTACCATTCCTTGGTTTACATTCTCCTAGATCATATTTCCAAAGTTCAACGATTAGAACTCGAAATTACTTGACAAACATGGCTTGGCGTCATGGTGTTCATAAGAGACCACCACGCCTTTCCCCCGATTGCACAACAGCCATAAAGATGCTAAATTTTAAAAATGATCCCGACCTCAAATCTTAAAACTTAAAGTATGAAAGTTATAGGTCTACTCCTTGTCTTTCCGGATCATCTTGAATCACCTTAATCGGAGTTCGTATGAGAAAGTTATGCCCATTTTACTAAAGGACATCAAAGCTGATTATTGGCTTAACATTTGCCCGGCGTAGCTACGCCCAAAAATCGCCTTTGGGCGGCGTTATTACGCCCAATTGCAGAATTCCGGCCCAACTTCAATTTTCTCAAGTTTGACGCGCCTACTTCCAACCTTCCAACTTCTTCATTTTAAGTCGGAATTAGTCCGTTCTTGAGGCTATGGATTGCTAGATACATGCTCTGCTCAACTATCAAGAATCCATAATTTTACAAATTCATTTTAATTGCACGAAAATCCTTGTAGCCTCAGTTTTGCTATTTTAGGCATAATTTACTAAAATATTCGCCATAACTTCGTTATAGCATATTTTTACTCCATTCCACTTGGAACATTTCCGTAACTCATACACTTCTAATATCTCCTAAATAGATATAACAAACAACATATATACGATGGTTTTAAATTTGTCCATCAATAACAAGCTCTAAGGATGGTTTTAAATTTGTCCATCAACAACACGTTCTTCGCTCGTTCCTCGTTCATTCTTCGTTTTACATCGTTATTTTAATTACGATTACACTTGACATGCATATTAAATGATTTAAATCATCTACGTTCATCCTTATTTCTCTGAAACTCATATGATTCACATGAATCATCAATAACCACCAACAAGCACTTCGTTCTATAGGAAAAGCTATAAAAGAAATTGGTTTTAGAGAGTTTACCTTCTTGTTCTTGCTTAAACTTGTAAAGTAGTTAGCTTTTCTACACTCTTCTTCTTAAGATCTGATCTTCTAATCTTTATCACTCAATTTCTCAAGAGGTTATTTGCTTAAGATGGTGAATTGGTGAAGATTATGAAGAGAAAGGCTTACTATTTATGGCAATTTCAAGAGTTAAGGTATAAGGGTCATTATGTTAACTCTCCTAGGTTAACTAACCCAACCCTTAGGTTAATCTAATCATAGTTAATACATGAAGAATTGAATGGGGGATTGTTAGGTTTAAACCTCCTTTGATTGGTCCTTCCATCATCACTTGGATTGGATTAATACGTAGACAATCTAGCTAGGTTTTCTTCACCTAGCTTAGCTATACCTATTAGCTAGTTAGCCACTATTGTTGACTTTGAATTTTTTGTATTTCTACCGTATAATATTTCATATTATTCTCGTATTTTACCGTATAATATTTCGTATTAAACGCGTATTATTCTTGCATTATAACCGTATAGTACTAGTTTAGCTATCGAAGTTCATTCGATCTTCTTAATACCGAACTCTTCTTTTTTCGTAAATTTTATTAGAGGTCTCATCTCGTAACATCGTATAAACGCTATGGCATCATTCGAAAAATTGAAAAAAATATAAAAGCGTTTTTCATGAATAGTGTTTTTCTTTCGTCTTTTCTCGAAAAAATATACTTTCTTATACGAACTTCAAATTTGTAATTTCTAACACGTAAACACATTCTTAGGTCATAATACGTTTAAGCATATAACACAGAATAAGATTCATAAAACTTCATTTTATTCAATAATATTCAGAACCCTAGTTACAAGGCTAAGTACAATTTCTCGATCGTTACATTTCCCCCCCCCCCCTTATAAGGATTTTGTCCCTAGAATCACAATACAAGGTCACACAAAAAGTTGAGGATAATTCTCTTTCATTTTATTTTTGAGTTCCCACGTTGCTTCTTCGGCTTTATGGTTCCTCATATCACTTTCACTGAAGGTATTACCTTATTTTTTAAGACTTGTTCTTTCCTATCAATTATTTGAATAGGAGTTTCCTCATATGTTAAGTATTTCTCAAATTGAATAGGTTCTTAATCAATTACGTGCTTGTAATGTTGTTTATAAGGTCTTAATACCGATACGTGAAACACATTATGAACGTGTTCTAGCTCAGGAGGTAAGGCCACTTCGTAAGCCACTTCTCCTACCTTTCTTTGTACTTCAAACGGTCCTATAAACCTAGGACTTAGCTTCCCTTTCTTCCCAAAACGTATCTTCCCTTTCCAGAGAGACACTTTCAAAAACACGTAGCATCCTACGTCAAAATCTCGCTTCTGGCGATGTTGATCTGCATACTTCTTTTGTCGGTCTTGAGCTGAAAATAACCTTGACCTTATAACCTTAACGATCTCTACGGTCTGTTGAACCAATTCTGGTCCCAATAGTCGACGCTCCCCTACCTCATCCCAGCACAGTGGTGTTCTGCACTTCCTCCCGTACAACGTTTCGTATGGCGGCATACCAATACTTACGTGACAACTATTATTTTTGGCAAATTTTACTAAAGGTAGGTGGTCGTCCCAACTTCCCTTAAAATCCATTACACATGCCCTTAGCATATCTTTTAGGGTCTGTATTGTCCGTTCGCTCTGACTATCCATTTAAGGATGATACGCCTGTTAGGTTTGTATATAACGCGAGCATGCAATCAAATTACATAAATAGAGCGGAAGCGCGATAAAATAGATTTTAAAATTATATACAAACCATCTCCATGATCGATCAATGTGCTCAATTAACGATATAAACAAAAGAGAAAGAGAATAAGAATTATACCCTCGTAGAACAAAGCTTCCTCGAGTACAAGTTTAACTCCTAGTCCTTCGTGTTCTCCTCGAATGCTACGGTGTGATTCCTTCCTTTGATCAACGTTAGCCACCCAAGTGTTTGGCCTCTAGAGGTGACCCACCAAGGAAGAACAAGTATTCAAGAAGTTGGGTATTTGGCAAAACCCTAGTTTCTATCTCTATAGAAATTGTAAGTACTCTCTACAATCTAATGCAAGAGTGTGTAACCCTAATCTATGATAAGACTCCTCTTATTTATAGATATATGAATAACCCTTCCCTAAACTATTTAGGATTAGAGTTTCTATTATAATTAAACTCATTTAATTAATTGTGCTCCTAATCCAATTAGGAATTCATGGGAGAGTACTTCTATTAATTAATTCTCAATCCCTATTAGGAATTAAATAATAGTAATTGTAATAATAATAATAATAAGACTCCTCTTATTAATTTATATTTAATATTTCTAAAATATTAAATAATAAATATTAAGCTATTTAATTTATTCTATCTCCATAGATTAAATTAAATACACTTAACTTATTATTACAATTATGCCATTTACTTCTTAAATAAATATTTTCCTTTTGCGGTGTGATCCTTTAGGTTCTCCATATTAAACCGGTTGTGAATAAATCAATTAGAACAATTCTAATCTTATTTAAATAAATAAATTAAACTATTTAATTCATTTAAATAAATAATATTTATTCTACAATAAGGGTAAGCCCTTAGCGATCAACGACTTTCCAGATAATATAGATTTCAACATCAATCACAAAAGAACCTTTGAGTAAATAGTTACCGTACAATTCAATCCTTCTACCATACAATGTCCTAATTAAATATAAGACATGGATTTACTGTCAAGTCTTATTTTATTTAATTATATGTATTTCGATTCCCAAATGCACAACTCTGATTAATGCAAATTATAAACTCCTTTCTAATTTCATTCTGCCTTGGGCAAGGACTACTGAGTTGTCATTTATCGAATCACATAGGACATTCACATCTTTTACTAGACGTGGTAGATTCTTTGTTGATCATTCACCTATCTCCATGTATAACTTATTATACCCAATCATACCCTTTGATATATCCCAAAGGTCTTAAGGGACATGTCAAAGTATAACTCATCATACACAAGATACTATGATGATCTCAAGTCCAAGGATCACTTGTACTACTATCACTAGAGGAATTCCTATTGACAGGCGAGTAAAACTCCATTAGGTATTCCTTAGCGAGCCACGTTCAGTGAACTTATTTCTCTAATAAGCACCTACATACTTGCTTTAGTGTCTCCACACAAATGATTATGAGATCAATCATCCTCTTCGTAAGAGCAAGCAACGTATGTACTAATCTATCCGGATTCACTAATCCCCAATTTAGCAATCCAATGATTAGGAACAATTTTAGTTTGTGAGCTATCTAGAATTTAGATCTCATTAGCATGATCACCATCATGATTCTAAAAGCATTGCTCAAAACTATGGGTTTATCACATTTAATATAACAGCACTATGTAGATAATGTAAAATGTCTTTTAAGAAAATCAATTATTTTATTAATAAATGAATAAGATTACAAAGTATATGCTACATCATATCAAATATGATTGGCTTGTGTGCATACTACTTTCAATCTCCCACTTGCACTAAAGCCAATCGCCATGGTATCTAATACCCATCTTCTCTAAGTGACGATCAAACTGTTGTTGTGTTAAAGCTTTAGTAAATGGATCTGCAATGTTGTCTTGAGAGTCCACACGCTCTAGGGTGACATCTCCTCTTCCAATGATCTCTCTAATCAAATGAAACCGCCGCAACACGTGTTTAGATTTCTGATGAGACCTGGGTTCCTTAGATTGCGCAATAGCTCCAGTGTTGTCACAGAATAAAGGTACGGCTCCTCTAATGCTAGGAACCACTCCAAGTTCAGTTATGAACTTCTTCATCCAAACAGCTTCCTTTGCAGCTTCACTTGCAGCTATGTACTCTGCCTCTGTCACTGAATCGACAACTGTTTGCTGCTTGGAATTCTTCCAACTCACTGCGCCACCGTTTAAGGTAAACACATACCGTAAAACGGATTTATAGTCATCTTGGTCCGTTTGAAAACTTGAGTCTGTATAGCCCTCTAGTTTTAATTCAGACCCACCGTAGATAAAAAATACATCCTTAGTTCTTCTCAAGTACTTTAGGATGTTTTTCACAGCCTTCCAATGCTCTTCTCCTGGATTCGACTGATATCTGCTTGTTACACTAAGTGTATGAGCGACATCTAGTCTAGTACATATCATACCGTACATGATAGATCCTATTGCTGAAGCATAAGGAATCTTACTCATACGGTCTCTCTCCTCAGGTGTCTTTGGGGCCTGTTTCTTGGAGAGAAGTATTCCATGGCTCATCGGCATGAGACCTCTCTTGGAATCTTCCATGCTAAACCTCTTTAGCATCGAGTCAATGTACTTTCCTTGGGTCAAGCCCAGCATCCTTTTAGATCTATCTCTATAGATCTTTATCCCTAAAATATAGGATGCCTCACCCAAGTCCTTCATGGAGAAGTGTTTAGATAACCAAATTTTGATCGACTGTAGCATAGGAACATCATTCCCTATCAGTAATATGTCATCAACATATAATACAAGGAATGAAACAGTGCTCCCACTAACCTTCTTGTACACACATGGTTCATCCTCATTTTTGATAAAATTAAACTTTTTGATTATCTCATCAAAACGGATGTTCCATCTTCGAGAAGCTTGCTTCAATCCATAAATGGATCGTTGTAGCTTACAGACTTGGTTTGTTCCAACCTTTGAAACAAAACCCTCTGGCTATATCATATATACATTCTCCTCAAGCTCTCCATTGAGGAAGGCCGTTTTCACGTCCATTTGCCAGATCTCGTAGTCATGATAAGCTACAATTGCAAGTAAAATCCGAATGGACTTGAGCATAGCTACTGGTGAGAAGGTTTCGTCATAGTCAACTCCTTATCTTTATTTGAAACCTTTTGCAACCAGTCGGGCCTTATAGGTTTTCTACCTTGCCATCTGCTCCAGTCTTTCTCTTAAAGACCCATTTACACCCAATAGGCTTAATGCCCTCAGGTGGTGAAACCAAAGTCCATACTTGGTTTTCGTACATGGAGTCCATCTCAGATTTCATGGCTTCTAGCCATTTCTCTGAGTCTTCACTACTCATAGCCTCTTCGTAAGCCAATGGATCATCATCATCTATGACGCGTACCTCATCATCATCCTCTATGATGAATCCATACCTTTCAGGCATCTTCGGTACTCTTCCAGATTTACGAATAGGTTGTGGTACAATAGGTTTTTCTACTTGGTTAGGTACCTGACTTTGATTCGTAGTATTTTGTGGTTCTTGAACTTCTTCAAGATATATCTTACTCCCACTGACCCCTTCAAGGATAAACTCCTTTTCCAAGAAGGCAGCGTGTTTCGCAACAAACACCTTTTGATTAGTCGGGTGATAGAAATAATACCCTGATGTTTCTTTAGGTATCCCACAAATCTACACTTGTCGGATCTAGTCTTCAACTTATCGTGCTCAAACCTTTTGACATAAGCTGGACAACCCCAAGTCTTAACATGCTTAAGATTTGGTTTCCTCCCTGTCCATATCTCATATGGGGTCTTTGGGACAGATTTGGTAGGTACCTTGTTAAGTAGGTATGCAACCGATTCTAGGGCATAACCCCATAAGGATATTGGAAGGTCGGTAAAACTCATCATGGAACGAACCATGTCCAACAATGTTCGATTTCTCCTTTCAGATACACCATTCAACTGTGGCGTCCCTGGTGGAGTCCATTGTGAGATTATACCATTTTCTTTAAGACAATTGAGAAACTCATTGGTTAAGTATTCCCCTCCTCGATTCGATCGAAGAATCTTAATACTCTTACCAGTTTGCTTCTCTACTTCACTTCTGAATTCTTTGAACTTTTCAAACGATTCAGATTTGTATTTCATTAAATACACATATCCAAATCTAGAATGATCATCAGTGAAAGTAATAAAATAAGAATACCCTCCTCGTGCATTCGTTGTCATAGGTCCACATATGTCTGTGTGTACCAACGCTAACAACTGTGTAACTCTTTCTCCTTTTCCACTAAAAGGGGATTTAGTCATTTTACCCATGAGACAAGATTCACAAGTTGGATATGATTCGTAATCAGATAGCTCTAAAAGCCCATTTTTATGCAACTTGGATAATCTTGTTTCATTAATATGACCGAGTCTACAGTGCCACATAAAGGTATAATTAACATCATCTCTTTTTCTTTTCTTAGTTTGTTCAATTTGAAGTATATTTTCATGCAAGTCAAGTATGTACAGTCCATTTAGTAAGTTCCCAACACCATATAAAATATTTTTATTATAAATAGAACAACTGTTGTTCTTTATTATAATATCAAAGCCATCCATATCCAATACAGAAATTAAAATAATGTTTCTAATGAGTGTCGGAACATAATAACAATTATTTAAACTAATGAACTTGCCCGAAGGCAGCGCTAAACGATAAGTCCCTACAGCTAATGCAGCAACCTTTGCTCCATTTCCCACTCGTAGGACGACTTCATCCTTGTCCAGCTTTCTACTTCTGCTTAGTCCCTGCACATTATTACATATGTGAGAACTACTGCCGGTATCCAATACCCAAGTAGAATTTTGACTTTCAGAAAAATTATTTTCAATCATGAATAAACCTAGATCGGAAGTCGAAGCTTCTCCAAGCTTCTTTTGGTCCGCAAGATACTCCTTGCAGTTCCTCTTCCAGTGTCCCGGCTTATTGCAATGGTATTTAATTATATGTATTTCGATTCCCAAATGCACAACTCTGATTAATGCAAATTATAAACTCCTTTCTAATTTCATTCTGCCTTAGCCAAGGACTACTGAGTTGTCATTTATCGAATCAAATAGGACATTCACATCTTTTACTAGACGTGGTAGATTCTTTGCTGATTATTCACCTATCTCCATGTACAACTTATTATACCCAATCATACCCTTTGATATACTCCAAAGGTCTTAAGGGACATGTCAAAGTATAACTCATCATACACAAGATACTATGATGATCTCAAGTCCAAGGATCACTTGTACTACTATCACTAGAGGAATTCCTATTGACAGGCGAGTAAAACTCCATTAGGTATTCCTTAGCGAGCCACATTCAGTGAACTTATTCTCTAATAAGCACCTACATACTTGCTTTAGTGTCTCCACACAAATGATTATGAGATCAATCATCTTCTTCCTAAGAACAAGCAACGTATGTACTAATCTATCCGGATTCACTAATCCCCAATTTAGTAATTCAACGATTACGAACAATTTTAGTTTGTGAGCTATCTAGAATTTAGATCTCATTAGCATGATCACCATCATGATTCTAAAAGCATTGCTCAAAACTATGGGTTTATCATATTTAATATAACAGCACTATGTAGATAATGTAAAATGCCTTTTAAGAAAATTAATTCTTTTATTAATAAATGAATAAGATTACAAAGTATATGCAACATCATATCAAATATGATTGGCTTGTGTGCATACTACTTTCAACGACGTGCTCAATTTAAGCTGCGTCTCTGTCTGCTCTTGCAAACTTCTCCAGAAGTTCAATATAAAACACGAATCCCGATCCGACACAATCGAAACTGGTACTCCATGTCTTGAAACGATTTCCTTAACATAGAGTTTAGCTAATTGTTCTAGGTTAAACCTAATCTTTATTGGCAAGAAATGAGTTGACTTTGTCAAACGATCCACTGTAACCCAAATAGCGTCGTATCCCTTCTGCGTGGTTGGAAGTCCCACCATGAAATCCATTGTGATATGCTCGCACTTCTATTCTAGAATTTCTAATGGTTGTAACAACCTACTTGGTCTCTGATGCTCGGCCTTGACTTTTTGACAAGTCAAGCACCTGTTAACACAATCTGTGACTTCCTTCTTCATATTTGGCCACTAAAAGTGTTGTTGGAGGTCTTGATACATCTTCATGCTACCGGGATGGACCGAAAATCTCGAACAATAGGCCTCTTGTAATATCTCCTCTTTTAGCTCCGGTTCTAACAGAACCCCAATTTTTCCTTCAAAGGTTATCACTCCTTCACTATCGAGTTTATACTTCAACTCTTCTCCTTTGGAAATTCTCTTCCTTATAAATTCACACTCCTCCGTCCATACATACTTCACCGCCTTTCTTGTTAAATTAGTTAACGGGGTAGCTATCTTCGAAAAATCTTGAATAAATCTCCGATAGTAGCCCACTAACCCTAAGAAACTACGCACTTCTGTAGACATCTTCGGTTGTTCCCAATTTATCAACGCCTCCACCTTTGTTGGATCTACGAATATTCCATCCTTATTGATCACATGTCCCAAAAACTGGACTCTCTCTAGCCAAAATTCACACATCGTGAATTTCGCATACAACTTTTCCCTCCTTAGCGTTTCCAACACTATCCTTAGATGTTCAGCATAATCTTCTTGCGTCTTTGAATAAACCAAGATATCATCTATGAACATTACTACAAATTTATCTAGATACTGCTTGAACACTCTGTTCATCAGATCCATAAATGTGGCAAATGCATTCGTCAAACCGAACGACATCACTAGAAACTCATAATGGCCATATCGAGTCCAAAATGCCGTCTTGGGTACATCCTCTCCTCTCACCTTTAATTAATGATACCCCGTCCTTAAATCTATCTTAGAAAAGTATTTTGCCCCTTTTAATTGATCAAACAGATCATCGATCCTGGGCAACGGATACTTATTCTTGATCGTTACTTTGTTCAACTCTCGATAGTCGATACAAAGCCTTAACAATCCATCTTTCTTCTTAACAAATAACACTGGTGCTCCCCATAGAGACATGCTTAGTTGGGTATATTTCCTATCTAATAATTCTTGTAATTGTATCATCAATTCCTTCATCTCTACAGGCGCCATCTTGTACGATGCCCTCAAAACTGGTGCTATTTCGGGCACTACGTCTATAACAAACTCAATTTCCCTATCTGGAGGAAGACCTGGCAACTCATCTGGAAATACTTCTGCAAATTCTTGTACAATAAGTATATGGCCAATTTCTACTCCCACTTGCTGGGTATCAACAATGTGGCACAGATAACCTATGAACCCTTTTCTTAACAGTTCCCTAGCTTGCTTCATCGATAGAAAAACAAAACGTTTAGGCGATTTACTACCGTAGAACACTACTTTAGAATGCTTCGAAGTCTTAAGATTTACACTTTTCTTCTGGCAATCTATAATTGCCCCATGGTTAAACAACCAATCCATTCCCAGTATTACGTCGAATTCCCCAGTTTGATCGGAATTAAATCTACCGATAACTTCTGCCCTCTAATTTTGACGCAATAATTTCTATGAATATGCTTAACAGGGATTGCTTCCATGTTTGCAACTTCTATGTTTAAGGGAGACTCCAGTTTTTCTAGAGGTAAGCTTAAACGTCTAGCAAATTCACTAGATATAAAAGAACAGGTTACACCCGAATCAAACAATACGAAGCATTAATATTATTGATTGAGATTATACCTGAGACTACGTCTCCTGATGCTACCGCATCTTGGACCGTCATGTTGAAGGTCTAGGCCGTTGGTTTACTCGGTGGAGTTGGACCATTAATGGTTAGCTTACCACTGCTACCCCCTTTGTTGCCATCTGGACCCTTCTTCGGGCAATTCTTCGCTATATGGTCTGTTGACCCGCAGACGAAACATCCACTACTCTTTTTCAGGTTCGGGCAGTTAGGAGAGATGTGTTCCTCATGCCCGCAATTGTAGCATGATGTTTTCCCCTTTAAACAGACTCCTAAATGAGCCTTCCCATAATTTTTGTATGGTTCGACCCTTTTCTTCGGGTCTCCCTGCTTTGTCCCGGTATTCCCGGAATTGCTCCACTTTCGCTTCTTTCCTCCTCCACTTGTACCAGCTCCCTCAACTCTGCTTCCTCCTTCATTAGTATTCTTGTTCCTCTTTTCTTTGTTGTAAAGACTCATCGCCTCACTTCCCCCTTCGGCTATTATAGCCATCTCCAAAATTGATCCAAAGGAATTACTTTGGAACACTGAAATTTTTTTTTTCTCCTAGCTTTTCTCTCCTCGGTGTCCACCCAGTGTGGAGCAAACTTGGCCAGTTCGTTGAACTTGGCAGCATATTGGGGAACCGTCATATCCCCCTGTTTCAGTTCTAGAAATCGCACCTCCATACGACTTTTCATACTGTTGGGAAAATAGTTCTCGAAGAAAATTTCCTTGAACCTATCCAATGCAATAACTCTCCCTCCAACCCTATTCTGGTTGGTTTCCCACCAGAAATTAACTTCTCCTTTCAACATATAGGTAGCAAAAGAAGTCTTGTGCTCCTCTCCAACTCGAGCGATTACGAACGCCTTCTTAATTTCCTTTATCCAAGTTTAAGCCTCTATAGGTTCAGTGGACCCCTTAAATTTGGGAGGCCCCACACTTTTCAAATCCTTAAAGTTAGCAACATGCCCAACCGGAGGATTCATGGGTACATCAACGGGGTTTCTATTAAAGGCCCCTATTAGTCGGTCTATAAAGTGTTGCATGGGATCTGCTTGGTCCCCATGCTCGTTCTCATTATGAGATTCAGCTTCCTAGTTTCTTTGTCTTCTTCTTAGCGGCATTTTCTGTTAGATAATAAGATTATGTTATTATCAAACATTACTCATTTTAAAGTATTCTTTTCTTTATACTAACATATACTCATAACAAAGCATATTTAATAACTTTCTTTATATTAATATGCTTCTCTTAGTACCTCGTACTACTTACATTATATAACATTCCTGCTATATACATTCGTCATCCCTCTATTGTTATAAAAAGATGGGATTCACATACTAGTCCATCACTTATACTAAAGTTTGGGACTTACAAAAGATATCCCGTTACGTATACAAAAGTTGGGATTCACATCATTACCAAGATATATATATATATATATATATTGTCTACATACTAGACTAGACCTCGCCTAATGGCATAAGCATACTCCTTATCGGCTAAATCAATCACAACATCTCTACTGATAGTGTGCCTCGTTTGTCCTGTCCCAATTGGATGGTTGACGATCTTTCACTGATACACCTGATGAGAACTCCTAAAGACACAAGTCATTTGACTTATCTTCGGGTTCTTATCTGTCATTTCTTCCTTAAGCTCATGGACTTGATCCTCGACTAGTAACCTGTCGTTTATCTCTACCTCCCAATAAGACTCCACAGCCTGCTTCTCAAACCTCATATTCTCTAACTATGCCTCTAGGGCACGATTCTTATCCCGTAGCTCGATATTCCTGTCAATCACAGCTACAAACAACTCCCGCATATCAGCAGATTCTTCCATCACCTCTCCTGGCTCAGATGATACAGCCTCCGATACTGTGTTATCCAACTCCTCATGCTCAGAGGGATCCTCCTTAGATGAAGAGTCCTCCTCTAAATGTTCGGACAGATCCTCATCAAAATCAATGTCCATGTCTGGATCATTCTCTATGTGAGCCTCTACCTCTAGTATTGGCTCATATACTGGTTCTGGTTGAGTGATCAGCTCTTCACTCACAACGTGAATGTCTCTATACTCTGGTTCTTCTCCTGACATATATAATCAATTTAATATCTGGATTAGTACACCGTAACAAAATATATTTATTATTATCACATAAAAAATATAGTTTATTTTAAGTTTTAGTTTTAGTTTTATTCTTGTTTTTGATGAATTCCTTAATCCATCAATTAGAAACTCGATTTGAGTTTATTGACTTACTGACTTCTCTAACTAACTTCTCTAAGGTCATATTCCTAAGGTTTATAACCTACAGCTCTGATACCAACCTGTGACGCCCCCAAATCCGGGTACATTGAAACCCTAGATATGGTGCTACACTGTACTACTTCATCACACGCATCTATATACGAAATCTTAAAGACACGAATGTAATTACTATATTATTAGAAACATATTTGTTCCATACCAAGGTTTTAAGACCATTACATAATCGAAACATAATAATATTATCCATTACATAATAATACTATGCTATTACACATTCTTCTATTCATTCATCTTTTTCTTTTCCTTGTCCTTACCGGATCCTTCAACCCGCTCGGGCTTAGCTGAAAGTTATTTAATTTAAGCAAGGATGATCATTCTATAGCTCAGCAAGTATAACAATTAAATAACAACAAAATCAAGAATCGTAATATTTATCTTTAACAACTGAACAATAGTTGAAGACATTCCGAATAAACAGAAATAACACCTTACTTTTGTTTTAAAACATTTTTCGTTTTGAAACGATATACTTAACATATATATTGAGTAGTCAAAATACCAACACTTTCCTTTTCATTCATAAAGTGATTACCCAGTATTTCAAACTGCAAACCCAGTATCACTTACGAGCAAATCTAGGTGATCAGCCTATAGTACTCTATGTTGATAAACACTACATCCAAATGACATTGCGTTTATTTTTGACAGATTGCGTGTCAGCCGAAATATTCAACCAAGAACTGTCCCTATTGAAAGGGTTTGTTTATTCTACGACTTACCTTGAATCCGTACCAAACATGTTGGTTTGGAAAGCTCTGTTTAACATCAATAATACTTCAAAGATTTAATAACAAATCGATAAAACATTGTAATTCTCGTCTAGCCGAAACAAATGGCATTGACACATTCCTTAAAGAGTTCATGCATATTAGAACTTTAAAGCTTTAACAGTTTATGTTATCGCATAGCTTGAACACTTATGCAAATACTAAAGACTTGCATAAGTAAGAAATTCACGCAACCATAAAGGTATTGTGTAAATTGAATAACAACAACTTCACATAACATTCATAAGAAAATAATCGAATGAAGTTACAAAACTTGTCTAACACAAGGTTAAAACAAGAGTTAGAAAACTTACCTTAAGCGTCTTCTTATATTTTACGCTAATTTGCCTGTCAAATGGCCTAAACAATCATGTTTACAAACACATACCAATTTGCCACATAATTAATGTCAAATTGGTTTACATTAACTCTATTCTATACCTTATAATGTCCAACTCATTTGAATCAAAACACTTTTTAAGTTCATTACCACTTAACATGGCGTTTCGACATTCACACGTCGCACACCCGACTTGTTTAACCCGAACGACCAACCGACACACCTTTGTGTATGATTAATACGTCCAATACAACTACCATTCCTTGGTTTACATTCTCCTAATTATATTTCCAAAGTTCAATGATTAGAACTCGAAATTACTTGACAAACATGGCTTGGCGTCATGGTGTTCATCCGAAACCACCACGCCTTTCCCCCGATTGCACAACAGCCCTAAAGATGCTAAATTTCAAAAATGATCCTGACCTCAAATCTTAAAACTTAAAGTATGAACATTATAGGTCTACTCCTTATCTTTCCGGATCATCTTGAATCACCCTAATCGGAGTTCGTATGAGAAAGTTATGCGCATTTTACTAAAGGACGTCAAAGTTGATTTTTGGCTTAACATTGGCCCAGCGTAGCTACGCCCAAAAATAGCCTTTGGGCGGCATCATTACGCCCAACTGCAGAATTCTGGCCCAACTTCAATTTTCTTAAGTTTGACGCGCCTACTTCCAACCTTCCAACTTCTTCATTTTAAGTCGAAATTAGTCCGTTCTCAAGGCTATGGATTGCTAGATACATGCTCTACTCAACTATCCATAATTTTATAGATTCATTTTAATGGCACGAAAATCCTTGTAGCCTCAGTTTTGCTATTTTAGGCATAGTTTACTAAAATTTTTGCCATAACTTCGTTATAGCATATTTTTACTCCGTTCCACTTGGAACATTTCCGTAACTCATACACTTCTAATATCTCCTAACCAGATATAACAAATAACATATATACGATGGTTTTAAACTTATCCATCAACAACAAGCTCTAAGGATGGTTTTAAATTTATCCATCAACAACACGTTCTTCGCTCGTTCCTCGGTCATTCTTTGTTTTACATCGTTATTTTAATTACGATTACACTTGACATGGATATTAAATGATTTAAATCATCTACGTTCATCCTTATTTCTCCAGAACTCATATGATTCACATGAATCATCAACAACCACCAACAAGCACTTCGTTCTATAGGAAAAGCTATAAAAGAAATTGGTTTTAGAGAGTTTACCTTATTGTTCTTGCTTAAACTTGTAAAGTAGCTAGCTTTTCCTCACTCTTCTTCTTAGGATCTGATCTTCCACTCTTTCTCACTCAATTTCTCAAGAGGTTCTTTGCTTAAGATGGTGAATTGGTGAAGATTTTGAAGAGAAAGGCTTACTATATATTTATAGCAATTTTAAGAGTTAGGGTATAAGGGTCATTATGTTAACTCTCCTAGGTTAACTAACTCAACCCTTAGGTTAAACTAACCATGGTTAATACATGGAGAATTGAATGGTGGATTGCTAGGTTTAAACCTCCTTTGATTGATCCTTCCATCATCACTTGGATTAGATTAATATGTAGACAATCTAGCTAGGTTTTCTTCACATAGCTTAGCTATACCTACTAGCTAGTTAGCCACTATTGTTGACTTTGATTTTTTCGTATTTCTACCGTATAATATTTCGTATTATTCTCGTATTCTACCGTATAATATTTCGTATTATACGTGTATTATTCTCATTTTCTACCATATAATATTTCGTATTATACGCGTATTATTCTTGCATTATACCCGTATAGTACTAGTTTAACTATCGAAGTTCATTCGATCTTCTTAACACCGAACTCTTCTTTTTTTTCGTAAATTTTATTAGAGATCTTATCTCATAACATCGTATAAACGTTATGGCATCATTCGAAAAATTGAAAAAAACATAAAAGCGTTTTTCATGTATAGTGTTTTTCTTTCGTCTTTTCTCGAAAAAATATACTTTCTTATACGAACTTTAAATTTGTAATTTCTAATACGTAAACACATTCTTAGGTCATAATACGACCTTTACGCATATAACACAAAATTATATTCATAAAACTTTATTTTATTCAATAATATTCAGAACCGTAGTTAGAAGGCTAAGTACAATTTCTCGATCGTTACAGATTTATCTTACGAAGAAGTGCCAGTTCAGATAGTTGACAGGAAAGAGCAAGTACTTAGAAATAAAGTTATACCTTCTGTTAAGGTAATCTAGAGGAACCACAACGTTAAAGAAGCTACGTGAGAACTCGAAGATCAAATGATGAAAAATTATCCTCAGTTATTTGCTTAGTCTATGTGTAGCGATTCTGGGGACAAAATCTTTGTAGGGGGGAGAATGTAACGGGACGAATTAATTAAGTCGTCATTCTGGGACAAAATCCTTTTAAAAGGGGAAAGATGTAACGAACGAGATTTTTATATTTGATCTTTAAATATTTATTGAATTAAATAACTATTTTTGTTAACTTATTTATTGAGTTAAATAAGTATTTGATGAAATTGTTGTAGATTAATTTAATTAAATGTGTTACATTGATTAAATTAATGTGAAATAATTTTATAGTACAAAGGGTGAATTTAATTGGGATAATTAAATTAAATGAGTTGTTTAATAGTTGTGATGTTGTTCTAATTAATTTAATAATTAATTAGAGATTTATTAATTTGTCATAATTAAATAAATGAGAATTTTAATTATGTGATAATTTGATTTAATGAGTAGTAGTGGCTTTTATTTAATTGAAATTAAATAATATAATTTCATTAATTAAAGTGACAAGTAAACTATATAATAAACAAGTTTGTTAAAATAAATGGAAAAGGAAATTATGAATATTGGCATCGTTCGTCAGGCCTCAAATTATAAAATTCATTGATAGCATGTGCACTGAAAAAAACCTTCTTGCCCCTGATCATAACCTCACAAGGTGTTTTGTCCTCCGCATTGGCATAAAATTCATTGACAATAGCAATACATGCAGATTCTAGGTGGGCTGTGAAAGTTTCCCATCCCCTTTCTTTAATCTGAAGCACCATCTTGCCATCTAACAGTTCATCAGGTTGGAGACCGCGCTTAGGAGTTAGAGCTTTACCCAATATGTATGAATCAAATCTATCTGCAGCCTCGGTACTGACGAATTTCTATCTATCATACTGCTGGGATAGTGCTGAAGAGGAACCCTCACCCGGTTGTCTTTTTGGTGCCATGTGGATGACTATCAAGCATAAGCAACACAATACTCAAACTAACCCAACTAGATTGAAACCCCTTGGCAAATTACTAATAAACCAAATGAAGGCTCTTTGAAGTAGTTAAACAAACACTTGATGTGCTCTTATTGAAACCCGCCTTCAATACCTTCCCCCCCAAACTCAGTTTCCACAAATTTCGTACTACACGTTAGATAATTGAAGAATGTAAAACAATTCTAAACCAATTGAGCAAGCAATAACTCAATGAAGTACACAATTTCAACAATATATGCAATGTAACAGTTTCTCACTTCCAATATCAAAGAGCCTACTATGGAATAATACTTGAAAAGCTAATTAAACAATTGTGCCCAAATGTTGGTTACCTTGTACTATTATGTCTGAAGGAACCCATATAAGATGAGATGGATGTAATGTGTAGACGGGCTCCTTCAATTTGATGAGAAACCCTAGCAAACGTTCACTTGGACAAAGCAAAACCCGTGTATGGTTGGAGTGGAAAATAGAGAAATCTGAATTGAAGGAGGATTTGAGGGAATCCAAATATGGGTCTTGGTTTGGAGAGGGATCTATGCAAGATTCGTGGTTAAATCCGACTGGGAGAAGAGAGAAATAGGGTTTCATCGAGTTTGATTTGGATTTGGAATGAAAGACATCTGATTTGGAACGATTTTTAAAAACTGAAATTCGTCATCTTCGCTGGGGCGAAGATAATTGGCCTAGGGATCTCGTCGGGGCGAAGAATTGTAGAGAAGTCTGAGCCAAGGCGCATACTGGAGTCGCTGGGGTGAAAATGGGTAGAGGACTTCTCGCCTGGGTGAGGGTCTCCAGCTTATTTTTCTCGTCGGGGCGAAGTTCCCTGTTTTTTAAAATTGAAATTTTTTCATCTTCTCTTCAATTATTGCAATCCCAAAGCCTTTTCCCTATTCTAAGCAAAATATCACGGATTAACACAAATAAGAGAGATTGGAAAACACTTAAAATTCTAAAACAAATGAACTACTAATTATACTAAATATACGCAAAAATATTGAACTCGACTAAACTACTAAAGCAATAAAAGAAAATGATTAGGTTGCTTCCCATCAAGCACTTGGTTTATAGTCGTCAGCCCGACTTTCTCTGCGGTATCATCGTAACGAATGTGATTTTTGTGAATAAATCAAATATTTATTAAGTTAAATAAATATTTTAGTTGATTTATTTATTGAATAAAATAAATAATTGATGAAATTATTGTGGAGTAATTTATTTTAGTATAAATATGTTGATTGTTATTTGGTGGTGATTTGGTGGTGTTTATTCTAATTTAATTTAATAATTAAATTAGATGAATAACGATTTATTTGAATAAATATTTTATTTGAATAAAATGATTTATTTGGTAATATTATTATTGGCCAAATATAAATTATAATTTAATTAGTAAGGTTTAATTGAATTTATATTGTTACAATTTAATTAATTAAAGTGTGACAATTGAAGCATATTATATAATAAGTATTTACCAAACAAAGCCTTGTGGCTTTTGAATTTAAATTAATCTAGTTTTGCGAAACATAGCCTTATGGCTTTTGAATTGTGTAACTGATGTTTTAAAATTAAAATACGTGATTATTATTTCATCAGTTTTTCTTATTTGAAAGCTTTGTCAGTTTATTTTGCTAAGTTAAAAGAAAGAAAAGTCTGAGAGTTGAGAGCTCTTAAGAAGTTATGAGAAAAGAGAATTACAGAGAAAAGTTTGAGAGCCTGGTGAGATTGAAGAAGAGAAGTACTCTATCATTTTGCTTCGCTTAATCAAGGAAATAAGGGTAAATTCTTAAGCTTTTATTGTGTTCTTCATGGTGTAATTGAGAATTTATTTTATTTCTCTATAATGGGTTTTGATGGAATATTTGTTGAGAAGTTGTTTATGTATGTTGGTTAGCATGTATAAATCATTATATGTTGTTTATAATCAGGTTTAATTGAGTTAATCCATGAAAACATGTTTTAAAAAAAAAAGAGTTTTGGTTTTTACAGTGAAGGTTCACGAGTATGGCTTGTATGTATAGAAAAATCGGTGGTTAATTCGTATGTAAAACTGTAAATTGATGGTGTATCATTGTAATTCACTGAGAAACGAAAACAATGTAACTTGAATGGATTAAAATAGTTTAGAAACGAATTTATGGTATTTGATTTAACTAATATGTCAAAAATATGAAATAGAACATGAATTGTGATATTTGAATCCTTAATTTGGTTATTTGAAGGTTCTAAGATGTTGAAATAATTCTGTAAATGTTTAAGTTTTGTGTTTGTTAAGTTCGTAACATCTGTGATGTAGACACCCAAATTTTGCACTTCGTATACTAACCCTGACAGGAGGGCAGATCCATCAAATGAACCGGCCTGCGAGAGCAAAGGATGGACATGTACGAACACTCGACGCCACCGCGACGATTTACAACCGAAACCGACGTGACAACAAGGCTGTCCGATTTGAGCATTCCCAAATGATGTGGCACATCTCCCAGTAATTCCCGGACTGCAAAATACGAACATGTCGGCAAAAACTGACATCACGAAACGAGAATCGAGGTGTAACACGAAAATCGAGAAAGTCAAGCCAGCCAGCCGCAGATTGATCTGCGGCCAATGAGTGCGCCTTTTGAAAACACGGAACTCGAAACACGGAACTCGAAACCAGGCTGAGTGGCTGGTGGGCCAGCCAGCCGCAGATCAATCTGCGGCTGCCCTAGGCCAGCCTATTTCAGCTCAGTTTCTTCATTTCATCCAGGAGAGGCAGCAGCGGAAGAAGAAGGAAAAACAGCAACAGCAGCAGCGAATTAGGGAGAGAAAAGAGAGAAAATAGTGAGGAATTATATCTCTTTTGTGAGATTGTATCACATATATTCTCTACTCTAATTAATATACGAGTTTATACGCATCGTGGTGTCATTTGCAAGGTGAAAAAGAATTCTTTTTATAGCAGTTTTGTTATAACATTTTGTTAAATTTTTATCATTTTGGATTATACTAAATGTAGTTTTCTTGTATATCATTGAGAATACATGGATTAGGGATTATTAGTGAGGGTTCCAATGGAACAAAATTATTCCTAATGATCCGATGATATCCATTTGGTGAATTTTAGCTTGTTAATTTTTGTAATATCCATTTTGGGGGTGTGTAAGAATTGTGTATGTGAGCCTAGGAACGCGACCCCATGGTCCAAATCCGATGATGGACAATTTTGGTGGATGTAATAGGATCGATTATCCTTTATTGTAAGATGTAATGGTCGGGCCTTAAAACGACGCCAAGGCGAGAATCGGGTTTAAGGCCCCGTAATAGTGAAATATGTGATTGTTGGCGTTCGGGGTATTTTGATGGCTTACATGCCCATGAATACCCCCCTACGCGTTTTGATGTTTAATTTGATTTGTAACACCAAACAAAAGATTTCAAAGCCAAAACAATAAAGATTTTTCTAAAATCAATCAAAGTAGGATATTAGCATCACGAGGATAAGAATTGGAAATGCTAATGAATGTCGATTCCTATTAAACGAGAAGGCCAAAGAAAATCATTTTCAAACATCACCAAAAATGGCTTTTATGAATGAACGAAATGTTTTATGAAACCTTTGTGCATAGGGTTAAAGATATCCTAGAAATTGCCCATCATTTTATGAAGGCAACGTATAGATCTCGATTCCTATTTTGACGAAGGTTTAGAAAACTCTTGTTTTTGCCAAAACGACACCTAATGAAAATCTCATAGTTTGATAAATAAAATCAAACCTTTCTCATAGAGCTTTCTCGTGTATGCTGAAAAGACATTCCGAAGCGTTTTCAAATTAAAGCACGACTTTCCCTAAAAATCCAAATGATTCTTTCATACAAACTCACCACAACATTCACATAGGCATATACACACACACACGCGCGTACATACACATTTCATGAATTAAAGGATAGGAAAGCATCAAGATTGCGGTAACCGTGTTTCACGGAAGTCGGGGGGTGCCTAACACCTTCCCCTCGCTTAAGCAAGCCCCCGAACTCTATGAATCTCGGTTCGCAGACCAATTAATTCGGAGTCACACATGAGCCAGCGATTTACGAAAACGAAACCCGGATGAGTTGGTACATCCATTTCAAATATACCAACTGGCGACTCTGGTTAATTGGCTCATCATAAAAATGATCTTTCAAAACCCCGTCGACATTAATGCCGACCTTTTCCAAACATCATCTAATAACAAAGGCTAAAATCGGAAAAGAACAATATCGCGAAGGAGGGAGAAAACCGGCGTCGACAGCTGGCGACTCCGCTGGGGACATTAGAGGGCTTAAGCCGCTTTCAAATCTTGATACTATCCTATCCTTTAAAATTTATGAATGTGTATGTGCGTGCGACTTTTTGACATGTTTTACTTGTTGTTGTGTGAATGTGTGTTTGTGTCCAATGAAGTGAATGATTGAATGGAATTAATTTACTTTTAAGTAATCATTTGCATACGGTGAGGACGATGAATATGAATGTATGTTGAGAGAGTACCTCCTCCTGAGGCGAACCTGTCGGTTGCTTATTATTGGACTCGAAGGGGCTGCTCCCCGGAGATGGCTCAGGAAATGCACCACCCAAATCCGCTCCAGTCGAAAGGGCTCAGACGAGTAGATTGCGAAGATTTGGGGACCTTCATGCCGAAAAGCCCGTGAGAGTAAACCTAGGATAGGTCAGCCTCAGATTAACCCAACGCAGGAAAAGTCTCTTCATGCCCTTTTACGTTCACGTGTATAAAATGTCATGATCTCATTCATATATGCCTCCCCTGTTGACAAAAGAAAGTACTGACCTCCATGTTTTGCAGGGAATAGCTGGGAAGGCATAATAAGTCATGTCTATCAATTATTATTGCAATAAGGGACTACTAACATGCTGTTTTGCAGAAAAAGATTAAAAAACCCAAAACACAAAAGTTACAACTTTAGCATGCATCCATATCCTTTCATTGCCCAGGACTAAACTTTGAACCGTTGTTTCTGTAGGATTGCTCCTCAAACCCGTTCGCAGTCTAAAAGGGCCCAAGACTCTACATTTGAAATGGCTGATCTTCCATCTACTAATCCTGGCTCCATATCTCGTGAGGAATTTGATGATTTCAAGAAACAGATGTTGGAGATGGCCATAATGTTGAGGGAACAATTGCTACCTAGACAGGATCCACCTAAAGAGGATCCACCCCAACCTAAGGGCGAACCCGTCGTCCCAAAGGTCATTCCTATACCCAACCGGACAGTGATTACTATCCCGGAGGAAGGAGACACTGATGACCTTCGGAAGAAAATGAAACAAATGGAGGAGACCATCCAATCCATGAAAGGCATAGGTTCCCTAGGTAGGGTTAATTATTCAGATCTATGTGTCTTCCCCGGAGCCAGATACCCGGAGAAATTTAAAATTCCCGAATTTGAGAAATACAATGGGAAGGGGGATCCTTATACACATCTGAAAATATACATCGGGGAGCTTGGATCTTATGCCAAAGACGAAGGTCTAAGAATGCAATTATTCCAAAAGAGCTTGACGGGGGAGGCAAGAATCTGGTATGCCCGCCTTGACAATACTCAAATCCACAACTGGGAGGAATTGGCCCATACTTTCTTAACACAATACAGCTTCCAGGCACAGATGGCCCCTGACAGGTATCAAATGACAAAGGTCAAGAAACAACCGAAAGAATCTTTCAGGGACTATGCACAGCGGTGGAGGGGTATGGCTGCCCAAGTGAATCCCCCAATGAGCGAGACAGAGATGGTAATGACCTTTGTGGATATCCAGGAGGCACCCTATTATGAGCGAGTGATATCGGGGATTGGACGACCTTTTGCCGAGATGATAAAACACGGGTAAATGGTGGACATGGGGTTGAAGTCTGGCAAGATTCGGGATTTCACGGCCTTGGAAACAGCTGCAGAACAAATCCAGAGTGGAAACTATGGCAGCACTTCCCGTAGGGTCCAAAACAAAAAGGAAGAAGATGTTTCCCTTATCCTGCAGGGATCATCTAGAAAGGCAAAAAACAATCCTCCAGTACATGTGCAGAGAGTGGGGCCGTCCCGACAGCCTAACTTCACTGATCAGAGGGCGGATGGGCGAAGAAGATTCGAGACCTCGAAAAATCGAGTATTCGCCCCACTCGGGGAGCCTCTTGAGCAGGTGTTGGCCGTATTGATAGCCCAGAGGAAAATAGTCGATTTGGCACCCCCAAGTGACCCGAATGGAAGAAGATTTGACCCAAACAAGCGATGCGCCTATCACTCAGTTTCCCCTGGTCATGATACGCAGGAATGTTGGACGCTGAAGCACAAAATTCAGGACTTGATTGATAGTGGGGAAATCGTGGTGGAACAGCCAGGGTCACCAAATGTTGAATCCTCTACCTAAGCATGATGGGGAAGGGGGTAAATCCAGAAGTATGGCAGTGAATCCCGACCAGTAGAAGATCAATGGGTTTTAAAATTCTGAGTTTTATTTCAAATCCCTGCACGCTCATGTCATTTTGTCATGTTATCCAAAAGGAAGATCATGTGCTGAAATGTGTTATATATATGACAAGCATTTTTTCATTTTATGGCAGTACCCCGATTTGAGGCATTCTAGCCTGACAAGCAATATGGCCAAATTTGAAGGAGGATCACGATTTTGGTATAAAGCTAGATTTCGATCTGATGGCGATTGAGCAAAACGAGACAGATATCGACAATACGTCTGACGAGATCGAGGGATGGGTCGAAGATAAACCCAAAACCGACTTAGACCAAACCTTCGCCATCAAACATCAGAACCCCTAACGGTCACAAAGAACCCGCAGTAAAAAAAAAAAACTCTCAAAAATCAAAAATTCCCCCAAACCTTTCAACAAGTCAAAGGACCGGATCTGCTGTTAGCCCAGCGAGGTACCGAGGCGACCAGCATGAGGGAGATCATAAGAAAAGCAACTTAACACTGGGGCATTTGTCACTACCCAGGGAATGATGACGTGCAAATTGGCACCCATGCAACAATCCCATCAACATGCACCATCACCATCAAATGCTACCTCATGTCAATTCAATCTTCAACAGTACGATCATTTGGCATTTGTCAAGCATAGTTTTCCCGGGATACGGTGACCCGCGTGAAAGGGGATTTTATTTGACTTGATAGGAATCGGATTAATTCTGACAAGCAACCGTGGAGCACGATCGTGAGTATGATTAGACGAAGAGGGCTAGTCAACCTTTTGATCAGGTACAAAGCCTTAAATCAAAGCAACGTTTGCGACAGAATCGACCTCATGTGACAGCCTTCACTTTGCATTGCACAAACTTTCAGTTGTGGGGTATAAAATTATGACGACGTTGATGACAATTAACACATAGTCAGACAGTCAATAATTATCAAGCTAATATCAAGGGGTCAGACGATAAATGATTATCAAGCTAATGTCTCGAATCGTGGCCTGGGTTATTCGAGTAATTAAGCCCGAGGGGTGTCTCTACACCTGGTGCCCTAAAGCCATCTGGTTTGGGAGTCGCTGGCCCAACACTCGTTACATGGGTAACTCAGAGCCTAAGAAAACGAGCATTACAGTCGAGGAGGCCCGAGCAGATTCGAATCATGGCATGAGCTACTCGAGTAATTAAGCCTAAGGGGTGTCTCTACATCTGGTGTCCTAAAGCCGTCTGGTTTGGGAGTCACCGGCCTAACACTCGCTACATGGGTAACTCAAGCCTAAGAAAATGAATCTTGCGCAAGGTCAAGCAAAGAATGAATGGTGCAAACCACCAGCTTGTCTCAAACCGTGGCCTTTATTACTCGAGTAAATAAACCCGAAAGGGGTGTCTGTACACCTAATGCCCCAAAACCGCCTGGTTGGGAGTCATTGGTCCAAAACTCGTTAAGTGGGTAACTTTGAATAGCCTAAGAAAACGAGACAAGTGAAGTGGGCTAATAAAAAGAAAGGATAATACGAAAAAACTCTCGGCCTTAAACAAAAAGTCAGGAAAGAGAAACCCCTACTGAATGCTGCATCGCACAGTGCATTTGTCATATGACGTCAATCCTGCTAAGGACGTTGTCGAGAATGGAGACATAGTGCCTTTGACGAGGGAAGGTAGTTCTTTTGAATTCGACCTCACTCACGTACAATGACCATGAATGCTTGAAGGTGTTCTTACGATTTCATAACTCGTCAAATAGAAAATCATCAACTTAAGAGGGATTGAAAAAAAAAACTTCCAATCTAGTACATTCACGGTTCACAACTTGCTAGATTGTGCGATCAATAGATATTCAATTTCATGTGCTTTAACTGCATTTTTGTCGAGATTATAATATCTTTGTGTTGAACTAACACTAACAGCCCGAGCCTTCAAGTTTTGGCATTTGTTAGTCATCTGATATGCAGGATCTGGCAGAGCTGTGGATAACTCAGCACGATCAACATCGCGAGTTCTCGATAGAAATTCTTGGTAGCGACACGCACCAAGGCAGGGGCAGTTAAGAATCGTGAAATGGAAGGAAGCTGAGGCTGCACAGAACTCCTCGTCATTGGGCCTTTCCCCAATCCCGACTATCACTGCCTCGACATCCAAATGATCCACGTGCATGAGCATATAAAAGGATGATATAATGCGGGACAACAGCATATCGGCCAGCAGAAATGATCAAAAGGCTGAGGAGCCCAACATAGCTGTCGATCATCACAAAGAGCGAAACAGACTGCCTCAACTCGATGAAATGAAGACGACCAAGAACATGCAGAATACCACACCAATGTTGAAGTCTAGAAACAACACTTCACGACGAGGCGTGATCCAATCAAATGTTGGCAAGCAACGACGACTGTCGAATCGTATCATTTGACTGAACAGGGGTCATTTCTATCCAAACATATGTGTGCACATGCATCTGTCTGTAACATATCTGCCGGATCGTGCATAACATCTTTTGCATGCATACATGTACGATCAAAATGAAAATCTTCAGGGGAAAGTACAAGAACGTCGCTTTCAACCTCACAAATGATCAGATCGTGATGGCTTTTACGGCATGGTACGTGGACGATGTTGGTGGGAGATCCAGGACAGAAGCCGATCACACATCCCACTTTAAGAAATCACTTAAATCAAATCAACAATCCCTGGGAAGGGCTGGTATCCAAAACATCAACGATCCCTGGGAAGGGCTGGTATCCAAAAAAAACAACAATCGTTGGGAAGGGCTGGTATCCAAAAAATCAACAATCCCTGGGAAGGGCTGGTATCCAAAACATCAATGATCCCTGGGAAGGGCTGGTATCCAAAAAATCAACAATCCCTGGGAAGGGCTGGTATCCAAAACATCAACGATCCCTGGGAAGGGCTGGTATCCAAAAAATCAACAATCCCTGGGAAGGGCTGGTATCCAAAAAAAATCAACAATCCCTGGGAAGGGCTGGTATCCAAAACATCAACGATCCCTGGGAAGGGCTGGTATCCAAAAAATCAACAATCCCTGGGAAGGGCTGGTATCCAAAACATCAACGATCCCTGGGAAGGGCTGGTATCCAAAAAAATCAACAATCCCTGGGAAGGGCTGGTATCCAAAACATCAACGATCCCTGGGAAGGGCTGGTATCCAAAAAATCAACAATCCCTGGGAAGGGCTGGTATCCAAAACATCAACGATCCCTCGGAAGGGCTGGTATCCAAAAAATCAACAATCCCTGGGAAGGGCTGGTATCCAAAACATCAACGATCCCTGGGAAGGGCTGGTATCCAAAAAATCAACAATCCCTGGGAAGGGCTGGTATCCAAAAAATCAACAATCCCTGGGAAGGGCTGGTATCCAAAAAATCAATAATCCTTGGGAAGGGCTGGTATCCAAAAAATCAACGACCCCTGGGAAGGGCTGGTATCCAACCAATCAACTAACACCCTGGGAAGGGCTGGTATCCAAACAATCAACTAACACCCTGGGAAGGGCTGAGATCCAAACAACTAACACCCTGGGAAGGGCTGAGATCCGAACAACTAACATCCCTGGGAAGGGCTGGTATCCAAACAATCAACGATCCCTGGGAAGGGCTGGTATCCAAACAATCAAAGACCTTGGGAAGGGCTGAGATCCAAACAAGGTGGTGAGTGAACCTGGGAAGGCATCCAAGCAAACCACAACAAGGTGGTGAACAACCCCTGGGAAGGGCCAATATCCAAAAAGTGAGCGATCCCTGGGAAGGGCTGAGATCCAAGCAAACCCCGACAAATGATGACATCTGTAGAACAATGTCAAGAGACTGTACAGGGGTCATTTTTCATCAAATTTGCATTTTAAATGTTGTTTCACATGCATTGAATAGATGATAACTCTGTACGTGATCCATGCAGGTTAGGTGTCAAGGTCCTAGCCAATCTAAGTCAAAAGCGATGGCTGCCAAGAACGATGTGCGAGGACGAATTCCAAGGATGCCTTTCAAGCTAGTCAGGAGAATAACTTCCTCTGATGACAATGCGATGGAGTAAGGTGATTACGAGATGGGTGACCGGATACGAGACCCGGCCCCGACCAGACGAGCGACCGGATACAAGACCCGGCACTCACAGGACAATCGACCGGAGACGAGACCCGGCGATTACGAGACGAGCGACCGGATACGACACCCGGCACTCACAAGACGATCAACCGGATACGAAACCCGGTGATCACGAGACTGACAACCGGATACGAGACCCGGCACAAACGAGACGACCGATTAGAAGACGAAACCCGTCGACTAACAAGGCGGGCGGGGATTGATGCATTGACACCTTTACGAATGTTTTGCATGCCTTATATCTTGTGTTGCATCATAAGTTGCATGTGCTGCATCATGTGTGTATTGTCATTCTTGTGAACTGTCATTCATGCGTCGGGTGTCTATTTCTTTATCATATTCATTTCATTTAACATTTCATAAACATGATAAAGAGGGGCAGCTGTAGACACCCAAATTTTGCACTTCGTATACTAACCCTGACAGGAGGGCAGATCCATCAAATGAACCGGCCTGCGAGAGCAAAGGATGGACAGGTACGAACACTCGATGCCACCGCGACGATTTACAACCGAAACCGACGTGACAACAAGGCTGTCCGATTTGAGCATTCCCGAATGATGTGGCACGTCTCCCAATAATTCCCGGACTGCAAAATACGAACATGTCGACAAAAATTGACATCACGACACGAGAATCGAGGCGCAACACAAAAATCGAGAAAGTCAAGCCAACCAGCCGCGGATTGATCTGCGGCCAATGAGTGCGCCTTTTGAAAACACGGAACTCGAAACACGGAACTCGAAACCAGGCTGAGTGGCTGGTGGGCCAGCCAGCCACAGATCAATCTGCGGTCAAGCCGTAGATCAATCTGTGGCTGCCCTAGGCCACCCTATTTCAGCTCAGTTTCTTCATTTCATCCAGGAGAGGCAGCAGCGGAAGAAGAAGGAAAAACAGCAACAGCAACAGCGAATTAGGGAGAGAAAAGAGAGAAAATAGTGAGGAATTATATCTCTTTTGTGAGATTGTATCACATATATTCTCTACTCTAATTAATATACGAGTTTATACGCATCGTGGTGTCATTTGCAAGGTGAAAAAGAATTCTTTTTATAGCAGTTTTGTTATAACATTTTGTTAAATTTTTATCATTTTGGATTATACTAAATGTAGTTTTCTTGTATATCATTGAGAATACATGGATTAGGGATTATTAGTGAGGGTTCCAATGGAACAAAATTCTTCCTAATGATCCGATGATATCCATTTGGTGAATTTTAGCTTGTTAATTTTTGTAATATCCATTTTGGGGGTGTGTAAGATTTTTGTATGTGAGCCTAGGAACGCGACCCCGTGGTCCAAATCCGATGATGGACAATTTTGGTGGATGTAATAGGATCAATTATCCTTTATTGTAAGATGTAATGGTCGGGCCTTAAAACGACGCCAAGGCGAGAATCGGGTTTAAGGCCCCGTAATAGTGAAATATGTGATTGTTGGCGTTCGGGGTATTTTGATGGCTTACATGCCCATGAATATCCCCCTACGCGTTTTGATGTTTAATTTGATTTGTAACACCAAACAAAAGATTTCAAAGCCAAAACAATAAAGATTTTTCTAAAATCAATCAAAGTAGGATATTAGCATCATGAGGTAACACTGGTGGTAGAGGTGAGGGTCAAGCTAATGAGCAACCTAATAATCAGACTAATGCTCAATTGGCTGACTTGGTGAATCAAGCGGTTAATCAGGCCTTACCGCAATTGGTAGCACAAGTTGTACATGCAATGCAGCAGCCGCCAGAAATTCCTGAGCAGGGGAACCCAAGAAATGATGGCCCGCACGCAAATGAAGATGAAGGGAATGCAGATGACTTTAATCAGCAGGTGGTTCCGATGTATGTATGGTTGGAGAGGTTCCAGAAGCAGAAACCACAATCATTCAGTTTAGCTCCGACTCCAATCAATGCAGAGAATTGGATTGCCCATTTGGAGAAAATTTTTGATGTGTTGGGGTGTTCAGATAATCAGAGAGTGTTGCTTGCAGCTTATAAGTTGGAGGGAGATGCACAGAGGTGGTGGAAGGCGACGAGAACAACGAAAGGGGATGGGTATGTTGAGACACTTAGTTGGGCAGAGTTTTGCGAGGTCTTCTATCAGCAGTACTTTCCAGCTGCTGATAAGGAGGCCTATGCTAGAGAGTATTTATCTATTCGGCAGAAAGATGATGAGTCCATTACAGATTTCATGACGAGGTTTTGCTTATATTTCTGTTGACGCTCTTGAATAGAAGTTTGATCTTCGACATCTTCACTTTATTCTATAATTTGAACTCTTTTCCTTCTATTATAATTTAAAACATATTCCATATTTCTTCAGCGATACTCTCATCATGTTGATTTGTTTGTTTTTGCTAATCGTTCAGAATTTGGTGCTCGCTTAATTGTTTCGTTTCTAATCAAATTCTTATTTTGCTTTGGTTTGATCTAGATGTTCCAAACTTCATATTTTGTAATCTTTTGAATTTATTCTTCATGTATAAAACTTATTGATCTTTGTAGAGCGGTACATATTGTTACTTTCTTTTGGATACATTGTGTTTATGATTTGATTTGGTTCAACATATACATTTAGAACCCTTTGTTGGTATTATGTTGCATGTGTTGTGACATCATATTTTTGTAGAATAAGCGATAGGGTATACCTGAGCTATAACCACCTGTGGGGGTACCACAGGCATGTCCTCTTAGCACCGAGGCATGACACTTTCCGTGGCAGTGTGATCAGTCCACGGCGTCTCCGTTTTGGGCTCCGGAGGAAGTGGGCCATTTGGTGTTTTTGTTGTGGGAGGCGTATGGGTCGGCCCTAGTTTCTGTTCTGTTTTGCGGATTGGTGATGTTTGTGCTAGACATACCTTCCGATTAGCATTTTGACTTGCTTGTGTGGCAAGGCATATTTGTGTTTTGTTCTGAGCTCGGTATGAAATAACCACTTAGCCACTTTGATTCAGCCTTTTGTTTGTATTATTAATTTTGTTGATTCAGATATATTCTATTCAAACTTCGGAGATTATATTTTTTTCATCGGTATTTATTCTTGAGGCTTTACTCAGTATTTTGTTCAGTTGATTTCGTATTTCAGTTGTGCATCTTTTGTATATCTTTATCCGTACTGGGCATTTGGCTCATGCTGTGTTTTTCTTCCGGCAGGTCTGCAGGGGCGATTTAGGGTTTCGTATGAAGAGAACTACATTTGACCATATAGGTTTATTTGATTTTAGGTTTTGATTATTAAGTAAATTTTTGGAGAATTGTATTTAATTCGATATTGATGGATGTCGATTCCTATTAAACGAGAAGGCCAAAGAAAATCATTTTCAAACATCACCAAAAATGACTTTTATGAATGAACGAAATGTTTTATTAAACCTTTGTGCATAGGGTTAAAGATATCCTAGAAATTGCCCATCATTTTATGAAGGCAACGTATAGATCTCGATTCCTATTTTGACGAAGGTTTAGAAAACTCTTGTTTTTGCCAAAACGACATCTAATGAAAATCTCATAGTTTGATAAATAAAATCAAACCTTTCTCATAGAGCTTTCTCGTGTATGCTGAAAAGACATTCCGAAGCGTTTTCAAATTAAAGCACGACTTTCCCTAAAAATCCAAATGATTCTTTCATACAAACTCACCACAACATTCACATAGGCATATACACACACACGCGCGCGTACATACACATTTCATGAATTAAAGGATAGGAAAGCATCATGATTGCGGTAACCGTGTTTCACGGAAGTCGGGGGGTGCCTAACACCTTCCCCTCGCTTAAGCAAGCCCCCGAACTCTATGAATCTCGATTCGCAAACCAATTAATTCGGAGTCACACATGAGCCAGCGATTTACGAAAACGAAACCCGGATGAGTTGGTACATCCATTTCAAATATACCAACTGGCGACTTTGGTTAATTGGCTCATCATAAAAACGATCTTTCAAAACCCCGTCGACATTAATGCCGACCTTTTCCAAACATCATCTAATAACAAAGGCTAAAATCGGAAAAGAACAATATCGCGAAGGAGGGAGAAAACCGGCGTCGACATGTGATTGGCTAAATGGGACCTTAGGTGTTGAATGTTTAGGGTTTTAGCTTGACTAGTGTCTAAAATCGCGAACTGGGAAACTAATTCTGGTGTCCAGCGCGGCCGCGCTAGACAATAGCCTAAATTAGGCACTGCTGCGCCGCAGCGCGGCCGGGCGTGTTTCTAGTATAAAAGTGGCGCGACCGCGCCATATGCAAAATAGACCCAGTAATAAGCTGTTACACGATCAGCCTAGGTGATGTTATTCTAACCCATTTTAATGATTGTAGGGAAGCTTAAAACACATAAAATGATGTGATGTCAGATTATAATTATATTGATAATGTTGCTAATTATAAATATGGAATCTATAGAAGTTTGTAATTCGAAGTTTGTAAGAAATGAAGGTGTTATCCAAATGCCATGTCTTATGTTGTAACCGAGCAGGGAAGTTCAAATTTATGAATAAATAGGGTATTCAGATATTGAACGAAGTTAATAAACTTGACTAGAATAATAATTTAAACCAGTGAAGTTAGTTGCAATGTAACTAATTGATATTGTGATCCTAATGATCTATGTAGGATATACGAAGAGCGTGAATTGTAATTGTTTAGCTAACGCACAGGGAAAGTTCCCTAAAACTCTACTTTTCATTAGGCAAGTTTCTAAATCCTACTTTTCATTGAACAAGTTCTCTAACCTTGGTTATTATTATTATTCAAGCAAGGTTTTTCATATTACTCAACGATTATATGTTGATTGAGTTTTCTAGACTTTCAAATGCGTTACTCCAACATATTCGTCTGTAATCCTTGAATTCTACTATTATTGTAGTCCCATTTTACAAAGATTGTATTGTTGTTGTAATGCGACTGTTATATGGCTAGTGAACCCTTTTGATTTGACTAGTCCATAGTTGATGAGCGTTCTAAAATCAAGAATTTTTGTTAAAGCTATTCCAAACCAAACTTCCTTTGGTACGGACTCTAATGTCAAAGCTGAGATGAACAACCCTAATGTAGGGGATTATACTATGCAATAACGTTAAAATGTTTGTGCACAATACATTGTACAAAGGGCTGATCCCCCGAAGTACGAGACGGATGGTCCATAGTCTATAAGACTGTTAAAGGTTACAGTAGAGATACTTGCTAACCTAGGACATAGTTCGAGGTCTTTTGACCCTCAGATATACTCTTGAGTTTGTGTTCTAAACTTGATTCAAAAGCTGAGTTTTTTATTGAGTTTTCAGTTCTTTGACTATCGTTGATTGACTTCAGAAAGGTTTATACTCCTCAGTTGAGATCTATTTCATTGATCATTTATATGCTATTGTTATTGCTACTATACTTATGGGCAATTGTTTGCTCACCCTTGCATAATTATGCAGCTAAAGTTGAGAAGTCTGATGAGCCGTCCACGAGCAAGGGCAAGGGCAAGGGCAAGATGAATAAATGAAGAAGATTAATTTATTTGATTAAGTTTTTTTTGTAATGAGACTTAAATGTTATTCTGTTTTGTTTCTGCAAATGATGTAATAACGGTTAGATGACCTAGGATTTCGTTTTAATTATGTAACCTTTTATGGGAGAATTGTTTATTAAGTTTATTATTGATATTATCCTTTATTGTGGGTAGTTAGTTCTGAATGTGAAGAATAGTGAGCACCAAATTTGTGGGATTGAAATTCCCGGATTTGGGGGTGTCACATGTTGGTATTAGAGCTGTAGGTTAAAAACCTTAGGTGGGGAACCTTAGGAGTTAGCCTTGTAAAGAAATAGTGGTGTGAAAACTCTTATCGAGTTCTAAGGAATGAATTAAGGAAATTCATTGAAGATTAATAATAAAAGACTTTATGTGCTTATTTGTTAATAACTTATATGTAACTTATGTGCTCGCAAGCAGTATCGAGTAGTATATAAACTTAAAATTTTGGTGGCAGGATGACTGATATAGGAGAATCCAGCCAGGTTAGGGAGGAAAAGCCTCGAGACATTCATTCGGTCTGGGAACAGTTAGTTCCGAGAGAACCAATCCACTGACCCTTGTTGTAGAACCTGAGTATGAATCTGAGTCGGATCTTGAAGAGGTTGAGGAGGAGGAAGTAGACCCTAAGGAGATACCATTATCTTCCTTAGGTGTTCAGATGTATGAGCAGGTGTATGATTACAACATAGAGTTGCGAGACAGGTTGGAGGAGTTAGAGGAGTAGGTGGCTAAGCATCAGGTTGTTCTGGAGCAGAAGAATGGCAAGATTGAGGAGCTTGATATACGTCTTGGGGACGTGGAGTGGAAGCTAGTTCAGGCAGAAAGCCAAAAGGAGGAGTTATCGGCTGAGGTGGAGAAACTGAAGAGTGAGCTGAGGGAAGAGTCCATAAAATGTGCTAGAGCTGAGGACGCATGGATGAAGGTTGCTGATTATACAGATCGTGTTGAGGATGAGGTTCAGTCAAAGAAGGTTAAAATGGAGGAGATGGGTCATGTTTTTCACACAGCAATGGATAGAGCTCAGGATCGAGTTTTCCACTATCTAGTGCAGTTCGAGGATTTACCGTGGTACGTGATGGATCGCAGGATGATGATTCGTATCATAGAGCAAGAGCGTGAAGAAGCCGTGCGACGTGGAATGTCTTTATAGGTCACGAATAGCAGTAATAATAAGTTATTTTTTTTAGAGAGTTAATATGTTGTAAATCTCAAATGAGATAAATACTGGAATATGATGATGTAATCCTGGAATATTATGAATTCAGGATAGAGGATGTAAATAACTATGATGCTATCAATGTTATGTTTTGAGGCAGTAAAGACTAAAATACAGAAGTTTATCAGATGTGCTATGTGCTAAATGTTGTTTATAAATGTTTATGTTAAGACTTAAATGTTTAAGTAATTGAGCAAAAATCTAATAGCGGGAATTCTTAACAGTAAAATGCCGCTAAGAACAAGACAGACACGTCAACAGACCCCTGAAGGATCCACGAATAACAACAATGAAACCAACGCTAATCCAATGCAGCAGTTGGTGAATTTGCTAACATGAGCATTTGCGAATCAACCCCAAGCTTAGGCCACAACTTTCAAAGACTTCAAAGCAGTAGGAATCCCAGAATTTCAAGGGTCTATGAATCCAATTGAAGCTCAAACATGGGTCATGGAGATGGAAAAGGTTTTTGATGTCGGTAGGGTCACCGAGGACCAGAAGACTGCATTCGCGACATTCATGCTCAAATCAGAATCTAGTTACTGGTGGTAAGCTAACAAAACTCGGGGTGGTCAAGGGGTAATTTCGTGGGATAGATTCAAGGAAATGTTCTTCGAAACATATTTTCTGCCTAGTTTGCAGAATCAAATGGAGGTTCAGTTTCTGGAGCTCAAGTAGGGAACGATGACGGTACCCGATTATGCCGCGAAGTTTAATGAATTGGCGAGGTTTGCGCCGTACCAAGTCAATACCGATGAGAGGAAGGCGATGAGGTTTAAACAGGGACTGAAGCCCTGGCTGTATAGTCGAGTTTCGATGTTTCAACTGAATTCGTTCGCAGCTGTGTTAGACAAGGCAATTATTGCTGAAGGTGGGAGTGATGCTTTAACCAAGTACAATCAGGAGCAAAAGAAAAAGAAGAATGAAAGTGGGAATAAGGCAAGTGGTAGCCATAGTGGCAGTGGACAGAAGAGGAAGTGGAATGATAGTGTTTCTGCTGGAAGTCAGCAAGGGAATCAGAGAAAGAAGTTTGAAGTGTGTGGTAACTGCGGAAAGGGCCATATGGGTGTGTGGATGAAGGGGAAACGGGTATGCTATAATTGTGGACAAGAGGGCCACATCGCACCGAATTGTCCTAGTCCGAAGAAGGGTGCATATTCCACTTGCAGATCGAAGGATCATCTTGCTCGAGATTGTCCTAAGAAAGCTACGGGAGGAGCAAGCGGAGGAAAGGGAAACAACAGTGGTGGCAATTTGACTATCACTGGACCGACGCCGTCTAATCGACCTACCACTCGAACATTTAACATGGCGATGCAGGATGCTGTGCAGTCAAGGGATGTGGTGTTAGGTATCATTTCGGTCAATAGTGTAAATGCTTACGTATTCTTTGATTCGGGTGCTACTTGTTCATTTATATCCGATGATTTTGCTAGGAAGTTAGAGTTACCTCAGGAAGAGTTAGACTACCCTATGTGTAAGTTTGCAAAATCACAATCTAATTGTAATATGCAACGGAAAATGGAAATTAAAATTTTTGCAACTTATCCATGAATCACCTTATGCATAGCTATTAATTGAAGAAGAAGATGAACAAGAAATATACCTTAATAGATCCAACCTTTGAACCGCTACAAGATCTACTCCTTGTTGATTTCTTCAAGTTCCTCCTTTCTTTGCTCCTTGGATTAAACACTAGCTTCAAAGTGTATGAAGCACTCTAAAGGTGATCCACCAAGAAATGATTAATGAAGAAACAAATTATGATTTCCTAGAAATCAAGGATGACTAATCCAAATAGTTCTTTCTTTCCTAACTCTTAAGAAATTCAAGAATAATTATTGATTTTTCCTAATCTCTATTAGGGTTTCATCTCATGATCTCTTGCAAATAATAATGCAAGTATTCATCTAATCATTCTAGTTGTATACTTACATGTATACATATTCTCCTAACCCACATGTAGGCTTCATTTCACGCATAACATATGTTACTTGTTTAATCAACATTAAGCAAGTAACACATATTAATCTAGAAATTGAATTTCATTTGCATTTTCATTTCATTTGCATTTGCATTTGTAGGAGCATTTATTACAACCAAACTCTTTAGCAATAAATGTATTAATTCAATTCCCAATCTAATTAGGAATTAAATAATAATAATAATAATAATAATAATAATAATAAGATTTCTCTTATTAATTTATAATTCAATATTTCTCCAAATATATCATTATAAATATTAAGCTATTCAATTTATTCTACTAATAAATTAAATACTTAATTTATTATCATTAAGCCAATTGTTTCTAAATAATATATTTCTTTTGCGGTGTGACCCTTTAGGTTCAATATTATGCCGGTAGTAGAATAAATAAATTAGAACAATTCTAATATTATTTATAATGAATTAAACTCCTTTAATTCATATATAAATAAATAATATTTATTCTACATCATGAGTGACACCTTACGATAATGTATCATGACTATCCGTATAATATGAAATCAACGTTTAATCACATAGAACCTATTCAGTAATAGTTACCGTACAATTCAATCCTTCTACCATACAATGTCCCGATTAAATATAAGACATGGAATTACTGACAAGTCTTATTTTATTTAATCATATGCATTTCGATTTAAGAATGCACAACTCCGATTAATGTAAATTAGAAACTCCTTTCTAATTTTCATTCAACCCTGGCCAGGGATTTTTGAGCTGTCATTTATCAAATCGCATAGGACATTCTCTCCCTTTATCAGAAGTGGTAGATCTTTTGTCGATCATTCACCTACCTCCGTGTATACTTTATTATACCCGTACATACCCTATGACATACCCTAAGGTATTAAGGAATATGACAAAGTATAACTTAACATACACAAGGTACTATGATGATCTCAAGTCCAAGGATCACTTGTACAACTATCACTTAAGAACTTCCCTATTGACAGGTGAATAAAACTCCATTAGGGTTCTTTAAGCGAGTCACGTTCAGTGAACTTATTCTCTAATAAGCACCTACATACTTGCTTTAGTGTCTTCACACAAATGATTATGAGATCAATCATTATCTTCTAAAGATCAAGCATAGTATGTACTAATCTATCCGGATCAGTAATCCCAATATTAGTGATCCAACGATTAGGAACATTTTAGTTTTGAGCTTTCTTGAATTTAGATCTCACTAGCATGATCTCATCATGATTCTAAAAGCATTGCTCGAAAACTATGGGTTCATCACATTTATTAATTCAACCAATTAACATGGATAAAATATGCCTTTTATTCTATTATTAATATTTGAATAAGATTACAAAGTAAATGCTTATTACATCAAATATAATTGGCTTGAGGGCATATTACTTTCAATCTCCCACTTGCACTAAAGCCAATCACCTTGGTATCTAATACCCATTTTATCGAAATGGCGATTGAATTGATCTTGCGATAATGCTTTAGTAAATGGATCTGCAATGTTGTTCTGAGAGTCCACTCTTTCTAAGGTGACATCTCCTCTTTTAATTATTTTCTCTAATTAAATGAAATCGCCGCAACACGTGTTTGGATCTCTGATGAGACCTGGGTTCCTTAGCTTGTGCAACAGCTCCAGTGTTGTCACAATGAACCGGAACGGGTCCAGTAATGCTAGGAACTACCCCGAGTTCAGAAATGAACTTCTTCATCCAAACAGCTTCCTTTGCAGCTTCACTTGCAGCTATATACTCTGCCTCTGTCACTGAGTCAGCAACTGTTTGCTGTTTGGAACTCTTCCAACTCACTGCTCCACCGTTCAAGGTAAATACATACCCTGACATGGATTTACTGTCATCTTGGTCAGTTTGAAAACTTGAGTCTGTAAAGCCCTCTAGTTTCAAATCAGACCCACCATATACTAGAAACACATCTTTAGTTCTTCTCAAGTACTTCAAGATGTTTTTTACAGCTTTCCAGTGTTCTTCTCCAGGATTAGACTGATATCTACTTGTTACACTAAGTGCATAAGCAACATCTGGTCTGGTACATATCATTTCATACATTATGGATCCTATTGTCGAAGCATAAGGTATTTGATTCATGCGTTCTCTCTCTTCAGGTGTCTTTGGGGACAATTTCTTAGAGAGATTTACTCCATGACTCATCAGTATGAGCCCTCTATTGGAGTCTTGCATGCTAAACCTCTTTAGCATCGAATCAATGTATGCACCTTGGGTCAAGCCGAGCATCCTCTTTGATCTATCTCTATAGATCTTTATCCCTAATACGTAGGATGCTTCTCCTAAGTCCTTCATGGAGAAGTGTTTAGATAACCAAATTTTAACTGATTGTAGCATCGGTATGTCATTCCCTATAAGTAATATATCATCAACATATAATACCAGGAATGTCACAGCACTCCCACTAACTTTCTTGTACACACATGGTTCATCCTCATTTTTGATAAAATCAAACTCTTTGATTGTCTCATCAAAACGGATGTTCCAACTTCGAGAAGCTTGCTTCAATCCATAAATGGATCTTTGTAACTTACACACTTGATTTGTTCCAACTTTTGAAACAAAACCCTCTGGCTGTATCATATATACATCCTCATCTAGTTTCTCATTGAGGAAGGCCGTTTTCACGTCCATTTGCCAGATTTCGTAGTCATAGTAAGCTGTAATCGCAAGTAAAATCCGGATGGACTTGAGCATGGCTACTGGTGAGAAGGTTTCATCATAGTCAACTCCTTATCTTTGTTTGAAACCTTTTGCAACCAGTCTGGCCTTATAGGTCTCCACCTTGCCATCTGCTCCAGTCTTTTTCTTAAAGACCCATTTACACCCTATAGGCACAATGCCTTCAGGTGGAGTAACCAAAGTCCATACTTGGTTTTCATACATGGAGTCCATTTCGGATTTCATGGCTATTTGCCATTTCTCAGAGTGTTTACTACTCATAGCCTCATCGTATGTTACTGGATCATCATCAGTTATGATACGTACCTCATCATCATCTTCTATGATAAGTGTATACCTTTTAGGTATTTTCGGCACTCTTCCAGATTTACGACTCGGTTGTGGTACAGAAGTTATATCTACTTGAACATGTTCATCCACTTGATCTGTAGTGATTTGTGGTTCTTGAATTTCTTCAAGATCTATTTTCCTCCCACTAGCCCCTTCAAGGATAAACTCTTTTTCCAAGAAGGTAGCGTGTTTGGCAAAAAAAACACCTTTTGCTCGGTAGGATTATAGAAATAATATCCTAAACTTTCTTTAGGATACCCCACAAATTTGCACTTGTCAGATCTAGCCTCAAGTTTGTCACTTTGTAACTTCTTTACATAAGCGTTATAACCCCAAATCTTAACATGCTTAAGACTGGGTTTCCTCCCTGTCCACATCTCATATGGAGTCTTAGGGACGGATTTTGAGGGAATCTTGTTAAGTAGATATGCAGCCGTTTCTAGGGCATGACCCCAGAATGATATTGGAAGGTCGGTGAAACTCATCATGGACCGCACCATGTCTAACAAGGTACGATTCCTTCTTTCAGATACACCATTTAATTGTGGCGTACCATGAGGCGTCCATTGAGAGAGAATACCATTTTCTTTGAGATGATTAAGAAACTCATTGCTCAAGTATTCTCCTCCTCGATCTGATCGAAGAATCTTAACACTTTTGCCAGTTTGTTTCTCTACTTCACTTCTGAATTCTTTGAACTTTTCAAATGATTCGGATTTGTATTTCATTAAATACACATATCCAAATCTTGAATGATCATCAGTGAATGTAATGAAATACGAATACCCTCCTCTAGCATCTGTTGTCATAGGTCCACATACATCTGTGTGTACCAACTCTAACAATCCTGTAACCCTCTCTCCATGTCCACTAAATGGAGATTTAGTCATTTTACCCATGAGACATGATTCACAAGTTGGATATGATTCAAAATCGAATGGTTCTAAAAGACCATCAATATGCAACTTGTTTAATCTTGTTTCATTGATGTGACCGAGTCTACAGTGCCAAATGAAAGTATGATTTACTTTATCTCTTTTTCTTTTACAAGTTTGTTCAATTTGAAAAATATTTTCATGTAAGTCAAGTAAGTAAAGTCCATCAATTAAGCTACCAGTTCCAAACAAAACATTATTATTATAAATAGGACAACCATTGTTCTTAAATATAACAGCGAATCCTTCTTTGTCCAACATAGAAATAGATATAATGTTTCTGATGAGAACAGGTACATAATAACAACTTATTAAATTGATAGATTTTCCCGTAGGCAGTGCTAAACAATAAGTCCCCACAGCTAATGCAGCAACTTTTGCTCCATTTCCCACTCGTAGAGTTACTTCTCCTTTGTTTAGCCTTCTACTTCTGCTTATTCCCTGCAATGAATTGCATATGTGAGAACCACAACCGGTATCTAATACCCAAGTAGAATTTTGACTTACAGAAAGATTTATTTCAATCATGAATAAACCTGTATCCGTAGCTGAAGCTTCAACAAGCTTTTTCTGCTTTGCCTCTGCAAGGTAATCCTTGCAGTTTCTCTTCCAATGTCCAGGCTTATTGCAGTGGAAGCAAACTCCTTTGCTATCCGCATTAGTTTTATTCTTATGACCTTTATCAGTTACCTTTCCTTTTGCCTTCTTAGAATTTTTCTTCTTAGCAGAAGATCCTTTGGGCCACTTCCTTTTCTTGGAAGCGTCACCTATCAGTAAGACTTGGTCTTTCTTGGATGGAAAGTGACTCTCTGCAGTTTTCAACATGTTAAGCAATTCAGGCAAGCTGACATCAAGCTTGTTCATGTGAAAATTCACAACAAATTGTGAGTAGGAGTCCGGGAGTGACTGCAAGATCAAATCTTGGCTCAACTCTCCATCCATTACAAAACCCAGTTGTCCCAATTGTTCAATCAAATTGATCATTTTGAGGACATGTGCCTGTACTGTGGGGCCATCGGTCATTCTAGATCGGAAGAGCTCCTTAGATATCTCATATCTTGTAGACCTACTTTGTTCACCATACAACTCTTGCAGGTGAAGCAATATAGCAGGTGCATCCATTTTCTCATGTTGACGTTGTAACTCGTTACTCATTGATGCGAGCATGATGCATTGAGCTACCATAGCATCATCTTGCCACTTTTTAAAAGTAGCAATCTCTTCCTCAGAGGCAGTTTCTGCAACAGTTGCAGGAACAGGCGAATTAAGGACATAAGATAATTTTTCAGCGGTGAGAACAATTCTCAAATTCCTTAACCAATCCGTGTAGTTCGGTCCGGTTAGTTTATTAGCATCCAATATGCTCCGCAGTGATAGTGAATGGGCCATTTGTAAAAATCTGTAAATGAATTTTTATTTAAACAACATTAGCATATATTCATTTTATTAATCACCAATTTAATATAGGACTTTATTAAAAGGGTGTCTCCCACTATTTTATACAAACTATATGACCCTCCATATATAGTTCGACAAATTTTCAAAAATCTGTTTAGTGAGTAAGGATCCTATTGACATAAATATGCAGCCTTGTGTGTGCACAACAAACCATATATTTATTCAAAGGGTAGACAACTCTTGTCAATTACATCAACTATGTAACTCCTTGTATTTTGCCTCTTAGATTATAATAGTCAAGTGTGTGCACATCCGAACTAAAATAATCCAAGTTAAGTTTCACCTAGCATTTCCATATAAGCGAATAGAAAAATATAGTCCTTGTGTGTGCACAACAAAACTAGTATTGTTCAATTCCTTATAAAACATTTTTAATGTAATAAAGCCAACATCTTAAAAATTTAATATGAGTCTTGTGTGTGCACAACAAACTAATATTAAATAATTAATACTCTATTGCTTTATCATGCTAGAAGGCTACGTTTGATATTTTTGAAATACCTTTAAACGTATTCAACTTAATATTTTGTAATGAGGGTTTTGTTATTAATGGTCTCATCTTGTTTAGCGCGCATGCAAGTATATATATATAAATACGCGTCATATTAAACATTCATCAACATGAATAATAATATATTTAATATATATATTATAAGCATGCATTCATAGAATACTATATTCTATATGGGATGATTATGGACTTAATCTAATTTGATTCACTCGAGCCACCGAGTAAATCAATAGGTCAAACCTAGGGTGCAAGAATAAATTTGAATATAACTATTACATTCAACCCAGGCTTCATTACAAATGGGTCTTCAATGCTCTTGCTCTTCGGTTCCAATTTCTCTAGTAACTCTATTAAATCCTATTACATTCATTTTAACAAAATAGAAACCTTGATCAACAGTCAAGGGGAAGAGTACATAGGAGAGAGATAGAAATTACATTTAGAAATTTAGATAGGCGAGGTACGCAGACCCCATTATGAATAAAACCATTCATTCAAGCATCCATTCAAATTAAATCCAATCACATTGGTCAATAGTCCTTAATCATCCCCTATATATATATATCAACATATATAAATACCATTCATCTCATGAATAATAAACCATTCAATATATATTGATATCATTTAATGGGCAATTGACTAGTAGAAATCCAAAATCCAATTAAAATAAACTCCTTTATTTTAATCCATTCCAAATTAATATAAACTCCTTTATAAAATTTAGAATCTTTGTTCAAAATTGAAATCCAATATTAATTAAAATAAACTCCTTTATTTTAAACCAATTTCAAGTCTAAAATAAACATCTTTATTTTTCAACATTGAAATTTTAAAATTGTAAAATCAATTTTTTTTTGTGAACAGTGCCCGGGCTGCCCGGTGAACAGTGTTTGGGCTTCCCGGTGAACAGTTCCGCTGCCCGCTACCCGGTGAACAGTTCCCGCTGCCCGGTGAACAGTGACCGGCGGTGAACAGTGTCCGGCAGTGAACAGTGTCCGATTTTTTATTTTTTATTTTTTGATGTTTTTCCAAAAAACATAATTTCATACTAACAATTATACCCAAAAAATTGTTCTAAACACATATCAACGTATATATGATTGATACAATTAATAGTACGCATAAGGATGGCTCTCTGATACCACTGTAAGTTTGCAAAATCACAATCTAATTGTAATACGCAACGGAAAATGGAAATTAAAATTTTTGCAACTTATCCATGAATCACCTTATGCATAGCTATTAATTGAAGAAGAAGATGAACAAGAAATATACATTAATAGATCCAACCTTTGAACCGCTACAAGATCTACTCCTTGTTGATTTCTTCAAGTTCCTCCTTTCTTTGCTCCTTGGATTAAACACTAGCTTCAAAGTGTATGAAGCACTCTAAAGGTGATCCACCAAGAAATGATTAATGAAGAAACAAATTATGATTTCCTAGAAATCAAGGATGACTAATCCAAATAGTTCTTTCTTTCCTAACTCTTAAGAAATTCAAGAATAATTATTGATTTTTCCTAATCTCTATTAGGGTTCATCTCATGATCTCTTGCAAATAATAATGCAAGTATTCATCTAATCATTCTAGTTGTATACTTACATGTATACATATTCTCCTAACCCACATGTAGGCTTCATTTCACGCATAACATATGTTACTTGTTTAATCAACATTAAGCAAGTAACACATATTAATCTAGAAATTGAATTTCATTTGCATTTGCATTTCATTTGCATTTGCATTTGTAGGAGCATTTATTACAACCAAACTCTTTAGCAATAAATGTATTAATTCAATTCCCAATCTAATTAGGAATTAAATAATAATAATAATAATAATAATAATAAGATTTCTCTTATTAATTTATAATTCAATATTTCTCCAAATATATCATTATAAATATTAAGCTATTCAATTTATTTTACTAATAAATTAAATACTTAATTTATTATCATTAAGCCAATTGTTTCTAAATAATATATTTCTTTTGCGGTGTGACCCTTTAGGTTCAATATTATGCCGGTAGTAGAATAAATAAATTAGAACAATTCTAATATTATTTATAATGAATTAAACTCCTTTAATTCATATATAAATAAATAATATTTATTCTACATCATGAGTGACACCTTACGATAATGTATCATGACTATCCGTATAAAATGAAATCAACGTTTAATCACATAGAACCTATTCAGTAATAGTTACCGTACAATTCAATCCTTCTACCATACAATGTCCCGATTAAATATAAGACATGGAATTACTGACAAGTCTTATTTTATTTAATCATATGCATTTCGATTTAAGAATGCATAACTCCGATTAATGTAAATTAGAAACTCCTTTCTAATTTTCATTCAACCCTGGCCAGGGATTTTTGAGCTGTCATTTATCAAATCGCATAGGACATTCTCTCCCTTTATCAGAAGTGGTAGATCTTTTGTCGATCATTCACCTACCTCCGTGTATACTTTATTATACCCGTACATACCCTATGACATACCCTAAGGTATTAAGGAATATGACAAAGTATAACTTAACATACACAAGGTACTATGATGATCTCAAGTCCAAGGATCACTTGTACAACTATCACTTAAGAACTTCCCTATTGACAGGTGAATAAAACTCCATTAGGGTTCTTTAAGCGAGTCACGTTCAGTGAACTTATTCTCTAATAAGCACCTACATACTTGCTTTAGTGTCTTCACACAAATGATTATGAGATCAATCATTATCTTCTAAAGATCAAGCATAGTATGTATTAATCTATCCGGATCAGTAATCCCAATATTAGTGATCCAACGATTAGGAACATTTTAGTTTTGAGCTTTCTTGAATTTAGATCTCACTAGCATGATCTCATAATGATTCTAAAAGCATTGCTCGAAAACTATGGGTTCATCACATTTATTAATTCAACCAATTAACATGGATAAAATATGCCTTTTATTCTATTATTAATATTTGAATAAGATTACAAAGTAAATGCTTATTACATCAAATATAATTGGCTTGAGGGCATATTACTTTCACTATGAACATAGAAATTGCGAATAGGGACGTGATTCCTGTTAAGTTTGTACACAAAAACTGCCGGGTAGATATTAAGGGTCATGTGATGATGGTAAACTTAATCCCAATTCGACTTGGGGAGTTTGACGTTATTTTGGGTATGGATTGGTTGTTTAACCATGGGGCAGTTATTGATTGCCAAAAGAAGTTTGTGAACCTTATGTCACCGTCAAAGGTAGTATTTTATGGCAGCAAGTTGCCTACACAAACGAGTTATCTGACGATGATGCAAGTCAGGAAGATGTTGAGACAAGGATGTGTAGGATATCTAGCCTACATAGTCGATACACGAAAGGTGGGTGCAAAGCTGGAGGAGATACCGGTAGTTTAGGATTTTGCCGACGTGTTTCCAGATGATTTGCCAGGACTACCGCCAAATAGGGAAATTGAATTTTTAATTGATCTAGCACCGGGTACAACCCCTATATCAAAAGCCCCGTACCGAATGGCTCCGGTAGAGATGAAGGAGTTGATGGTGCAATTGCAGGAGCTATTAGATAAGAAGTATATCCAACCGAGCGTTTCATCGTGGGGAGCGCCGGTATTATTCGTCAAGAAGAAAGATGGATTGATGCGTCTTTGCATTGATTATAGGGAATTGAATAAAGTCACTATTAAGAATAAATACCCATTGCCAATAATTGATGATTTGTTCGATCAGTTAAAGGGGGTGAAGTATTTCTCGAAGATAGATCTGAGAAGTGGGTATCATCAGCTGAAAGTGAGAAAGGAGGATGTACCAAAGATAGTATTCAGAACTCGGTATGGTCATTACGAGTTTTTTGTAATGTCATTTGGTTTAACAAACGCACCTGCAGCATTTATGGACTTAATGAATAGAGTGTTCAAACTATTTTTGGATAAATTCGTAGTGGTGTTCATAGACGACATTCTGGTATATTCCAAAACTCAGGAAGAGCATGTGGAACACTTGAAGGTGACATTGGAAGCGTTAAGGAGAGAGAAATTGTATGCGAAGTTTTCAAAGTGTGAATTTTGGTTGTGTGCATACTACTTTCAATCTCCCACTTGCACTAAAGCTAATCGCCATGGTATCTAATACCCTTCTTCTTTAAGTGACGATCATTGTATTGTTGGATAAAGTTTCAGTAAATGGATATGCATTGTACTAATCAACATCAAGCCTTGTATATTCATTGTATACATGATAGTAACTCATGCGATCTCTCTTTCATTGGGGATAATTTTAGAGAGATACACTCAATCGCTCATTATCATGAGACCTCTCTTAGAGTTTGCTATGCTAAACGCCTTTAGCATCAAATGAATATACGTTCCTTGGGTCGAGCCGAACATCCTTTTCAATCTATCTATATAGATTTATATCCCTAATTTATAAGATGCTACTCCCAAGTCATTCATGGAGGAATGTTTAGACAATTTTATCTTTACTGATTGTAGCACTGGTATGTTGATGAGGTGTTGACTACACACAATTTGGGCACTTTTAGCCTTGATAATTTGTAAGTCTTTCGCTACTTTATGTGGTTTTATTGTATTTTTATCTTATTTTTAGATATTGTGGTTTTATATTACTTTTATATGTTTTGTATTGTTTTTATATGTTTTTACTTAGTTTTGTAGGGAATAGAGCAAAAGCCACTTGAACGTCAACGCTTGGGTGCCTTGCTTGCCATTTTTGAGCTTCCGATTGACATAGCAGCTGCTTGTAGCTCAATTTCAACCATGATCCAATCCTTATATCTCAAAACTCAAAGAACAAAAGTTGTAGATATTCTCCTCAGCTTTCCAGAACATCTTGAATCATCCCAATGCGAGTTCGTATGAGAGAGTTATGGTTGTTTTACCAGTAGATTTAGCATGAATTTTACACAGCGGCCAGTTTGAGCTTAATTTCATCCTTTTTCCAGCCATTATCTTTTCGAACTCCAGTTATAGAAGTAGTAGAGCTATCTTAGCTTTCCGTAACCTCTTGAATCGCCTTATTTCGGGTTCGTATGAGAAAGTTATGGCCATTTTACTAACAGAGGTTGAAGCTGAGTCGCCAAACAGCAGACGGGCGTGGGCGTACGGAATGGGCGCGGTCGTGCGGCGCCAGGCACCAGGCAGGCAGCGCATGCGTTCGCAGCGTGGGCGAGCGGGGGGCAAGCGGCATTGCCAGCGGCTGGGCGCGGGCGCGCCTGCTGTGTGCGATCTGTTGAGCCTCTAGTGCGATTCCAGCTCACTTTTTGACCAAAAATCTGATGTTTGGCTAGGGTTTTTCATGGAGGCACTATATAATATCTCTTTGGGACTTCATATTTCATAGCTATAGAGTGGGAGGCTACAACCAGACATCAAATAGAGAGCAAAAGTGCTGCAATACAAGGAAAACTCAGCAAAAGCCAAAGAACAAAGAAGGAGAGGATTGTCAAGGCATATCTAGACCTAAGGAGGCTGCACATATATCACCAACAAGAGCTTGAGGGCTGCATTTCAAGGAAACTTCCAGCAACAAGCTAAGGAGAAAAAGTAGAAAAGATTGCCAAAGGAAGAGGAAAAGCTAGAAATTGACATTAACCAAGCAACCAACATATGAATATCATCAAAATGGGTTTTATCATCTCTACCTTTCCTTTGAATTTGTATTTCTATTTCATGATGAACACCATGTGTTTGATGTTTTGCTTAGCTACCATGAACTAGAGCTTGTATTCTAAGATTTGAATGGAACCAAACACGTAGTTTGAATTGACTTCTCTCTTTTTATTATTAATTACTCATTTGTGAATTGAATATCACAATTTATGCTTCATATCTTAATTGCCTAGGTAGTAATTACCGTGGGAAACTAGATGAACTTGACGAACGGATTATGGTGTTGAGACCTTGTTATGATATCATGCGAAAGTTATGGATTGTTGTGGGTAATTGATAAAGATTTAGTGATGTGTGTCTTGTTGATTATCCTCGATGATAGGTAACTTGATTGTATTTAGAATAGACATATACCTAGATACCGTGTGCAACCAATGGAGAATCTATTCTTAATGACTTCCTATGTGAAAGTTGGTAATTGAAGGGACGATTAATGAGATTTAGTGACACGTGTCTTGTTAATTGTTCTTGAAATTGGTCTCTTGATAATGTGTAAGATAGACATATACCTACATGCCGCATTAGGAAGATTCGAATTTGACCATCGACAGAGGCTTATAAATAACTTTGATTTCTCGGTTGGCATTTCTATGTTGTTAATTAGTTCAAATGAGAGAGTTAGGATATTCAAATGAAGTGTTAGGGGAAATTGCAATCTTAGACTTCTTAATATTAGATTTCATTATCTTAACGCTTTCCATAACTCTTAATTATTGTTAAACAACAAAAACTCAAATCATCAATTGTCTAAATAAAATCGAGACGATATATTGTCGCTACTTGGGATACACTAGAGATAATTCCCTGTGGGTTCGACAACTCTCTTATCATTATATTACTTGTTGACCGCGTATACTTGCGCGTATTTTTTGGTTACAAAATCGACCAACAAGTTTTTAGCGCCGTTGCCGGGGAATTGTTTTTCCAGTGTTTTTCCAATATTAATTACAATCGAATTGGTCTTAATTTAGACTTGTAAATAATTTGCTTATCATTCATTTTGTTTTGTTTTGATTTCCTTTTTAGTTAATAGATGAGCATAACTATCAATGGGATTAAGAGGGGATGACACAACCAAGTTCGTCATAACTTTTTAAGAAATTGCAAGAATAAATTGCAAATGGTACAAGGTTTGTTGACACTCTTGAGAGTCAATCCATTCAAAATGCCTACTGTCAGAATCAAGCTGACTACAACCCAAACTACTATCATCCGGGTTGGCATGATTGTCCAAGCTTTTCATGGGACAACAATCAAGATCACTGCTATGATCTAAATCTCTCATACCATTCAAAATTTGTGTACCAACCTCCACCATACCATGATGATACATCTAATTTGGAGGAGATTCTTCCCATGTACCTTGAGCAACTAAATTCATTACGGAACCTCGAGAACCAAATGGCAGAACTTGTCGAGGTTGTGCTTATTCACCCGCAGAGCACCTTACCTTGCATTACACAGATTAACCCTATAGAGGAAGGGGAAGAGCAATGTATGACGAATTCGCATAGATGTGACGAAGAGGGAAGAAGGAGGGAGGAGCTCATGACTCAAAACATATCTCATATCTCTCAAAATGAGGTTAGGTTGGCAAATTTGCAAGTTTCAGTGTAGAGCATCATGAACTATGTTTGCCAATAATTACATTATTCACCCGCAAAACACATTACCTAGCGATACAGAGATCGACCCTATGGAGGAAGGTGAAGAGCAGTGCATGGTGGATGATCAAGGAAGTGGCGAGGAGTTGCATGAAGCTATTAGTGAAAATTTTGAGAGTGTGCATCCTATTATAGATGTTGATTTTGAGGATGATGAGACGAGGAGCATGATGGGGATTATGAAAAAGAAATTGAAGATGAAGAAGTCACATTCGAGGTTTTCAAAGCCACCGAGCACCCATTGGTTCATGAAGAATGTCTTCATATTGATCTTGACAAAAGTGTAATAATGGATAAAACGGATGAGGAAAGCTTCTTTTTGCCACTAGTTGAAGCTAATTTTGAGGGTCACCAATCAGACATGCACGCCATGCAAATTAAAGAAAGAACAACGAGGTGGCATGCTATGGTCATTTTTGTAATTGAGCCGGACTGAAAAGAAATGAAGGAGTCGGGCTAACGACTATAAACCAAGCGCTTCTTGGGAGGCAACCCAAGTTTACTATTTTGCTTTTGTTTTTGTTTGATTGCATTTTAGTCGTTTAATTGCATTTTAACTTCTTTAGTCATATGTTTTTAGGTACGCTCCCAACTTAGAGGTATTGAAAGATGATATCAATGGCACTTGACACGTTCTCAGGGAAGTCTTCTATTTTAATTTTTTCTATCTTAGACATTGAGGACAACGTCAATTTTAAGTTTGGGGGTAGTACTTAGTGTTTGTGTGTTTTTAATTTAGTATTTGTGCGTTTTAAGTGTGTTTTTCGTATTAATTTTTTTTTTTAGGTTGTGTCCCTTGAGCATTGTTTTAATGTCCTTTGAACTATAATCCATGGTCAATGATAATAGCTTATTTGAAGAGAGTCTTGTTAGGTTTGTATATAACGCAAGCATGCAATCAAATTACATAAATAGGGTGGAAGCGTGATAAAACGGATTTTAAAATTTTAATACAAACCATCACCATGATCTATCCTTGTGTTCAATTATCAACTAAATGAAAGAGAAAGAGAATAAGAATTATACCCTCGTAGATCAAAGCTTCCTCGGGTACAAGTTCAACTCCTAGTCCTTCGTGTTCTCCTCGAATTCCACCGATGAGATTCCTTCCTTTGATCAACGTTAGCCACCCAAGTGTTTGTCCTCTAGAGGTGATCCACCAAGGAAGAATAGGTATTCAAGAAGTTGGGTGTTGGCAAAACCCTAGTTTCTATCGCTATAGAAATTACAAGTACTCTCCACAATCTAATGCAAGAGTGTGTAACCCCAATCTATGATAAGACTCATCTTATTTATAGATGTAGGAATAACCGTTCCCTAAACTATTTAGGATTAGGGTTTCTATTATAATTAAACTCATTTAATTAATTATGCTCCTAATCTAATTAGGAATTCATGAGAGAGTACTTCTATTAATTAATTTCCGATCCCTATTAGGAATTAAATAATAGTAATAGTAATAATAATAATAATAATAAGACTCCTCTTATTAATTTATATTTAATATTTCAAAAATATTAAATAATAAATATTAAGCTATTTAATTTATTCTATCTCCATAGATTAAATTAAATACACTTAACTTATTATTACAATTATGCCATTTACTTCTTAAATATTTTCCTTTTGCGGTGTGACCCTTTAGGTTCTCCATATTAAACCGGTTGTGAATAAATCAATTAGAACAATTCTAATCTTATTTAAATAAATAAATTAAACTATTTAATTTATTTAAATAAATAATATTTATTCTACAATAAGGGTAAGCCCCCTTAGCGATCAACGACTTTCTAGATAATATAGATTTCAACATTAATCACAAAAGAACCTTTCAGTGCATAGTTACCATACAATTCAATCCTTCTATCATACAATGTCCCAATTAAATATAAGACATGGAATTACTGTCAAGTCTTATTTTATTTAATTATATGTATTTCGATTCTCAAATGCACAATTCTAAATAATACAAATTAAAAACTCCTTTCTAATTTCATTCTGCCTTGGCCAAGGACTACCGAGTTGTCATTTATCGAATCACATAGGACATTCACATCTTTTACTAGACGTGGTAGATTCTTTGTTGATCATTCACCTATCTCCATGTACAACTTATTATACCCAATCATACCCTTTGATATACCCTAAAAGTTTTAAGGGACATGTCAAAGTATAACTCATCATACACAAGATACTATGATGATCTCAAGTCCAAGGATCACTTGTACTACTATCACTATAGGAATTCCTATTGACAGGCGAGTAAAACTCCATTAGGTATTCCTTAGCGAGTCACGTTTAGTGAACTTATTCACCAATAAGCACCTACATACTTGCTTTAGTGTCTCCACACAAATGATTATGAGATAAATCATCCTCTTCTTAAGAGTAAGCAACGTATGTACTAATCTATCCGGATTCACTAATCCCCTTTTTAGTAATCCAACGATTAGGAACGATTTTAGTTTGTGAGCTATCTTGAATTTAGATCTCATTAGCATGATCACCATCATGATTCTAAAAGCATTGCTCAAAACTATGGGTTTATCACATTTAATATAACAACACCATGTGGATAATGTAAAATTCCTTTTATAACTATGATATCAAATATATCAAATATGATTGGCTTGTGTGCATACTACTTTCAAGTCTAACTCATGAGAAGTAGACAATTATTGTTTAGTCTTTGTGCTTATCGTTCATTGGTTATAATTTTACTTATGCATCCTTTCACTTTATGCACTTACCCATGAGTATTAAGCTAGTTGTATGATTAGAGTAGGCATTTATAACCGAATGCTTGTGGGAGATTTCTATAAGCTCTAGAACTCGTTTAAACATCACTCGAAGCAAGGTGTCCAAATTTGACGAGTTTGATTTGTTGGTCATGTAGTTTGTTGAGATGGAGTGTAAAACGCACTCACTCATAAACACATGCTTAAGGGAGATAGAACGTAAGATGCACTCTCCTATATATTGAAGAAAAAAAGGTAGCTATATTGCAAATCTTGCGGTGGGTTGAGATGGAGCGTAAAACGCACTCGCCTATAAGAGCAAGCTTAGGTTGAAATGGAGCATAAAATGCACTCGCCTAAAGTCCTTTGATCTCAAAATTTTTGGAAATTTATGATTTGTATACATTTGCGGTGAGTGATGTGTCAAGTATGTGGTTTTTGAAGTTTATTTTGATTTCTTTCATAAGGTAATGTGGTTGCATAAGTTCATCCGAGCTATAATTGATTTAGTACTATTGGGTACTCACAAACACACGGAAGGGGCCTTAAGCAAGTTATGACTAGCTAATTGAAATTTTAGACTTGCAATGTTTTGTTTGTTCTCTTGAGTTCCATGTGTTGATGCCTTTGAGACCATTGTCGGCTTATTAATTCATTGCTCAAGTTAGGTTGTATTAGAAGTGTTTGAATTGCATAGTTTAGGTTTCTTTTGCTTGAGGACAAGCAAAGATTTAAGTTTGGGGGTATTTGATTAGTGTGTTTTATACACACAATTTGGGTACTTTTGGCTTTAATAATTTGTAAGTCTTTGGCTACTTTATGTGATTTTATTGTATTTTTATCTTATTTTTAGATATTATGGTTTTATATTGCTTTTATATGTTTTGTATTGTTTTTATGTGTTTTTACTTGGTTTTGTAGGAAATAGAGCAAAAGCCACTTGAACGTCAACGCTTGGGTGCCTTGCATGCCATTTTTGAGCTTCTGATTGACATAGCAGCTTCTTGTAGCTCAATTTCAGCCATGATCCATTCCTTATCTCTCAAAACGTAAAGAACGAAAGTTGTAGATATTCTCCTCAGCTTTCCGGAACATCTTGAATCATCCCAATGCGAGTTCGTATGAGAGAGTTATGGTTGTTTTACCAGCGGATTTAGCATGAATTTTACACAGCGGCTACTTTGAGCTCAATTTCACCCTTTCTCCAGCCATTATCTTTTTTAACTCCAGTTATGGAAGTTGTATAGCTACTTCTTACCTTTCCGTAGCCTCTTGAATCGCCTTATTTCGAGTTCGTATGAGAAAGTTATGCCCATTTCACTAACAGCGGTCGAAGCTGAGTCGCCAGACAGCAGACGAGCGCGCGGAATGTGCGCGGGCGCGCGGCGCCAGGCACCAGGCAGCTAGCGCACGCACGCACGCGCGGCATGGGTGAGCGGCATGGCCAGCGACTGGGCGCGGGTGCACCAGGCAACGCGCGTGCGCGCCTGCTGTGTGTGATATGTTGAGCCTCTAATGTGATTCCAGCTCACTTTTTGACCAAAAAATTTGATGTTTGGCTAGGGTTTTTCATGGAGGCACTATATAATATCTCTTTAGGGCTTCATATTTCATAGCTAGAGAGTGGGAGGCTACAACCAAACATCAAATAGAGAGCAAAAGTACTTTAATAGAAGGAAAACTCAGCAAAAGCCAAAGACCCAAGAAGGAGAGGATTGTCAAGGCATATCTAGACCAAGGGAAGCTGCACATACATCACCAATAAGAGCTTGAGGGCTGCAATTCAAGGAAATTTTCAGCAACAAGCTAAGGAGCAAAAGGAGAAAAGATTGCCAAAGGAATAGGAAAAGCTAAAAATTGACATCAACCAAGCAAGCAACATATAAATATCTTCAAAATGGGTTTTATCATCTCTAGCTTTCCTTTGAATTTGTATTTCTATTTCATGATGAACACCATGTGTTTGATGTTTTGCTTAGCTACCATGAACTAGAGCTTGTATTCTATGATTTCAATGGAACCCAACACATAGTTTGAATTGACTTCTCTCTTTTTATTATTAATTACTCATTTGTGAATTCAATATCATAATTTATGCTTTATATCTTAATTGCCTAGCTACTAATTACCGTGAGAACCTATATGAACTTGACGAACGAATTATAGTGTTGAGACCTTGTTATGATATCATGCGAAAGTTAAGGATTGTTGTGGGTAATTGATAAATATTTAGTGACGTGTGTCTTGTTGATTATCCTCGATGATATAAAACTTGATAGTATTTAGGATAGACATATACCTTGATACCGTGTGCAACCAATGGAGAATCTATTTTTAATGACTTCCTATGTGAAAGTTTGTAATTGAAGGGATGGTTAATGAGATTTAGTGACACGTGTCTTGTTAATTGTTCTTGAAATTGGTCTCTTGATAGTGTGTAGGATAGACATATACCTACATGCCGCATTAGGAAGATTCGAATTTGACCATCGACAGAGGCTTAAAAGTAACTTTGATTTCTCGGTTGGCATTTCTATGTTGTTAATTAGTACAAATGAGAGAGTTAGGATATTCAAATGAAGTGTTGGGGGAAATTGCAATCTTAGACTTGTTAATATTAGATTTCATTATCTTAACGCTTTCTATAACTCTTAATTATTGTTAAACAATAAAAACTCAAATCATCAATTGTCTAAATAAATTCGAGACGATATATAGTTGCTACTTGGGATACACTAGAGATAATTCCCTGTGGGTTCGACAACTCTCTTATCATTTTATTACTTGTTGACCGCGTATACTTGCGCGTATTTTTCGGTTGCAAAATTGACCAACATATGTCATTCCTTATCAGTAGTATATCAACATATAATCCTAGGAATGTCACAGCGCTCCCACTGGCCTTTTTGTATACACTAGGTTCATTCTAATTTTTTAATAAAATCAAACTTTTTTGATTGTCTCGTCAAAATGAATGTTCCATCTTTGAGAAGCTTGCTTCAATCCATAAATGGATCATTGTAGCTTATATACACGATTTGCTTCAACCTTTGAAACAAATTCCTCTGGCTGTATCATACATACTTTCTCCTCAAGTCTTCATTGAGGAAGGACGTCTCCACATCCATTTGCCAGATTTCGTAATAATAAATTGCAATCACAAGTAAAATCCGAATGCACTTGAGCATTGCCCATGGTGAGAAGATTTCATGATGGACAACTCCTTGCCATTATTTGAAATCTTTTGTCACCATTTTGGCCTTATAGGTCTCCACCTTGCCATCTGCTCTAATCTTTCTCTTAAAGACCCATTTACACTCTATAGCCACTATGCCTTTCGGTGGAGTAACTAGAGTCTATACTTGGTTCTCATACATGGAGTTCATTTCAAATTTCATGGACATCTGCCATTTCACTGAGTGTCTACTGCTCATAGCCTCATCGTATATAACTGGATCATCATCCTCTATGATGCGTATCTCATCATCATCCTCTATGATGAATCCATACCTCCCAGGTATCTTCGGTATTCTTCCAAATTTACAATTAAGTTGTGGTACAATAGGTCTATCTACAGGTTCACCGGTTTGACTTAAAGTGCTTTGTGGTTCTTGAACTCTTTCAAGATCTATTACCCTCCCACTAGCTCCTTCAATGATAAACACCTTTATCCAGGAAGGGAGCGTGTAGGATTATAATAATAATACCATAAATTTTCTTTAGGATATCCCACAAATCTGCACTTGTCAAATTTTGTCCCAAACTTATCCTTTTGAAACCTCTTCACATAAGCTGGACAACCTCTTATCTTAACATACTTAAGACTAGGAATCCTCCCTATCCATAACTTTTATGGAGTCTTGGAGCCGGATTTTCAGGTTACCTTATTTTGTAGATATACAGCCGTTTCTAGGGCATAACCCCAGATGGATATTGGAATGTCGGTAAAAATCATCATGGACTACACCATGTCCAACAAGGTACGATTTCTCATTTTAGATATACCAATCAATTATTGCGTATCAGGATGTGTCCATTATGAGAAAATACCATTTTTAAATGATCTAGAAACTTACTGCACAAGTATTCCTTCCTCGATCTAGAAACTTATTAGGATTGCACAAGTATTCTAAAAACTTGTTGGTGGTTTTCACAACCTATAAACTCGCGCAAGTATACGCGGTCTAACAAGTAGTATAGATAAAGAAGAGTGTCGAACCCACGAGGACAAAGTACTAAATATTCGCTCAAGTATTAAAATGTGTCTCTACGATCTTATCTAAACAATTAAATAAGAGTTATGTGTTTTAAACAATAAGGTAAATGTAGTGAAATAGGGAAGCGAGTTGTAACAAAGATGACAAGCTAGGATTACAACTCCCCTAATGCCTCACCTAAGATTCCTAACTCTCTATTTAACTAACAACTCATAAGAATGGTCAACCAAGAACACAAGGCACACATAAGCCTCTTTCGACGGTCAAATGCATATCCTTTAGCTAGATAATTCACAATATTCCTATGTGAAAATAACTAGATTAAGGGTCATTAATATTAATCTCAATGGTTACACAAGGCAAATAGACATACTCCTATTCTATCATGCAATTTATGCACTCAGTCCCTTGGGCAATGGTCATAACAAGTGTTGTTGTACTTAAGGAAATGTATAACATCAATTTTCCAATATCAGTTAATACCTAAATCGATTCCTATCTCAAACAATTGATAAATAATCATGAAATACAACAATCCATTCAGAACATGATTCATTATATAAATATGAGAGAAATTCATATTAAGGTAATCATTAGGTTACATTGCAATCCTAGAAATGTAATTAGTTCATAAATATATAACTAATTAACACAGTCATACTGTTCAACATGATCAAAATTACACAAATGAATGAAAGATTTGAAGTGAGAAACTCCTTTTCAGAAGTATTCTTGATCCAACTCCTCTCCTTTGTGTGGCTGCCTCCTTCTTTCTCTTTAAGTTTCCAAATATATCCTAAGTTGTAAGATATTTACTAAGTTGTCAGATATCCCTTAAATGAGCAGCAGCTAGGTCATTTAAGGAAGGGCAGGTGGCTGGGAACCGGAGCTCGCGCTGCGGCGTGGGCCTTGCGCCTTGCCTTGGCGCTGCGGCGTGAGCTCTGTGTCCTGGCCAAGATGGGTTCGCTGCAGCGCCAAACCATGAAGGAATGGTGCCGCTGCAGCATGAGTGTCATGTGAGCTGGCGCTGCAGCGTGAGCCTTGTGCCTTGCCATGGTGCTGCGGCGCGGGCTCCGTGCTTTGCCAGCTAGGGGTCCTTTTATCCCTTTTTAACCTCAATTGATCAACACCTCCCACCTGAAAAGCATTAAAGCAGAAGATAATAAAAACAACATAAAATGCACCAGAAGGTAAGATAATCAAGCAATTTCTTAAGTGATAAGGAGTCCGATTCGCAGGTATAAATCCCGTTCATCAAATACCCCCAAACTTAAGCTTTTGCTTGTCCCTAAGGAAAAATATTTAAATAAAATTAAAACTCCAGCCTCTAGCTTAGATTAGAAGTGATCTAAATTACTATATACCTGCATTGTGGCCTCAAGGGTCAGAATTACAATTTCAAAGTAGAAACAAACTCATTAATAAAATCTAGCTCAAAACTCTAGTGTAGACTGCTACTGACCTAAATCTCTGTGCGTGTGATTACCAACTGTTATAACCATTTATATCTCAAACACAAACACAATTGCAAAAAGGAAAATTGCTGACTCTATAACTCGTGCTACATCAAGCATTCAGAACAAGACATCAAGTGTAAGAATAGACCACCGGGCATTAATATTTAAACAACAAAACTCAGCGGGCCTTGTACAGAAATTTAATTACATTAGGCTATGCAGAGTTACTCCTGTAACTAGCTTTAGAACAATGACTCCCAAGCTTGAAGGCTTTAGGGCATTAGGTGTAAAACACCCCCAAGAATTTACTAACTCGAGTAACAAAGGCCACATAATTAGACTTAAGTCAAACTATAGTTTTATTCATTGCCAACGCATTAACCTAATCTCAAGAATGACCGTATAGTGCCTGAATACCTTTGGCTCTTCAAAGTTACCCGTGTAATGAGTGTTTGATCAAGGACTTCCAAGTCAGATGACTTTAGGGCAATAGGTGTGAAAACACCCCAAAGGATCTACTAACTCAAGTAACAAAGGCCACGTAAATAGGCGTGGTCAAACTAGGGATTAGTGTTAATTAATGCCTCTATTTTTCTTTTTCTTTTTCTTTTTTTTTTCTTTTTCTTTCTTTTCTTTTTCTTTTTTTTCATTTGTTTGAACCTGCCTAAGAATCTGTTTCTTACAATCATTGATTCACATACAATAGAACGAGATAATCACAACAACTTTCATAGCAATTAACCACATAGGCTTGGTCGAAATAAAAATAGTTCTAACAGTTGGTATGTGCTCGATAGGATAGACAGGATCAACAGCAGTGCTAACTAAACAAAATGATCTAAGACTCTATCTCTAAATGTTTAACATCATTGAAAAGAAATACTTCAATCACATCACTGGCCATAATCAAAAAATTTCTTTTCTTTTATCCCAGGATAACTACAGCTCAAAATAGGGTAATAGAAACCTGTGAAAGCCCCAAAAGATGGGTAAAAACTAAAACTGAAGGAACACTAAAGGTTGCTCATGCATTCATAAATTCATGCAGATAAAACCAAAAATAGGCATCCATAGATAAATAAAACCGTAAGTTCAAAATAAACCAAAATATGCAGTTCCAACATGCTACCAAAGTCCAAAATAAACCACCTAACTACAGCAGTTCAAACATGCCCACAACTCATATATAAATAATAAAAAGGAATCTGCTAAAAACTCCCCCAAACTAGAACTGGCCAATGCCCTCATTGGCTTGAATGTGCCGTTGGTGCTGCACCCACATCCTCTGTTGTATCGCCCTCAGCATCATAATCATCCCCCTCATCATCCTCAGCCTGATTAACCTTTGCTAGAGATGGAGGCAGGTACGGTGGAAAGACAGGAGGCTCTGGAAACTAGAACGGCATGGAGTCCACGTCGTCATCACCTAAGGCTGCATAGATGCTGGCCACCATGTTAGCGAACTCAGCATGATACTGTGCAAATATATTCTGCCTCTAGGAAATAGTGTCCTACCTTCGGCTGAAAGAGCCCATCCTGCTACTGATCGTGTCAATCTTCTGATGCATGAGGTCCATTGAAGCCATCAACGCTGCAAGTGGACCAGCAGAAGTGGAGCTAAGCTCTAGAGTCTGGGTAGAAGTCTCACCCTCTATCGTAAGGGGCGGATCAGGACTTGGTAGGTACCCCTCCCCATTCTCATGAGAAATACCCCCGGGCCATACACTAAACCTCTTAATGACATTATGATCAATGACCGACATAGGTGCCTGTGTTGGGTCATTCGGTCCCCACAAAACTTTGGCCCGCTTGTAGAGACGGGTGATGAGAGACGGGTGCGGGAGGCCTGAACCAATGTTACTCTTTATTGCCTTTCTAATGGACTCCTGTATGATCACCCCAATATCAACGTTCAGCCCAGTGATGATGGCAAATAGAAGGACAACCCGCTCTCGGGTGACATCGCCGAGATGACGCGTATGCATTATATTGGAGCAGATAAAAGCATACCAAGCTTTCCCATAGCGGCTGAGGGCTGGTTGTGGGAAACTTGTCTTTCCCTGAAACTCATTGACTTTCCAGGCAGTGCCGGGCTGGCAGACCCGCGCAATGATGTCATCCTGGCTGTAACTGTGGTAGCCCTGCTCTTGGAATTCCTTGCCATTATAGTTGGGCAAGTCAAACACAGCATTTATGATTTTACTATCATACTTTACCAATTTGCCCCGGAGAGTGACCTCTGCTGGCCCCTCAGCACTGGCGTTGGCACAAAACTCCCGTACAACTAAAATTACCGCATATTCGGGTGGCTTAGTGAAGTGGACCCATTTCTTTTTTAAAATCATCTCGGTTAATTTCCCATCCAAGTTCTGATCCGGCCTAAACCCACGCTCAGGCAGAAGGTTTCTCTTAGCAAAGGATTTGTTGTATCGATTCCACGCCTTAACACTTATGAACTTTGTTTGGTCCCATTGTGGGGCCGCTGAGGAGGAGGAACCTCCTATGCTAAGGCGTTGGGGTTTTGGTGCCATGGCAAGGTTCAAGCAAAAACTTAACCCAAGTGAAATCAAATGTCCAATAACAAATGCCACAAGTACCCCGATGCAAGGTAATCACAAATTACAATCTCACTTTATGGTTAATGCAAAATTCAGCCCCAATGTAAGCCAAAATCAGTGCCAATGTAGAACTAATTCAATGGTCAAGCTATTCAACATACAAATTAAGCCCAAACTAAACCAAGATGCTACTCAGGCAAATTATCAAACAGGTGGTGTGCATTGCATAAAACTAACTCAACACTACCTAAGCAAGAACTCAATACTCCACCAACTTGTTGGTCACAGTAGATTTAAGCAACCCAAGATGGAATCCAAACACAAATCACGACAATAATCACTCAAGTTCTTACACCCACAGAGAATGAAATCAAACCCAACAATTTCTAATAGAAATTGAAAACTTACTTGGTGAAAATTGGAGAAAATCCAAAGATATGTTGTGATGAATCCCCAAAATCAAACCAAAATCATGAACTTAGTGAGTGAGGGCTACAGATTCGGCTGGGACAAGGTAGGGTTTTGTGTTTGATTATGGAGTTTGTGGTTGAGTCGGCTACTACGAAGTGTGCTACAGGTAGATGGGGTGGAATGCCGAGCATTTGGGGTTTTTAAAAACAAAATCTCGGCACTGGCGCTGCGGCGTGAGGATTGCTCTGTAATCTCACGCTGCGGCGTGAGTCTTTTATGCAGAAATCAACGGCTCGTTGCGGCGTGGACTGAAGGCAAAAATGGCCACGCTGCAGCGTAACTCTCCAGTAAGTTTCTAACTTGGTGCCGCTGCAGTGTGGATTGGCGCCGCTGCAGTGTGGGCTAGGCTTTGGATGGTTTAGTGCTCGCACTGTGGCGTGGCGATTAGAACGGGAGCTTCACGCTGCGGCGTGAGTACCAGCTTGGCTCAAAAATATGCAGTTTTCCTGTATCATCACAAGGGATGCCTGTTAGCAATTCCAACCAAAAATTCTAAACTAAATTAACATGCCAAATCATAGAGCTTACGGACCCGAAAGATTTGACACAAAACAAACATGAATCTACACTAGCACAAATGCAAGATACACATGGACCCAAAATTTTCCTAATTATTAAACTGTACTATCATACTATTTACACTTGCAAACATGCAACAACAGTTAAAAATATGTCGACTGTACAACTGCAACTTTAAAAACATGCGAGACTACAGACTACAGAAATCAATCTAAATTCTATAAAAACTGAAAATAGACTTAAACTAACACAAACACCACTAGTGGCTACACTAACTTTAAAATATAAACAATAAAATTATTAAAATAAAACAGAAAGCTTAAAAAGGATAGAAATCAATACTCGGGTGGGGTTGCCTCCCCACCAAGCGCTTGTTTTATAGTCGTCGGCTTGACTATTCGCCCGGTTCATATTGGGTCATCAAGGGTAATTGAAGTCATTTGGCGGTCGACTTCACTGCCCCAATAATGCTTTAGACGTTGACCGTTCACCTTGAACGTTCTGTCAGAGTTAGGATCCTCCACCTCAATTGCACCATGAGGATATACCTTAGCTATTGTGAAAGGCCCTGACCATCGGGACTTCAATTTTCCAAGAAACACTTCAGACGGGAGTTAAAAAGGAGCACTTTCTGTCCCGAATCAAATTCTCTCAGAACAATATTCTTGTCATGCCACCGCTTTGTCTTCTCCTTATACAACTTAGCATTTTCATATGCTTGGAGACGGAACTCGTCTGACTCATTCAGTTGTAGCAGCCTTTTTTCACCACCTGCATCCATATCGAAGTTTAGCTTTCGAATTTCCCAATAAGCATTGTGCTCCAACTCGACTAGGAGATGACATGTCCTTCCATATACAAGCCTATACGGAGACATTTCGATAGGCGTTTTGTAGGCAGTGCGGTACGCCCATAATGCATCATCTAGCTTTTTGGACCAGTCCTTGCGGTTAGGGTTCACTATCTTTTCCAAGATCCGTTTGACCTCCCTATTAGACACCTCTGCTTGACCACTAGTTTGCGGGTGGTAAGCGGTGGCAATCTTATGGGAAACCCCATATTTTGCAAGAAGGGCTTCAAAGTACTTGTTACAGAACTGCGTGCCCTCATCACTAATGATGGTCCGAGGTGTGCCAAACCGAGTAAAAATGTTCTTTCTCAGAAAGTTCAACACAACCTTAGCATCGTTAGTAGGAAGAGCTACAGCTTCCACCCACTTAGAGACATAGTCCACAGGGACTAGAATGTACAGGTTATTGTAGGAGGACAAAAATGGACCCATAAAGTCTATTCCCCAGACATCAAATAACTTAAACTTAAGGATGTTCTGCAGCGGCATTTCATGTCTCCTTGAAATGGTTCCTACCCTTTGGCAATTATCGCACTGCGATACATAGGAATGAGCGTCCTTAAACAGGGTTGGCCAGTAAAAACCTGATTGAAGCACTTTAGCTACGGTTCGTTACCCCCCAAAGTGCCCTCCATAGTTAGATGAATGACAATGGTGGAGCACACCCTCAATCTCTCATTTAGGTAGACACCGTCTCAAAATCTGGTCTGCACATAGTTTGAACAAGAACGGCTCATCCCAGAGATATTGCCTAACATCATGTAGGAATTTCTTCCTCTGTTGATAGTTCATGTCAGGTGGTAGCACATTACAAGCAACATAATTAGCAAAATTTGCAAACCATGGTGCTACACTCTTGACCTCATATAACTGTTCATCCGGGAAGAAATCATCGATATCAAGGTCATTTTCTTTCGAGTTATTTGGATCCTCCAATCTCGATAGGTGATCCGCCACTTGGTTTTCAGTTCTCTTTTTATCATGAATCTCCAAATCAAATTCTTGGAGGAGAAGGACCCAATGAATCAAACTCGGCTTTGTATCTTTCTTAGAGATTAGATATTTGATCGCCGAATGGTCAGTATACACAATGACTTTAGTTCCGATGAGATATGGCCGGAACTTATCAAAGGCATATACTACTGCCAGAAGCTCTTTCTAAGTAGTTGTGTAATTAAGTTGAGCATCTATCAAGGTTTTACTGGCGTAGTAAATAGTGTGAAATACCTTATCTCTCCGTTGTCCCAACACTGCCCCAATAGCATAATCGCTGGCGTTGTACATGAGTTCAAAAGGCAAAGACCAATCAAGGACCACTATAATAGGAGCTGAGACGAGTCTCTTTTTCAACAGATTAAAAGCTTCTAGGAAGGCCTTATCAATCTTGAAAGGCATGTCCTTTTCCAATAGACCACACAATGGCTTGGTAATTTTAGAGAAGTCCTTTATGAACCTCCTGTAAAATCCTGCGTGCCCAGAAAACTCCTAACTCCTTTCACTGATGAAGGCGGAGGTAGATTATCAATAATATCAACTTTTGCTCTGTCTACTTCAATCCCACTAGCAGACACTCTGTGTCCCAGAATAATCCTTTCTCTAACCATGAAGTGGCATTTCTCCCAATTCAGAACCAGGTTCGTCTCAACACATCTTTTCAGAACTGCTATCAAATTTTGTAGACAAGCTCCAAAAGAACTCCCGAAAACAGAGAAATCATCCATAAACGCCTCAAGCGTCTGTTCTACCATATCAAAGAAGATAGACATCATGCAACGCTGAAATGTTGCAGGTGCGTTACATAACCCGAAGGACATTTTTCGGAAGGCAAAGGTCCCATATGGACATATAAATGTTGTTTTCTCCTGATCATCGGGTGTTATAGCAATTTGATTGTACCCCGAGTATCCATCCAGAAGACAATAGAACTCATGCCCAGCGAGTCTATCAAGCATTTGGTCAATGAATGGTAGAGGAAAGTAATCCTTGCAAGTAAACTTATTCACTTTCCTATAGTCCATACATACCCTCCATCCAGTCACAGTCCGTGTTGGGATAAGCTCATTATTCTCATTAGACACCATTGTCATGTCGCCCTTTTTTGCCACACATTGTATTGGACTAACCCATGGACTGTCAGATATGGGGTAGATAATTCCCGCATCCAGTAACTTAATAATTCCAGTTCTGATAACCTCCTTCATGATGGGGTTCAACCGCCTATGATGCTCAATAGAAGGTTTAGCCCCCTCCTTAAGGAGGATTTTATGCATGCATACAGAGGGACTGATGCCCTTTATATCTAAGATAAACGACCCCAAAGCTGTTTTATATGCCTTGAGGACTGCGAGGAGCTTCTCCTCCTGTACATCATCTAGTGATGCAGAAACTATAACTGGCAAGGTAGAAGCATCACCTAGATAGGCATATCGCAAGTGGTTCGATAGGGGCTTAAGATGAAGCTCAGGTGGTTCTATAACTGATGGGTGTGACTGGGATGTGGGTGCTTCATGCTCATTCAAAGATTCAAATTGTCCCTCAAACATATTTGATCTCGGGGCTGCTTCCAACCACTGAACATGTTCGAGATGAGAGGGATCCTCTATATTACATGCTCCAATCAAAGTGGCCTCAAGCGACTCAAGAAAATAATTTTCATAGGATACTTCTCGCACAGTTTCGTCAATAACATCGACTCGGAAGCAATCATTAGAGGCACTGGGATACTTCATAGACTTAAAGACATTGAACGTTACTTCCTGGTCTTGTACTCTCATTGTGAGTTCCCTTTTATGGACATCTACTAGTGTCCTGCCTGTTGCTAGGAATGGTCTACCCAAGATGATAGGGACTTCCTTATCCTCCTCGCAATCCAGAACAATAAAATCAGCAGGGAATATGAACTTGTTCACTTTGACGAGCATATCTTCCACTATTCCCTTTGGATAGGTAATGGATCTATCGGCCAGCTGCAGAGTCACACTGGTAGGCTTTACCTCATTCAGCCCCAACTTCTTATAGATAGAAAGGGGCATTAAATTGATGTTGGCTCTTAAGTCACATAGGGATTTTCCTATAAACTGATCCCCAATAGTGCATGGTATAGTGAAACTCACAGGGTCTTTCAACTTGGCTGGAAGCTTGCTCTGAAGGATTGCACTACATTCCTCAGTAAGTGCCACTGTCTCATAGTCCCCCATTTTCCTCTTCTTGGACAATGAATTTCACATAGCTGGGCATTGTTCCAGTGCCTCCCCAAAAGGAATATTGATGTAAAGTTTCTTGAAAATTTCTAAGAACTTTGAGAATTGTTTCTCAAGCTTTTGCTTCTGAAGGCGTTGGGGAAATGGTAGCTGTTGGACTACAGGACTAGGCTTTCTAACAGTTGGGGTTGGTATTATGGATTTTTCCTGCACATTCTTTTCTCCCCCATACTTGTCACAATCAAGTTCCACATTGCTTTCCTTCTCAACAACTTCCTGATGCACTGTTGAGGTTTCTCCTCCAGTTTCATTCAATATTGTGCCACTCCAAAGGGTGACTTCCTTGCATTGCTCCTTGCCCTCCTGTTTTGGGTTGACATCCGTGTCACTTAGCAAGGTGCCCAAAGGACGGCTATTCAAAGCAGTTGCTAACTGTACTAATTAGACTTCTAGATTCCGGATCGCTGCCTCTTGACTGAGGCTCCGTGTTTCATTCCGAGCAATATATCTCGAGAGGAGATCTTCCACACTAGGTTTCTTATCCTGTGGAGGTGGGTAAGATCCTTGAGAATGCTGTTGATTATGAGATTGAAACCCAGGAGGATGTGAATATGGTGGCCTGGTGGTAGAGGGTTGGGCATGGTTGCTGTTATTATTACTCTATGAGAGATTTGGGTGATTTCTCAGTCTAGGTTGGTAGTGTGTGGGGAGATTGGAATTTTGTTGTCGCCCGTATTTAGAGACATACTGAACTGATTCCGAGCTAATGGGACACTATTCAGTCGGGTGACTTCCCGCACACAAATCATATGGCACAATGAGACTCTGCACCGGCTGCTTCCCCATGGTATGAATTTCCTTAGCAAGGCCATCAACATATGTAGATAGTGCAGCTACTGTGTCTACCTCATACATACCGGCCACTTTACTCAGCATTTTCCTCTCCGTCGGCCATTGATAATTATTTGCTACCATAGTTTCCAATAGCTCATAAGCTTGGTCATATGTCCTTCCCATAAATGCTCCTCCAGATGCAGCATCAATACTTGCTCTGGTCTGCCCTGATACCCCATTGTAGAAAGTCTCCACTAATAGCCAATTCGGCAGGCTGTGGTACAGACACTTTCTTAACTGATCCTTGTATCTTTCCCATGTCTCATAAAGAGTCTCAGCATCTAATTGTGAGAAAGACATAATGTTATTTCTTTGCTTAGCAGTTTTCGCTAGCGGGAAGAACTTTGCCACGAATTTCTAGGCCAAATCAGCCCATGTGGTAATTGAGCCCGAGGGGAGCGAGTGCAACCAACTTTTAGCCTTATCCCGTAGGGTAAAAGGAAACAGACTGAGCCTGATTGCGTCTTCGGTCACTCCGGTGTATCTGAAGGTGTCACATATCTCCACAAAGTTGACTACATGATCATTGGGGTCATCATTTGGCATTCCCCCAAACTGTAAACTGTTTTGGATCATTTGAATCGTGCCTGGCTTAATTTCAAAGCTATTTGCTACAATAGCGGGCCTTTGAATACTTGCATGTAAATTTGTGACACACGACATTGCATACTCTCGCAGAATTTTTTGAATTTCCTCGGCCATTATAGCTGGAGTAGGTATTTCCCTAGCTCTCTCTCTTCTCAGTCGTCTGAAAGTTCTGTCCACCTCAAGGTCAAGAGGTAATAAATCCTGATTCTTGCGAGGTGCCATACACAGTCTAGAGTACCTAAGAGGAAGATTAAACAGATAAATCAGTTTAAATTAAGATCGTTTTGAATTAGTATTAATATTGAAAGACAAATAACACTAAGTCCCTGGCAACGTTGCCAAAAACTTGTTGGTGGTTTTCACAACCTATAAACTCGCACAAGTATACGCGGTCTAACAAGTAGTATAGATAAAGAAGAGTGTCGAGCCCACGAGGACAAAGTACTAAATATTCGCTCAAGTATTAAAATGTGTCTCTACGATCTTATCTAAACAATTAAATAAGAGTTGTGTGTTTTAAACTATAAGGTAAATGCAGTGAAATAGGGAAGCAAGTTGTAACAAAGATGACAAGCTAGGATTACAACTCCCCTAATGCCTCACCTAAGATTCCTAACTCTCTATTTAACTAACAACTCATAAGAATGGTCAACCAAGAACACAAGGCACACATAAGCCTCTTTCGACGGTCAAATGCATATCCCTTAGCTAGATAAATCACAATATTCCTATGTGAAAATAACTAGATTAAGGGTCATTAATATTAATCTCAATGGTTACACAAGGCAAATAGACATATTCCTATTTTATCATGCAATTTATGCACTCAGTCCCTTGGGCAATGGTCATAACAAGTGTTGTTGTACTTAAGGAAATGTATAACATCAATTTTCCAATATCAGTTAATACTTAAATCAATTCCTATCTCAAGCAATTGATAAATAAGCATGAAATACAACAATCCATTCAGAACATGATTCATTATATAAATATGAGAGAAATTCGTATTAAGCTAATCATTAGGTTACATTGCAATCTTAGAAATGTAATTAGTTCATAACTATAGAACTAATTAACACAGTCATACTGTTCAACATGATCAAAATTACACAAATGAATGAAAGAGTTGAAGTGAGAAAACTCCTTTTCGGAAGTAGTCTTGATCCAACTCCTCTCCTTTGTGTGGCTGCCTCCTTCTTTCTCTCTAAGTTTCCAAATATATCCTAAGTTGTAAGATATTTCCTAAGTTATTAGATATCCCTTAAATGAGTAGTAGCTAGGTCATTTAAGGAAGGGCAGGTGGCTAGGAACCGGAGCTCGCGCTGCGGCGTGGGCCTTGCGCCTTGCCTTGGTGCTGCGGCGTGAGCTCCGTGTCCTGGCCAAGATGGGTTCGCTACAGCGCCAAACCATGAAGGAATGGTGCCGCTGCAGCGTGTGTGTTATGTGAGCTGGCGCTGCAGCGTGAGCCTTGTGCCTTGCTGTGGTGCTGCGGCGCGGGCTCCGTGCTTTGCCAGCTAGGGGTCCTTTTGTCCCTTTTTAGGCTCAATTGATCAACACCTCCCACCTGAAAAGCATTAAAGCAGAAGATAATAAAAACAACATAAAATGCACCAGAAGCTAAGATAATCAAGCAATTTCTTAAGTGATAAGGAGTCTAATTCGCATGTATGAATCCCGCTCATCAATACCCTAAATTTTCTTTAGGATATCCCACAAATTTGTACTTGTCAAATTTTGTCCCAAACTTATTCTTTTGAAACCGTTTCACATAAGCTGGACAACCTCTTATCTTAACATACTTAAGACTAGGAATCCTCCCTATCCATAATGTTTATGGAGTCTTGGGGCCAGATTTTCAGTTTACCTTATTTTGTAGATATACAGCCGTTTTTTCTAGGGCATAACCCCAGATGGATATTGGAATGTCGGTAAAAATCATCATGGACTGCACCATGTCCAACAAGGTACGATTTCTCATTTTAGATATACCAATCAATTATTGCGTATCAGGATGTGTCCATTATGAGAAAATACCATTTTGAGATGATCTAGAAACTTATTGCACAAGTATGCCTTCCTTGATCTGATCAAAGAATCTTAATACTTTGTCAATTTGTTTCACTTCTGAATTCGTTGAAACTTTCAAATGATTCAGACTTGTATTTCATCAAATACACATATTCAACTCTTTGAATGACCATCTCCTTTTTTCTTTTACTAGTTTGTTCAATTTGCAAAATTATTTTCATGTAAGTCAAGTATACGAAGAATATCAAGTAATTTTCTAGTTTTATACAAAACATTATTATTATAAATAGAACAACAATTGTTCTTAAATATAATACCAGAACCTTCCTTGTCCAACAACGAAAGTAATAATGTTTCTAAAGAGAACTGGAACTTAATAACAACTTGTTAACTTAATAGACTTGCTCGTAGGCAACACTAAATAATCCATTCCTATGGCTAATGCAGCAACCTTTAATCCATTCCCCACACGTAAGATTACTTACTCTTTGTTTAGCCTTCTACTTCTGCTTATTCTCTACATTGTGTTGCATATGTGAGAACTATAGCCAATATCCAATACCCAAAGTAAAAACTTGACTTACAGAAAGATTTATTTCAATCATGAAGAAACCTGTATCTGTAACTGAAGCCTCATTAAGCTTCTTCTGGTTAGCCTCTACAAGATGCTTCTTACAGTTTCATTTCCAATGTCTAGGCTTATTGCAGTGTAAGCAAACTCCTTTGCTATATGCATCAATTTTGTTCTTAGTGTCCTTAGTTATTGCCTTTCCTTTTGCTTTCTTTGAATCTTCTTCTTTTTAGAAGATCCTTTGGCCCGCTTCCTTTTCTTGAAAGAATCATCTACAAGTAAGATTTGGTCTTTCTTGGTTGGAAAGTAACTCTTTGCAGTTGTCAACATGTTAAGCAACTCAGGCAGGCTTACATCTAGCTTGTTCATGTGAAAATTCAGAACAAATTATGAGAAAGAGTTCAGAAGTGATTGCAAGATCAAATCTTGGATCAACTCTCCATCCATCATAAACCCCAGTTGTCCCAATTATTCAATCAGGTTAATCATTTTGAGGACATTTGTCTATATTGTAGTACCATCGGTCATTCTAGATCGGAAGAGCTCCTTAGATATCTGATATCTCATAGTCCTACTTTCCTCACCATTCAAGTCCTTGAAGGTGCATGAGTACAATAGGAGCACCCATAGTTTCATGTTGACGCTGAAGCTCGTTACTCATGGATACGAGCATGATGCATTGAGCCAACTGTGCATCATCTTGCCACTTTCTAAAAGTAGCAATCTCTTCCTTAGAGGCACTGTTTGCAACCATTGCAGGAATAGACATATTAAGGTCATAAGATAGCTTTTCAGCCTTGAGAACTATTCCTAGAATCCTTAACCAGTCCGTGTAGTTCGGTCCGGTTAATTAGCATCTAATATGCTACGCAGTGATAGTGAATTAGACATTGTAAAATTCTGTTTAAATGAATTTGTAATTTAACAACATTTTAGCATACATTCATTTTATTAATTACCAAAATAAATTAGGTCTTTATTTAAATTGGTATCTCCCACTATTTTCATCAAACTATATTACCCTCCCTATATAGTTCGGCAAATCTAATTAAAGATTTGTTAGTGAGAATAAGGATCTCATTTCAAATATATATAGTCTTGTGGTGACACACCAAACGATATATAAATAAATAGGTAGACAACTATTGTCAATTATATCACTATGTAACTCCTTGTATTTTGCCTCTTAGATTATTTTGATCAAGTGGTGACACATCCAAGTCAAAATTATCCAAGTTAAGTGTAATATCCGAGACCTTTATGTAACTCGATGAATATTTTTAAATGAAATTATGTGAAACTTGATGTGCTTAATTAAATGTATGTATACGTGCTATGTGATGAGATGCATTTTTGATGGTTAGTTTAAACTAACTTAATTGTTTGAATTAACTAGGAAAGATAACAATTTTATAAAATGCAAGAAATTGAGTTAAAACTTGAATTTGCGTTCGGAGTGGAATTCGAAGACGTGGACTGTATATTTGAGTCCGGAACGTCGAAATTAGTAAGTATGGACTGTAAGCACAAAATGTGTCAGGGTTGACTTTTTGGTCAAAGTCAACTGGTTGACTTTTTCGGGTAAAAAGTCAAACTCGAATTCGGGGTTGAATTTGGCAAAACGAATATTCCTACGATGTTCGGAACGTCGATTTTAGTAGGAATCGACATTAGTGTCAAAAATGTTGATTCTGGAGGGGAAAATGGTCAAATGGCTTATTAATTGGTTGATTGAATTAATTAAAAGAAATAGGAATTTCATCAGCTAACTTGAGGGACCCAAGTGACTATAAAATTGGGAACAGATGAAGCAAGGCACGACTATGTATAGAGTACAAGTTCAACTCCAAATCCTTTCGCGTTCTCCTTGAAATCACCGATTGGATTCCTTCCTTTGATCAACGTTAGCCACCCTGTGACGCCCCCAAATCCGAGTTACCTTATCCACGAATTCAGTGCATCACTGTGCCACTCATATATCAATCTAACAATAACTTAATGCGGAAAAATAACATATTTACATTGATATAATATAAATATTGTCGTCCCAAGCCTCGAAACCATAACTAAAACATGATCTTACTACATGAAAGTAATTAAAAGATTATTACAACATTTTCCCATCTAATCTCAGGTACGAAGACCTTAATTAATACATCATTTAATAATCATCACAAATATAACGCTTATTCATGTTGTACATAACAGTACTATACAACAATAAGTATTAAAACTTACCATCACACTCTTTATTACAAATCCAGATTTCGTAACCTTTAAACACTACACTTATGATCAAGGTCGAGTAAATGCCATGGTCCTTTACAATATCTCATATGTGAACGCAAGGTTCAAATTCTGACTTATTCGATCCCTGAATATACGCAAGGTTATTCAATAACCAAACAATCGTTATAAAAATGTCCTTTATACATCATCGTCATCCTTCTAGTTTACTATAACAAGTAACTAACATAATCACATCATAAATACTATAATGGATAACCTTCATCTTTAACTCAAGGTTTAGATATTCAAATTCACGTACATCATACACTGTCATCACAGCTAAATAATTACAATAAAGAAACAATTTTGTAACCTTCTTGAATCCCTGTGCCTCTACTCCTTATCATCACGATATCAAGATAATTGCATTGCATCGTAAATCTGCAAAAGTTTTATTTTTGCAAGAATGAGCACGACGGCTCAGCAAGAACTAACAGTTTTCACATTTCATGCTTCACGTAACACATAAGTTTGCATTTATCCATGGATCATGATTCTCATACTATGCATCTTACTCATGCATTATAAATCTTATGCAATTCATCTGTATACATGCATCATGTATCTCATAGCATACTTCATGCATCTCACATTGTATATTCACAATAGTTCAAGTTCCACATAGAACAATATAGTCACATAGTTTCACATTGTGCACACTTTAATCATGCTCGCGTATTCAGATAACAGTGAAAGATTTAGTAATCAAGTCATGTACATCAATACATTTAAATAAGTCAACAAGTTACTGAAAGAACTTGCCTTTAAGCGTTCCTTGCCAAATTATGATGGCTCGTCCTTCAAATATCCTACACCATTTATTTAACAATAAAATACCAATTAGCCACTAAAAAGGCTTCATATAATGGTTTACAATATAACAACTCTTATCTCATATTGTTCGCGCATTATAAATTAATAACGCGATTAACTCTAAAACGTTACTCGGCGTCGCGTCGTTTGAAAACGTTACGACCCTTATCACCATCAATACTTATTGGTTACATTAACCCCATCCCATATCTTATAATGTTCGTTTCATTTGAATCGAGACATTATTCAAGTTCATTAACACTTTACACGGCGTTTCGACGTTTACACGTCACACACCTAATTCGCCTCCTTTGTATGTGCTTAGCATGCTCATGCATTGGTTTATAACACACTATCATGTTTCATTATTATTAGAAACAAAATATTAAACAAGATTATACACACTAGTTACGACGTTACGACGCTTGCACGTCTATACGCTAAACTTGATTATTCGAACGCCTAGGCGACATGCATTTGCGTACGCCTAACATGCCCATTCAATTTATCTAATACTCATTGGTTAATGTTAAGTATCATTATAAATCATAACATTCATGTTATAAAACTTAGAACATCATTTAACATTTTCGGGAGCATTACGCGTGCTTACGCGCATGCCCGACACTCTCCGATTGCCTCCAAAAACACATCAGTCACACAAATGGTCAATTTGGGAATTGATCCCGACCTCAAATTGAAAAACTCAGAGAACGAAAGTTGTAGGTCTACTCGTTCTCTTTCCGAATCATCTTGAATCATCTCAATCCGAGTTCGTATGAGAAAGTTATGTCCATTTTACTAAAGGACGTCGGAGCAGTTTTGCCCAGTTTCCTTACCAGCGCCGTTGGCGCTCACAATGGCCTATGGCCAGCGCCTACAGCGCTCCTATGCAGTAGCTGGCCCCGTGGCCAGCGCCTACAGCGCCCAGCCAAGCGCCGTTGGCGCTAGGCCTGAGTCCCCAACGCGTTTTGCTTCCCGGAATGCTCTGTTTTGGTGTTCTAGACCTATCTTGCTTCCAACCACCATAACTCTCTCAATACACGTTCAAATTGGTCCGTTCCGGACTCTATGGACTCCTAAGACATAGGGCTACAACATATCAAAAATTCAGAGCTATCCATTAACATTAACATGGCCAAATCTTAGGCCAAAGTATCAACTCATGCTATATTTTTGTGTTCTTGGTGTTCTTCGTGTTCTTCACAAAAATCTTCACCAAATCTTTGTTTTAACTTCTTTTTACTTCGTTCCAACTGGGTTAACTTCATAACCCATGGAAGTACAACATCATACCAACAAACGAATTAAACAAACACAAAATCATAGCTACAAAGTCCTCTAAATCATCCAAATGTCCAAGTTCATGTCCAAGGTTCATTGTTCTTCATGTTCTTCATCCTCCTTAAGCAAGGGTACGAATTTATTGTGTTTTTGTTCCACTTTGATGTTATTAATGGTTTATATAACCTCTTAACAACATTTACAACCATCTAACACAAACAAAACCAACAAGAATCGCAAGAAAACCAACCCATGAGCATAAAAGCTCTAAAACCATAAAAAGCTTGAAAACCTTAACCAAAACAAATGGAAATGGGTTCAAGTTAACGATTTACCTTTGTAAATCCCTCCTAGATGATATGAAGCTTTGCTAGGGCTTGGCTTGAGTCTCCTTCTTCCTTTTTGGTTCACCCGAACCTCTTCTTCTCTTCCTTTCTTCTTCTTCTTTTTCCGGCGACTCTTCTTCTTTTCCGGCGACTTTTCCGGCTAACTCCTCCTTCTTTCTTCCTCCTTTTTGCTGCAGTGTTTCTTCCTCTTCTTCTCTTCTCCATTCCGTTGCTCTCTTCTCCTTCTTCCCGTAGGCTTCTTCTCCTTCTTCTTCTTCATTCTAGTGTTCTTCTTCCCCCTTCTCTCTCTCTCTCTCTCTCTCTCTCTCTTCCATACTTAGGAATGCTGAAGTTTTGAAATGGAGAGGAAAAGAAATCAGATGGTTGGGAGAGGAGGGAGCTTTGGGAGAATGGAGGGAGTAAACCAATGGGGATGTTTGCAAAATGGGAGGTCCAATACATTGAGCTTGCCAACCCCTCCTCTTGCCGGCAATACTCTCCCTCCTTGCATTTGATTGGTCCAAAATGGGGGAGTTGGTTCCCTCTTGGAGTAACAGGCCAAAATAAATACCCAAATACACAAAAATATGTTCGAAAACTCCCATTTTTGTACTAAATTTGCTAAATAACTCTACCCAAAATTAAAATGGGTACTCCCATAAATTATTGGGATGCATAAAAATAATTATTATGGGGTTTGTCCAAATATTCGGAACACCCATATAACACATTTCGGATACGGATAAAATCACGTATCAGCTCAAATAAAATTTCCGACGCTTGGAAAAATTATTCGTGCGCATACACATATTTATGAAATTATTTAACATCGAAAAAGACACAAAAATTTTATGGCGTGAATAGTGCCTCGGGAAACGTGCCACGTGAATAGTGATTTTGCGATCTTTCGCAAAATCAATTATTCACTTCTACGATTCAATAACGCATAAAACTTCATACATTGACATCATCCAGGTTATAAAATAACCTTAAAGGACATCACATAAAAATAATATTTAATCCATTTAATAATATTAATAAAACCAAATTACAAGGGTATTCACGATTCGCTATCGCTGCTCTTCACGATTAACTCTCAATAATCATATACATCAACGTAAATATATCTCACCCCTATTTTGGGTTAACATCTTTACAAGAAATAACTCGTTCAATAATGTTATCCTTCAACTATTTATTTAATCCAATAAATAGTATTCTAGCGATATTTTTCGAAACTACCAAATTAGCTTATACGAACACTTTCTTACATACCAATCATCGCCTACACATAATCTAGGTCATAATATAACCTTTAAATGCTTAACACATAATATTATTAATAAAAGTCTATTTTATTCAATAATATCCATAAGCTCGGATTACCAAGCTACCCACGACTCGCGATTTATTAACCCATTCATTCTGAATCTATGTATATATTTCACATTTATATATATACATATTAAGCTTACCAAAAATCACATAAATATATATAACACATATATATTCAAACTCGACACGTCTCATAATAAGAATTCTTCTATATTAAATTCTTATTATAATTATTCTTGAAAATTCGGCTTGTCACATCCTTCCCTCCTTATAAGGATTCCGTCCTCGGAATCACCGAAACATCCTTACTCGGTCCGCGTAGATCCTCTTCCAAAATTTCATCGTTAGATAATTTTAGCGTATTAATACAACATAGGTTTTATATAACCAATTCCATCCACTTCCTTAACAATTCTTATAGGTTTTATCCTATAACCTTTATCAACTCAATCATACTCTAAGTATTATCCTATGTTTAACCATCAATTTCCTTCTCTAAGGATCCTTGTATGCCACAATCATCGTAATAATTTAATATCATGATTTACTAACTCATAAACATTCGGGATATTACACACCCTAAGTGTTTGGCCTCTAGAGGTGATCCACCAAGGAATAATACGTATTCAAGAAGATGGGTGTTGGTAAAACCCTAGTTTCTATCTCTATAAAATTTGTAAGTACTCTCCCTACTATTGAAAGTGTGTCTCATTGTCTAACCTTTTTTCATAATAAGACTTCTCTTATTTATAGATGTAGGCAACCCTCCTAAACTATTTAGGAATAGGGTTTTATTTAATTAATTAAACACTTTTAATTAATTAGTCTCTTAATCCACTTAGAAATTTATGAGAGTACTTTTATTAATTAATTCTCAAACCCTTTTAGGAATTAAATAATAATAATAATAATAAGACTCTTCTTATTAATTTATATTTAATAAGACTCCTTTTATTAATTTATATTTAATATTTCTCAAATATTAAATAATAAATATTGGACTATCTAATTTATTCTATCTTCATAGATTAAATTAAATATACTTAACTTATTATTACAATTATGCCATTTACTTCTTAAATAAATATTTTCTTTTGGCAGTGTGACCCTTTAGGTTCGCCATATTAAACCGGTTGTGAACAAATCAATTAGAACAATTATAATCTTATTTAAATAAATAAATTAAACTATTTAATTTATTTAAATAAATAATATTTATTCTACAATAAGGATTAACCCCCTTAGCGATCAACGACTATCTAGATAATATAGATTTCAACATTAATCACAAAGGAACCTTTCAGTGAATAGTTACCGTACAATTCAATCATTCTACCATACAATATCCCAATCAAATATAAGACGTGGAATTATTGTCAAGTCTTGTTTTATTTGATTATATGTATTTCAATTCTCAAATGCACAACTCCAATTAATGCAAATTAGAAACACCTTTTTAATTTCATTCTGCTTTGGCCAAAGACTTCTGAGTTGTCATTTATCGAATCACATAGGATATTATCTCCTTTTTATTAGAAGTGGTAGATTCTTTGTTGATCATTCACCTATCTCCATGTATAACTTATTATACCTAATCATACCCTTTGATATACCCTAAAGCTTTTAAGGGACATGTCAAAGTATAACTCATCATACACAAGATATTATGATGATCTCAAGTCTAAGGATCACTTGTACTACTATCACTTAAGGAATTCCTATTGACATGCAAGTAAAACTCCATTAGGTATTCCTTTAGCGAGCTACGTTCAGTGAACTTATTCTCCAATAAGCACCTACACACTTGCTTTAGTGTCTCCACACAAATGATTATGAGATCAACCATCATCTTCTTAAGAGCAAGGAAAATATGTACTAATCTAGCCGGATTCACTAATCCCCTTTTAGTAATCCAATGATTAGGAACGATTTTAGTTTTAAACTATCTAGAATTTAGATCTCATTAGCATGATCATTGTCATGATTCTAAAAGCATTGTTCAAAACTATGAGTTTATCACATGTAATATAACAACATCATGTAGATAATGAAAATGCCTTTAATATATTAATTCTTTTATTAATAACCGAATAAGATTACAAAGTATATGCTACATCATATCAAATATGATTGGTTTGTGTGCATACTACTTTCACATCCAACCTTAATGAACAAAATAAAAGAAGCGTAGAGCAGAGATGAAGAATGTGAAAAAATAAGAAGAAAATTTCTGAAGGGGAAAAACTTAAATTTAGGGTGGATAGTGAAGGAGTATTGAGATTTGAAGAGAAAATTTGGGTACTGACAGTATTTGAATTAAAGGAAGAAATTTTATAAGAGGCTCATAGTTCGAGTTACTCGATTCATCCGGGAAGCACAAAGATGTACCAACACGTTCGTCAACATTATTGCTGGCCTAATATGAAGAAAGAAGTCGCGGAATGCATCAGCAAGTCCCTAACATGTCAAAGAGTTAAGGCGAAACATTAGAAACCAAGCGGGTTACTTCAACCCCTAGAAATTCTAGAATGGAATTGGGAGCATATTACAATGGATTTCGTAGTAGGACTTCCAACTACATAGAAGGGTTATGATGCGATATGAGTTCTTATGGATTGACTGACTAAGTCAGTGCATTTCTTGCCTATCAAGATCAGATTCAATTTGGATTAGTTAGCTAAACTTTACATCAAAGATATTGTTTCCAGACATGAAGTGCCGGTATCGATTGTGTCGGATCGCGATTCGCGATTTGATGAGTAGGTTTCATACCTACGAATCGAATACTTATTGATGAGGATTATTGCTTATTTCGTTGGTGTAAAGTTGCTTTTCATATATTTTTATGTGTTTTTGTAGGTTGCATGTGTTGGGAATTGATTTGGTGAGAGTTGAGCAAAGCAGCAGCAAAAGAAGTGAAAAAGTGCAGGAAGTGAAGCAGCGTGGCCACGCCCAATTGGTACTAGGGAGCAGCGTGGCCGCGCCGGTCTCTAGAGTTAAAAAAAAAATTGTCTGCCAAGGTAGCGCGACCGCGCCCCATTCAGGCTTATTTCCAGCTCGGCTGCACTGGTTCGGGAGTTGACCAAGCTTTGACTTTTTAGTCTTTAATGAAGCAGATGATGTGTAATTGATATTCAGACTTCTAAATCTTTTAGGATTTTTATCAGATGTTATAAATAGTTGTTTTAAATCAGTTTTAAGGTTGTTGAACTTATTATTAGAAAACCCTAGTTTTGGAAGCCAATTGTGAAGACTTGAAGTAAATTGTTAGCAAGAGAAAATCAACACAGGAGCTAGATAGAGATTCAAGGATTGCATCAACAGTTTTTATTCTCTTCTCTATCTTTTACTTTTGAATTTTGAATGCTATTAAATTTGTGGATGATGGATTCTAGTTTAATTATAAACTAAATTTCTTTTTAAGGCTATAACGGATCTTATTGTGTAGCTTTGTTTGACATGCCTCTTGGATAATTATTGTTAATTATTATTGGGTTGTCTATGATGGTTTATGCTTAATTGCTTAATTATTTGGCCAGTAATTACGGATAATCTATATCAATTTGTGAGATGAAGTATAGATTTAGATCTGACCATATTAGCATGTGATTGTGTTTTCTGCATGTCGATGGAATTCATGAATTGTGTTTAGGATAAAGATATACCTATTCACCACATGTAATCTAATAGGGAACCTGAACCTTAAATTCTCTTTAATTATAATTCACATAGAGATATAGTGAATTAGTTATCTAGGGTGTTCATCTTAAATTTATCATTTGTGGATTTGAGTTGATTTGTTTATGATACATTGAGAGATGTTTATAAATATTGATGAGTTCTCGATTAACAACCCGAAATAATTAACATAATTTGATAGGAAGTGTGTTGAGCAAAGTAAAGCAATAAGTGAAGTTCTAGTCTTAAGTCTTTAAAATCTACTTTCAAACTTGAGGTAGTTAGTTTTAGTAGAAGTAATTAATTAATTTCAGAAATTCTCAAAACCTTAATCGATTGTTTAATAAAATTATGTTAATACAAAGTTGATAATTGGTATTATAAATTACAGTTTTTCTCTGTGAGATCGACACTCTCTTATCACTTTATTACTTGTGGACTGCGTATGCTTGCATATTTTGCTGGTATAGATTTAGGCAAACAAGTTTTTGGCGCCGTTGCCGGGGAAAATTTGTGCTTATAATTTTCAAGTATCAATTTAATTAATTCAGTTTTAGTTAAACTTTGTTTTTGTTTTTCTTGTTATTTCCTGTTTCAGGTGATTTCAATTCGTTTATGTAAACGCGATCAAAACAGCCGGAACTTGTGCAGTACGCGGACAATCTTGAGAACAAGTTATGTCAGTTGAGAAAGTTTTGCAAAGAGACAATCGAGAAAGAGAAAATGGCTAATGAAGAGCAAAAATTACTCAGAGACTATGCCATGCCTAAGATAGATGAGATCAAGTTAAGCATCACGAGGCCAACTATCACTACAAATACTTTTGAGATTAAACAGGGTACAATTCAGATGATTCAGAACTCGGTACAGTTTGGGGGATTGGCCAATGATGATCCGAATGAACATTTGGTGAGCTTTCTTGAAATTTGTGATATATTTAAATACCACAATGTTACGGATGATGCGATTAGATTATGTCTATTTCCATTCACTATAAGGGATAAAACAAAGAGTGGGCTGCATTCGCTTCCGCCGGGATCCATTACGACCTGGGATGACCTGGCCAAGAAATTTTTAGCGAAATTCTTTACGCCGGCTAAAACTGCTAAGATGAGGAATGACATTTCTACCTTTGAGCAACAACATGGATAGTCACTGTATGAGGTTTGGGAGAGGTTCAAGGACTTATTGAGAAGATGTCCGCATCATAGGTTACCCAAGTGGCTACAGGTTCAGACATTCTATAATGGGTTAAGTAATAATACTCGAACAAGCATAGATGCAGCTGCGGGAGGAGCACTTATGGCTAAAAGTTTCGATGAGGCTTTTGAATTGTTGGAGACAATGGCAACAAATAACTATCAATGGCCAACTGCGAGGATGAATCAACACAAGGTAGCCGGGGTGTTAGAAGTAGATGCAGTCACAACATTAGCAGCTCAGATGACAGCTATGTCTAAGAAGATCGATGCCATCGCAGAGTCAAAAACTCAACAAGTAGCTTATGTGTGTGAGCTATACGCGGGTGCACATCCTACAGATTATTGTGCCATTAATCCTGAAGTAGTGCAGTTGTGGGTAGCTACCAATGTCCTCCAAATCCATACCAAAACCCTTACAATCTAGGGGCAAGGAACCATCCTAACTTGTCATGGAGCAACAATCAGAATCATCAGCAAGCTCCCAGACCATCATATACCCCAGGATTTCATAACCAACACGAGCATGTAGCTACGTAGCCGCAACCAGAAAAGAAACCTGATTTGGAAGAGCTCTTGACGAAGTATATGGCGAATAATGATACGTTGTTAAAGAGTCAAGCGACTGCTATCAGGTGTAACGACCCCAAAATTCATACAATTCAATTCTCAACATCGGACGTTATCAATACATCCTCATTCCGATTTTACAACATTTTCAATGTTAAACTTAATAAAAATGCGGAATAATTCAAACTTTTTATTACAAATCATTCTCGATCCCAAAAATTCTCAACCTTTACATCTAAATATCTTATAATCATATTAATATCATGATTCACCTTGTCGAACTTATTATAAAAATTTACACCTCAATACAAACTTTACAACTTAATGTAAATATATTTATCAAAATATTAACATAATTCAGGTAATAAATTTTAACTAAAACATTTAATCTTCATGCATCACTTTGATCCATGTCATTGAATAGCACATAACGTTACCTCGTATCTTTAACCTCTTGATTCCTTCTTTAGTATTGATGGATGATACAGACTTGTTTGATTAATCCTTTTTCCTCTTGATTTTTTTCAGATTATTGCTTTCAATCTACAGAGAATTCTTTTCTCTATATTTCTCTTTTCTCAGCCTTTTCAAAATAAAACTGACAAACTTCTTTATGTGACTTTAGTGGGGAGTTTCATCAGTTAGGAAAACCAAAGGCCACAAGGCTTTGTTTGGCATCAACTCAAAAATACCCTTTTTCTCTTTATTTTAATATTCCTTCCTACCATATGATATTTTGTCATACTTAAATTTAATTAAACTTATTATGTTAATAAATCTAATTAAACTTATTAGTAATTCCAATTAAAACTTTACCGACCAAATTATAATTCAATTTAGCCAAACTATAATTTTATTAAATAAATTATTTTATTCAATAAAATATTAATCCTCTGATTTAATTATTTAATTAAATTATAATATTCTCATCACATCAGCGTACTAAAATACGCGCCAACACTTCACACGCAAATATATTCACATCAATTCACTATTTTAATTAAGTGAATCACTCATATTATTCATGAAACTTAATTCACAATAATTTTCATTGTCCACAAGACATAACAATCAAATTATATTATTTCACAATATAATTTTAACTTAATTAAATTAACTAATATTATTCAACTAATTTCCTTTTCATGACAATTTCATTTAATCTTTTCAATGGTTTAATTAATTATTAAACCATTTCTTCCTAATTACAAGAATATATAATTTTCCTCACATCAAACCACATATTTTATAATATGAAACACATATATACACATCATCAAACTCAAAATGTCTCCTTATAAGAATTTTTTTATTTATTAAATTCTTATTTAATAACTTCTGAAAATTAGGGTTGTCACATCAAGAATCTTGAGAATCAGGTGGGTCAAATGGCCAATATGTTAAATAACAGACCTCAAGGATCTCTGCCAAGTAACACGGAAGTTAACCCCAATAGAGATGGTAAGGAACAATGTCAAGTTGTCACTCTAAGAAGTAGGAAGCAAATCCTGACAGGTAGTGCGACCGCGCCTGAAATACAAAGAGAGACAGCGCGGTTGCGCCCTTCTCTAGTTTCAAATGCTGCAGAAAATTTAGAGGAAAAAGAAGAGAAGACAGAAACTGAGCCAAGAGAAGAGGAGAAAGCGAAATAATCCGTAGTATACCCTCCAGTTCCATATCCACATAGATTTCAAAAACAGAAATTAGACAAGCAGTTCTCCAAATTCCTCGAAATTTTTAAGAAGCTACAAATCAACATACCGTTTGCAGAAGCTTTAGAGCAGATGTCAAGCTATGCTAAGTTCATGAAAGGAATTTTGTCAAGGAAGAAAAAGTTAGAGGATTATGAAATAGTAGCTTTAACTGAAGAGTGTAGTGCTATACTACAAAAAGAAGTTGCCGCCAAAATTAAAAGATCCTGGTAGCTTTACTATTCCTTACACTATTGGTAGCTTGTCAATCAACAGATGTTTGTGTGATTTGGGTGCTAGCATCAACCTCATGCCTTTATCGATATATATCCAGTTGGGTCTACCTGCACCGAAACCAACAAACATCTCTCTTCAGCTTGCAGATAGGTTAGTTACATATCCCAGAGGTATTGTGGAGGACATTCTTGTGAAAGTCGATAAATTCATATTCCCAGCTGATTTCATCATTTTGGATTATGAAAAGGACAAAGACATTCCTATCATACTTGGGAGGTCGTTCTTAGCAACTGGTAGAACACTAATAGATGTGCAAAAAGGAGAATTGACTATGAGGGTTCAAGACCAAGAAGTGACATTCAATGTGTTCAAAGCCATGAAGTTTCCTACGGATGAAGAGGAGTGTTTCCGGATAGATGTGGTAGAGAAAGTAGTGGATGATGAGTTTTTGAGGACAATCACTAAGGATCCGTTAGAAACTACTTTATTGGGTGATATTGACATGGATGATCCGGAGATAATAGAGTTTCTTTAGATATTAGACGCATTGCCAAGGGTACGCAAATCCAAAATTCCTTTTGAACCATTGGAGCTTACAGATAAGTCCTTAGAGCGCTTGAAGCTATCTCTTGACATACCTCCTACACTTGAGTTTAAACCTTTACCTAACCATCTCAGGTATGCTTATTTGGGTGAATCATCTACTTTACCTGTTATTATTGCATCTGTTCTTAACGAATTTCAAGAAAGTAAGTTGATACGAGTTCTTCGAGAGTATAAAACTGCAATTGGATGGACTATTGCTGACATTAAAGGAATAAGCCCATCTTTCTGCATGCACAAGATACTTTTGGAAGACGATGCCAAACCTACCATAGAACAACCAAGAAGGCTAAATCCAATTATGAAAGAGGTAGTCAAGAAAGATATCCTAAAATGGCTAGATGCTGGTATTATATACCCCATATCTGACAGTTCTTAAGTGAGTCCGGTTCAGTGCGTACCAAAGAAAGGAGGAATGACAGTGGTAGCAAACGAAAACAACGAGCTGATTCCGACGAGGACAGTAATCGGTTGGAGGGTTTGCATGGATTACAGGAAACTCAATAAAGTAACCCGAAAAGATCACTTCCCACTACCTTTCATTGATCAGATGTTGGATAGATTGGCTAGACACGAGTACTACTGCTTATTGGATGGATATTCGGGGTACAATTAGATTGCAATTGCTCCGGAGGATCAAGAAAAGACTACGTTCACTTGTTCGTATGGTACTTTCGCTTTTAGGAGGATGTCTTTCGGATTGTACAATGCACCAACAACTTAATGTGGAGGTTTTCATGGACAATTTTTCAGTATTTGGGGACTCTTTTGATAGTTGTTTGGAAAATCTTGTCATGGTACTGAAAAGGTGCGTGGAAACCAATTTGGTGCTTAACTGGGAAAAGTGTCATTTCATTTCAACAGTTGTTCTATTTATAATAAAAAAATTTTATATGGTGTTGGCAATTTACTGAATGGACTTTACATACTTGACTTGCATGAAAAAATACTTCAAATTGAACAAACTAAGAAAAGAAAAGGAGATGATGTTAATTTTACCTTTATGTGGCACTGTAGACTCGGTCATATCAATGAAACAAGATTATCCAAGTTGCATAAAGATGGGCTTTTAGAGCTATCTGATTACCAATCATATCCAACTTGTGAATCTTGTCTCATGGGTAAGATGACTAAATCTCCTTTTAGTGGAAAAGGAGAAAAAGTTACAGAGTTGTTAGCGTTGGTACACATAGACATTTGTGGACCTATGACAACGAATGCACGAGGAGGGTATTCTTATTTTATTACTTTCACTGATGATCATTCTAGATTTGGATATGTGTATTTAATGAAATACAAATCCGAATCGTTTGAAAGGTTCAAAGAATTCAGAAGTGAAGTAGAGAAGCAAACTAGTAAGAGTATTAAGATTCTTCGATCGGATCGAGGAGGGGAATACTTGACCAATGAGTTTCTCAATTGTCTCAAAGAAAATGGTATCTCACAATGGACTCCACCAGGGACGCCACAGTTGAATGGTGTATCTGAAAGGAGAAATCGAACATTGTTGGACATGGTTCGTTCCATGATGAGTTTTACCGACCTTCCAGTATCCTTCTGGGGTTATGCCCTAGAATCGGCTGCATACCTACTTAACAAGGTACCTACCAAATCCGTCCCAAAGACTCCATATGAGATATGGACAGGGAGGAAACCAAATCTTAAGCATGTTAAGACTTGGGGTTGTCCAGCTTATGTCAAAAGGTTTGAGCATGATAAGCTGAAGACTAGATCCGACAAATGTAGATTTGTGGGATACCCTAAAGAAACATCACGGTATTATTTCTATCATCCTACTGATCAGAAGGTGTTTGTTGCGAAACACGCTGCCTTCTTGGAAAAGGAGTTTATCCTTGAAGGGGTCAGTGGGAGTAAGATATATCTTGAAGAAGTTCAAAAACCACAAAATACTAAGGATCAAAGTCAGGTACCTAACCAAGTAGAAGAACCTACTGTACCACAACCTATTCGTAAATCTGGAAGAGTACCGAAGATACCTGAAAGGTATGGATTCATCATAGAGGATGATGATGAGGTGCGCATCATAGATGATGATGATCCATTGACTTACGAAGAGGCTATGAGTAGTGAAGACTCAGAGAAATGGCTAGAAGCCATGAAATCCGAGATGGACTCCATGTATAAAAACCAAGTATGGACTTTGGTTTCACCACCTGAGGGCATTAAGCCTATTGGGTGTAAATGGGTCTTTAAGAGAAAGACTGGAGCAGATGGCAAGGTAGAGACCTATAAGGCCAGATTGGTTGCAAAATGTTTCAAACAAAGACAAGGAGTTGACTATGATGAAACCTTCTCACCAGTAGCTATGCTCAAGTCCATTCGGATTTTGCTTGCGATTGCAGCTTATTATGACTACGAGATATGACAAATGGACGTGAAAACGGCCTTCCTCAATGGAGAGCTTGAGGAGAATGTATATATGATACAGCCAGAGGGTTTTGTTTCAACAGTTGGAACAAACCAAGTCTGTAAGCTACAACGATCCATTTATGGATTGAAGCAAGCTTCTCGAAGGTGGAACATCCGTTTTGATGAGATAATCAAAAGGTTTGATTTTATCAAGAACGAGGATGAACCATGTGTGTACAAGAAGGTTAGTGGGAGCGCTATATCATTCCTTGTGTTATATGTTGATGATATGTTACTGATAGGGAATGATGTTCCTATGCTACAGTCGATCAAAATTTGGTTATCTAAACACTTCTCCATGAAGGACTTGGGTGAGGCATCCTATATTTTGGGGATAAAGATCTATAGAGATAGATCTAAAAGGATGCTGGGCTTGACCCAAGGAAAGTACATTGACTCAATTCTAAAGAAGTTTAGCATGGAAGATTCCAAGAGAGGTCTCATGCCGATGAGCCATGGAATACATCTCTCCAAGAAACAGGCCCCAAAGACACCTGAGGAGAGAAACCGTATGAGTAAGATTCCTTATGCTTCCGCAATAGGATCTATTATGTACGGTATGATATGTACTAGACCAGATGTCGCTCATGCACTTAGTGTAACCAGCAGATATTAGTCGAATCCAGGAGAAGAGCACTGGAAGGCAGTGAAAAACATCCTAAAGTACTTGAGAAGAACTAAGGATGTATTTCTTATCTACGGTGGGTCTGAATTGAAACTAGAGGGCTATACAGACTCAAGTTTTCAAACGGACCAAGATGACAGTAAATCCGTTTCAGGGTACGTGTTTACCTTAAACGGTGGCGCAGTGAGTTGGAAGAGTTCCAAGCAGCAAACAGTTGCTGATTCGGTGACAGAGGCAGAGTACATAGCTGCAAGTGAAGCTGCAAAGGAAGCTGTTTGGATGAAGAAGTTCATTACTGAACTTGGAGTGGTTCCTAGCATTAGAGGAGCAGTACCTTTATTCTGTGACAACAACGGAGCTGTTGCGCAGGCTAAGGAACCCAGGTCTCATCAGAAATCCAAACACGTGTTGCGGCGGTTTCATTTGATTAGAGAGATTATTGAAAGAGGAGATGTCACCCTGGAGCGTGTGGACTCTCAAGACAACATTGCAGATCCATTTACTAAAGTTTTAACGCAACAGCAGTTTGATCGTCACTTAGAGAAGATGGGTATAAGATACCATGGCGATTGGCTTTAGTGCAAATGGGAGATTGAAAGTAGTATGCACACAAGCCAATCATATTTGATATGATGTAGCATATACTTTGTAATCTTATTCATTTATTAATAAAAAATTGATTTTCTCAAAAGGCATTTTATATTATCTACGTGGTGTTGTTATATTAAATGTAATAAACCCATAGTTTTGAGCAATGCTTTTAGAATCATGATGGTGATCATGCTAATGAGATCTAAATTCTAGATAGCTCACAAACTAAAATTGTTCCTAATCGTTGGATTACTAAATTGGGGATTAGTGAATTCGGATAGATTAGTACATACGTTGATTGCTCTTAAGAAGAGGATGATTGATCTCATAATCATTTGTGTGGAGACACTAAAGCAAGTATGTAGGTGCTTATTGGAGAATAAGTTCACTGAACGTGGCTCGCTAAGGAATACCTAATGGAGTTTTACTCGTCTGTCAATAGAAATTCCTCTAGTGATAGTAGTACAAGTGATCTTTGGACTTGAGATCATCATAGTATCTTGTGTATGATGAGTTATACTTTGACATGTCCCTTAAGACCTTGTGGGTATATCAAAGGGTATGATTGGGTATAATTAGTTATACATGAAGATAGGTGAATGATCAACAAAGAATCTACCTCGTCTAGTAAAAGATGTGAATGTCCTATGTGATTCGATAAATGATAACTCAGTAGTCCTTGGCTAAGGCAGAATGAAATTAGAAAGGAGTTTCTAATTTGCATTAATTAGAGTTGTGCATTTGAGAATCGAAATACATATAATTAAATAAAATAAGACTTGACAGTAAATCCATGTCTTATATTTAATTGGGACATTGTATGGTAGAAGGATTGAATTGTACGATAACTATTTACTCAAAGGTTCTTTTGCGATTAATGTTGAAATCTATATTATCTGGAAAGTCGTTGATCGCTAAGGGGACTTACCCTTATTGTGGAATAAATATTATTTATTTAAATGAATTAAATAGTTTAATTTATTTATTTAAATAAGATTAGAATTGTTCTAATTGATTTATTCACAACCGGTTTAATATGGAGAACCTAAAGGGTCACACCGTAAAAGAAAAACATTTATTTAAGAAGTAAATGGCATAATTGTAATAATAAGTTAAGTGTATTTAATTTAATCTATGGAGATAGAATAAATTAAATAGCTTAATATTTATTATCTAATATTTTGGAAATATTAAATATAAATTAATAAGAGGAGTCTTATTATTATTATTATTACTAGTAATATTATTTAATTCCTAATAGGGATTGAGAATTAATTAATAGAAGTACTCTCCCATGAATTCCTAATTGGATTAGGAGCATTATTAATTAAAGGAGTTTAATTATAATACAAACCCTAATCCTAAATAGTTTAGGGAAGGGTTATTCCTACATCTATAAATAAGAGGAGTCTTATCATAGATTAGGGTTACACACTCTTGCATTAGATTGTGGAGAGTACTTACAATTTCTATAGAGGTAGAAACTATGGTTTTGCCAAATACCCAACTTCTTGAATACTTGTTCTTCCTTGGTGGATCACCTCTAGAGGCCAAACACTTGGGTGGCTAACGCTGATCAAAGGAAGGAATCACATCGTAGCATTCGAGGAGAACACGAAGGACTAGGAGTTGAACTTGTACCCGAGGAAGCTTTGTTCTACGAGGGTATAATTCTTATTCTCTTTATCTTTCGTTTATATCGTTAATTGAGCACAAGGATTGATCTTGGTGATGGTTTGTATAAAATTTTAAAATCCGATTTTATCGCGCTTCCGCACTATTTATGTAATTTGATTGCATGTTCGCGCTATATACAAACCTAACAGTCTTTGGCCAAAGCAGAATGAAATTAGAAAAGAGTTTCTAATTTGCATTAATCAGAGTTGTGCATTTGAGAATCGAAATACATATAATTAAATAAAATAAAACTTGACAGTAATTCCATGTCTTATATTTAATTGGGACATTGTATGGTAGAAGGATTGAATTGTACGATAACTATTCACTGAAAGGTTCTTTTGTGATTAATGTTGAAATCTATATTATCTGGAAAGTCGTTGATCGCTAAAGGGGCTTACCCTTATTGTAGAATAAATATTAATTATTTAAATGAATTAAATAGTTTAATTTATTTATTTAAATAAAATTAGAATTGTTCTAATTGATTTATTCACAACCAGTTTAATATGGAGAACCTAAAGGGTCACACCGCAAAAGGAAAATATTTATTTAAGAAGTAAATGGCATAATCGTAATAATAAGTTAAGTGTATTTAATTTACTCTATGGAGATAGAATAAATTAAATAGCTTGTTATTTATTATTTAATATTTTAGAAATATTAAAAATAAATTAATAAGAGGAGTCTTATTATTATTATTATTACTATTACTATTATTTAATTCCTAATAGGGATTGAGAATTAATTAATAGAAGTACTCTCTCATGAATTCCTAATTGGATTAGGAGTTCAATTAATTAAAGGAGTTTAATTAAAATAAAAACCCTAATCCTAAATAGTTTAGGAGGGTTCCCTATATCTATAAATAAGAGGAGTCTTATCATGATTCAGGGTTAGACAGTTACACACTCTTCCAAAAGAATTGGAGAGAGAGAGAGTACTTGCAATTTCTATAGAGATAGAAACTAGGGTTTTGCCAACACCCATCTTCTTGAACAACTATTATTCCTTGGTGGATCACCTCTAGAGGACAAACACTTGGGTAGCTAACGTTGATCAAAAGAAGGAATTTAATCGGTGGAATTCAAGGAGAACGTGAAGGAATTAGAGGTGAACTTGTACCTGAGGAAGCTTTGATTCACGAGGGAATAATTCTATATCTCTATCTCTTTCGTTTAATTGATAATTGATCATAAGGATGATCATGGTGATGGTTTGTATGAAAAATTTTAAAATTCGTTTTATTGCACTTCCGCACTATTTATGTAATTTGATTGCATGTTCGCGCTATATACAAACCTAACATTATGTGACTAAACTTGAACTATGATTAGTTAGATTGATTAATGAGCACGCACACACTACTTGGGTGATGTCAGGTATGAGTTATTTGCTTGATTGGGATTACTAATTCGTGTTGACTGGATTTGCTGTTCCAAGTATTCTGTTGTTATCTCTAAGGCTAAGAGTTACTTTTCAAATTAGCTATTGGTTGGATTCGTAGGCATGATAGTTAATAGTTTGCATTCATGGCATTGTGTTGCATTATGTTGCTTGGGGACAACAAATAGTTCAAGATTGGGGGTATTTGATGAGTAGGTTTCATACCTACGAATCGGATACTTATTGATGAGGATTATTGTTTATTTCCTTGGTGTATAGTTGCTTTTCATGCATTTTTATATGTTTTTGTAGGTTGCATGTGTTGGGAATTGATTTGGTGAGACTTGAGCAAAGCAGCAACAAAAGAAGTGAAAAAGTGCAGGAAGTGAAGCAGCGCGACCGCGCCTAATTTGTACTAGGGAGCAGCGTGGCCGCGTCGGTCTCTAGAGTTAGAAAAAAAATTGTTTGCCAAGGTAGCGTGACCGCGCCCCATTCAGGCTTATTTCCAGCGCGGCCGCGCCGGTTCGGGAGTTGACTAAGCTTTTACTTTTTGGTTTTTAATGAAGCAGATGATATGTAATTAATATTCAGACTTCTAAATCTTTTAGGATTTTTATCAGATATTATAAATAGTTGTTTTAAATCAGTTTTAAGGTTGTTGAACTTATTATTAGAAAGCCGTAGTTTTGGAAGCCAATTGTGAAGACTTGAGGCAAATTGTTAGCAAGAGAAAATCAACACAGGAGCTAGATAGAGATTCAAGGATTGCATCAACAGTTTTTATTCTCATCTCTATCTTTTTCTTTTGAATTTTGAATGCTATTAAATTTGTGGATGATGGATTTTAGTTTAATTATGAACTACATTTCTTTTTAAGGCTATAAAAGATCTTATTGTCTAGCTTTGTTTGACATGCCTCTTGGATAATTATTGTTAATTATTATTGGGTTGTCTATTATGGTTTCTGCTTAATTGCTTAATTATTTGGCCAGTAATTACCGGGATAATCTATTTGAATTTGAGTGAGGAAGTATAGATTTAGATCTGACCATATTAGCATGTGATTGTGTTTTTTGCATGTCGATGGAATTCATGAATTGTGTTTAGGATAGAGATATACCTATTCACCACATGTAATCTAATAGGGAACCTAAACCTTAAATCCTCTTTAATTGTAATTCACATAGAGATATAATGAATTAGTTACCTAAGGTGTTCATCTTAAATCTATCATCTGTGGATTTGAGTTGAATTGTTTATGATACATTGAGAGATGGTTATAAATATTGATGAGTTCTCGATTAACAACCTGAAATAATTAGCAAAATTTGATAGGAAGTGTGTTGAGCAAAGTGAAGCAATAAGTGAAGTTGTAGTCTTAAGTCTTTAAAATCTGCTTTCAAACTTGAGGTAGTTAGTTTTAGTAGAAGTAATTAATTAATTTCAAAAATTCTTAAAACCTTAATCGATTGTTTAATAAAATTGTGTTAATACAAAGTTGATAATTGGTATTATAAATTACAGTTTTTCTCCGTGGGATCAACACTCTCTTATCACTTTATTACTTGTGGACTGCGTATACTTGCGTATTTTGCTGGTAGAGATTTAGGCAAACAAGATTCTCGGTAAATATTTGGAGAAGCTTCCATGAACGTATGGGAACGTAATTGAGGTTAAGCACTGCATATCATCCTCAGACAGATGGGCAAAGTGAGAGGACAATTCAAACAATAGAAGATATGCTAAGAGCATGTGTAATGGATTTCAAGGAAAATTGGGATGACCACCTACCATTGGTAGAATTTGCATATAACAACAGCTATCATGCGAGCATCGATATGCCACCTTACGAAGCTTTGTATGGAAGAAAGTGCAGGACACCACTATGTTGGGACGAAGTAGAGGACCATCGACTACTCGGACCGGAATTGGTTTAGCAGACTGCAGACTTTGTCCAAATGATACGAGCGAGATTAGTGGCGGTTTAAGATCGACAAAAGAAGTATGGAGATCAATATAGGCAACAACGGGATTTTGACATCAGAACTTATGTGTTTTTAAAGGTGTCTACCTGGAAAGGGAAGATGAGGTTTGGAAAGAAAGGAAAACTGAGTACGAGGTTTATAAGACTTTTTGAGGTACTGAAGATGGTAGGGGAAGTGGCTTATGAAATAGCTTTACCTCCTGAGTTGGAGCATATTCATAATGTATTCCATGTGTCAGTCTTACGACCGTACAAGTAGGATTATAGGCATGTAATAGAATATGAACCTATTCAGATCAAAAAGATTTTAACTTATGAACAAATTCCCGTTCAAATAATTGATATGAAAGAGGAAGTTTTAAGGAATAAAGTAAAGCTTCTGTAAAAGTAGTATGGAGGAACCACAATGTCAAAGAAGCAACGTATGAACTCGAGGAAAAGATGATGAAAATTTATCCTAATCTTTTTGTTTAACCTTGTAAAGATTTCGGGGATGGAATCCTTATAAGGGAGGGTGAATGTAATAACCAAGAATGCATTGTAATTGATATATTATTTAAATGAATATTATGTGAAATTGTTATGATTAAATAAATATATGTATTTGTGTCATGTACATAAATATTTTTGTTTGCAAAGGTGATGAGATGCACGTTAATAGTTGGTTTGAGCTAATTTAAATGTTTGAACTAACTAAGGGAGTTAGCATTTTTATCAAAACGCAAAAAAAGAAATTAAAACTCGAATTTGAGTTCGAGGTGGAATTTGGAGACGCGGATTGGATATTTGAGTTCGGAACATCGAAATTAGTAAGAATAGTCTGTAAACACAAAATGTGTTGGGGTTGACTTTTTGGTCAAAGTCAACTAGTTGACTTTTTCGGGTAAAAAGTCAAACTCAAGTTTCGAGGTTGAATTTGGCAAAACGAATATCCTCACGATGTCCAAAACGTCGATTTTAGTAGGAAATGACTGTAGTAACAAAAAAGTTAATTTCTTGAGGTCAAAATGGTTAATTAAATGGTTAAATTAACTAATTAAAAGAAAAAAGAAAATTAAAATCTGCTGATGGTGGGCCCTATGGGGCTGTTAAACCTGTTTAATTAGAGAGAGGGAGGGTCATTATGTAAGTTCTTATCAAGGGAGTAAGTGGGAGGGGGGTTACTCACCCCAAAACCTTTCATTTTATAACCTATACTCAAGTAACTAATTGGTGGGGAATTGAAGGGGCTGGGAACTGATGATCAGAAGTTGGAGGAGGTATAGTAGCATGGATTTTCCTAAGTCCTATAAATACCTCCCACCCAAATGCCTATCCATTTTTGCAAAAACTTCACACCATAGAAAATTGAGAGTGAGAGAGAGAGCTAGAAGAATTCCTAGAGATTCTGAAAGGTTAAGCAAGCAAGGAGAAGGATTAACAAACTTAATTCAAGAAGAAAAATTCATCAAAGAGGTAAAACTATGAACTTATATTATGTTTTTATTAAAATAGTAAGAAAATATATGAATATGTGGTAATTAATATGTTTGGGTTGTGGATTGTTGTTAGTTGATAATTATAGGATTGTTAGAACAAAAGTTCTGGATTAAACATGTCTTTTATGTACTGAAATTCATAAATCTTAGCCTTATATGTGTTATGTTTAGTTAAATGCCCTAAAGAAGCTAAATTGCCTAAAAAGTGAGAATTTGATGAAGTTTAGAGTTATGTTATATGCGTAGATGATTTATAAGATGATCTGAACCATATAGATGGGTTAAACACAGGTTAATAGCGAATTCATGCATTTTTACCAAATTGAGTTTTAGTGAAAAATGGTTTTTTTTGGACATTTGGAGTCTCTAGAATTATGCCTTAGAGTTATGATATGATTATGTTATAATTTTCTAAAATATTATGTAGTAAGATGTGTACCCTGTCCAAATTTGAGCATAATTGGAGTTAAAACGAATGAGATATGAATTTTGGGAACTACCATGAAAATAGACGAAATTTGAAAATCTGGAAAATTTTCTAAGTGTTAAACTACTCTGTGCACGCTTATTGAGACAACTGGTTTGATGCCTTGTTGTTTTAGTTTCATATGTGTTATATTTTTGTAAAATACTACGATGTATGAAGTCCAATATATCCAAAAATGGTGGTCATATGATCTGTAACAAAGTAGATATAAAATAGTAAAGCGGGCTGGAAGAAAAGAATAAAAAAATTTCCAGAAACGAAGAATGGCGTCGCAGCACCATTCATACAGTTCATTTTGGGCATCGCAGGGCCAGGGATATAGAGAGCCTGGGTAGGCTGGTGCCGCAGAACCGAACCAAGAACAAAATCGAGCGTCGGTTCGATCCAAAGCCGGGTCGACCCAAATCCAGCGCTGCAGCGCTTGACCTAGTACAAAACTGGGCGCCGCAGCGCCGGTTCGGTTTAACCGGGTCGGGTCAAAACCCAAAAAAAGATAAACTTTTCCCGGATTCTGAAATAGAATAATTTCACATATATGATGTAACATGTTATGTATGAAGTATGATATGATATCAATACTTTAAGAATGTGGGTTTAAGTTATATTCCTATTAAAAAGAAAAGTGCTAAATCGTTTAATAAAGAAGGCAGTTGATTTAAGTTGGGCTATGAATACTTAATTGTTCAACGTGATTTAAATATGTAGGTTACTTGAAGAACAAGTAGATAACAATATTTGTAGATGACATAACACGCAAGTTGCCTAACTTCATTCATTTGATTGCAGTGAATGTAAGTTTCCTAACTTGTGCAAGTTATTTATTGTGTACAAGTTTTCTTATGATTGTAAGCTATAACTTATTCAAGTTTATATACTGTGAAAGCGTCCTATTAAAGATATCTCAAATATTATTTTAGTTGCTTATGCTTTAAAGTTCTTAAATATTCATGAACTACTTTTAAAGATGTGTCTTGGCAATTTGTTTCGGCTAGACACTGTTGATGTTGGATGTTGTATTATAGGAATACTCAAATTCATTCTAGTTATTTAAAATCTACCAATCCAAATTGCTTTGGTGCAGACTCACATGTAAACTAAGATGAACAACCCGGATAACGGGGCAACTGATGTCGGGCATATAGTCCCATTTTACGCTTATGCGTTTAAACTTTATAAGTTATTCACAATGTAGGGTACAATAGGTTGATCCCCTAGAGTACTTGCAGAGAATGTTTTATGGTCTTTGTGACTGTCAAAATGTTCTAATGGTTTCGATGAAATAAAAATAATGTTCAAGGTATTTATTACCGCTTAGTATGTTGATGACAAAATATAAAACTCTTATCTTTGTTATTCAAAGTTACTTCATAATTATTATTTCAATTGTTGAAGGATGCTGATGTAGATAATTCTTTTCTTGATGCTAGTTATCACATTACTTTATTTACTTGTTGGGCAATTTGTGCTCATTCGTGCTTTATTAAATATTTCAGCTAAGCGTAAGAAAGCAGAAGGTTCGGGCAAGGACAAAGGGAATGTGTTGCCCCCAAATTCTTTACACTTCCTGCAGCAGATTTGGTGCTCACATGAAACTATTCAACTATAAATATTCCATAATATACAACTTCTATCTATCCAAGGTTCACAGTATCCCATAACAGATAATAGTTCTCGTCAGAAAGTTAATTGTGTTTGGATACCCTCACTTAGATGTATAGATTCGTATATTATGGATATTTCTTTCATATCGATATTCTCTATCTATCTAAAATTCACAGTATTAATGATAAGATTATTCTTGGAACTGAGGGGCGCATTCTGGTAAAGGTGGCACCTTACCAGTGCTCATTAAGGGTAACATCAGTGCTTACAAAACTCCCAATATCATTTAAATACCCTCATTCAGATGTATAGTTCATGTGGATACTATACTAACTCAAATGCTACTTTCTAACTTATCTAAGAATGTAAATACAACCCAATTAATATAACAAAAGATGATAATATGTATTTCATAACTTTAAGTTTGATTACATCATTCTCAGTACCATGTTCTTATTACAACAAAGTCTTATAAGACTTGAATTTATTAAAACAGTAAGATAAAACTAATTAACACAACCTCGTTCCCTTGTTCATCCCTAAAGTTCCTGGATTACCATCTAAAACTGCAACAAAAAGTTTTATGCAAGGATGAGCTACATAATGCTCAGCAAGTTTATTTCAAAAATGTAAACACAATGTGTTTGATTTGAAAGAAGTTCAAAAGCTTTTGCCAACCGAGGGTTCAATACATAAACCATGTGTTTCAACCAGTTCTGTTAGCCTTCAATGAATTAGAACAGCTTTGTTCAAATATCTTATAGGGGATCAACCTATTCGATATCCTAGAAGTATGCATACCATCCTAATCGTGCCCAACATGCACTAGATGTTAGTATATTATCGACAATAACAACCCATATAGAGTGTTTGTATACTCAGTTATAAGATATCGTACCAAACAATTTGGCTTGACACAACAATTCATGCTCGAATAAACAATAGATGAATAATAATTCATTTCTTAAGTTATGCTGAATCAAGAAGCAATAACTTCACAATAATTGATAGCAAGATGTATAATACTTGCATAAAGGTTACAAGGTTTGGAGACTTGCCTATGTGTAGTACGTTTAGTTTACATTATCTATCTTCGTCACGTAGTCTATTTATGTCTATTTATACCAATAATAAGCGTTAGAATACTTGCACATAGTTTAAAGGAATATAAGGCTTGTCTCGTATATCTTTTAAAGATAATTATAATGGTCTAAACGTTCATCGTAAATCCTATACGATTATCGGCGCACATAACTAGTTAAACGTTTAACAATTAACACTTAACAATTAACGCTTATAATTAAGACTTCTTCTACTATACATGAAATAATTTCAGCATTATAACTTCTTATAGAATTAATATTTCTCAACTATATTTAAAATAAATTGAGCATTATAACTGCTTGCAAAATGAATATTCGTTTACTATGTTTGAAATCTATTGGGCATTACAACTGCTTATAAAATGAATATTCGGTTATTATATTTGAGATAATTTCAGCATTATAACTGCTTATAACTACTAGAGTATACCTCTTGTAGTTGAAAGTAGTATGCACACAAGCCAATCATATTTGATATGATGTAGCATATACTTCGTAATCTTATTCGTTTGTTAAAGGCATTTTACTTTATCTACATGGTGATGTTATATTAAATGTGATAAACCCATAGTTTTGAGCAATTCTTTTAGAATCATGATGGTGATCATGCTAATGAAGATCTAAATTCTAGATAGCTCACAAACTAAAATCATTCCTAATCGATGGATTACTAAAAAGGGGATTAGTGAATCTGGATAGATTAGTACATACGTTGCTTGCTCTTATGAAGAGGATGATTGATCTCATAATCATTTGTGTGGAGACACTAAAGCAAGTATGTAGGTGCTTATTGGAGAATAAGTTCACTGAACGTGGCTCGCTAAGGAATACCTAATGGAGTTTTACTCGCCTGTCAATAGGAATTCCTCTAGTGATAGTAGTACAAGTGATCCTTGGACTTGAGATCATCATAGTATCTTGTGTATGATGAATTATACTTTGACATGTCCCTTAAGACCTTTGGGTATATCAAAGGGTATGATTGGGTATAATAAGTTATACATGGAGATAGGTGAATGATCAACAAAGAATCTACCACGTCTAGTAAAAGATGTGAATGTCCTATGTGATTCGATAAATGACAACTCAGTAGTCCTTGGCCAAGGCAGAATGAAATTAGAAAAGAGTTTCTAATTTGCATTATTTAGAGCTGTGCATTTGGGAATCGAAATGCATATAATTAAATAAAATAAGACTTGACAGTAAATCCATGTCTTATATTTAATTGGGACATTGTATGGTAGAAGGATTGAATTGTACGGTAACTATTTACTCAAAGGTTCTTTTGTGATTAATGTTGAAATCTATATTATCTTGAAAGTCGTTGATCGCTAAGGGGGCTTACCCTTATTGTAGAATAAATATTATTTATTTAAATGAATTAAATAGTTTAATTTATTTAAATAAGATTAGAATTGTTCTAATTGATTTATTCACAACTGGTTTAATATGGAGAACCTAAAGGGTCACACCGCAAAAGGAAAATATTTATTTAAGAAGTAAATGACATAATTGTAATAATAAGTTAAGTGTATTTAATTTAGTCTATGGAGATAGAATAAATTAAATAGCTTAATATTTATTATTTAATATTTTGGAAATATTAAATATAAATTAATACGAGGAGTCTTATTATTATTATTACTATTACTATTATTTAATTCCTAATAGGGATTGGGAATTAATTAATAGAACTATTATTTATTTCCTAATAGGGATTGAGAATTAATTAATAGAAGTACTCTCTCACGAATTCCTAATTGGATTAGGAGCATAATTAATTAAAGGAGTTTAATTAGAATAGAAACCCTAATCCTAAATAGTTTAGGGAAGGGTTTTCCTACATCTATAAATAAGAGAAGTCTTATCATAGATTAGGGTTACACACTCTTGCATAAGAATTGTAGAGGGTAATTACAATTTCTATAGAGATAGAAACTAGGGTTTTGCTAACACCCATCTTCTTGAACAAGTATTATTCCTTGGTGGATCACCTCTAGAGGCCAAACACTTGGGTGGCTAACGTTGATCAAAGGAAGGAATTTAATCGGTGGAATTCAAGGAGAACGCGAAGGAATTGGAGGTGAACTTGTACCTGAGGAAGCTAGAATTCTACAAGGGTATAATTCTTATTCTCCATCTCTTTCGTTTAATTAATAATGGTGCATAAAGAAAGATCATGGTGATGGTTTGTATAAAATTTTAAAATCTGATTTTATCGCGCTTCCGCTTTATTTATGTAATTTGATTGCATGTTCGCGCTATACAAACCTAACAGTGGTATCAAGAGCCAAACTTTATGCGAATTATTAATTGTTTTGATTCTGTATATACATTGATATGTGTTTAGAACAATTTAATTGGGCATAATTGTTTGTGTAAAATTATTTTATTTTATTTTATTTATTTTATTTATTTTTGTAAATTAAAATAAAGGAGTTTATTTTGATTTGGAATTTGATTAAAAATAAAAGAGTTTATTTTTGTGCAAAAAAAATAAAATCAAAATTGGATAAAATAAAATAAAAGAGTTTATTTTGATTTGGAATATGATTAAAATAAAGAAGTTTATTTTAATTGAAATTGGATTTCATGATAACTAATTAGAGTTGGAATTGGATTCCATGATAACTAATTGGAGTTGAAATTGGATTTTATACTAACTGATATTGCCCATTAAATGATATCAATGCATATATGGAATGGTTTTATTATTCATGGGATGAATGTTATTTATCGATACATATAAAGATATGTATGATAATAAATAGGGATTGATTATGGACTATTGACCAATGTGTGATTGGATTTATTTTAGTGGATGCTTGAATGTATGGGTTTTTATAAATGGTGTCTGCGTACCTCGTCTTCTCTAATTTTTTCTTAATGTAAATTCTATTTCCCTCCTATGTATTTCCTGATAGACTCCACGGCACGCTTGCGTGAGGTGGTCGTCGCCCGGATCGTTTCTAACAAGTTGATAGGATGGATAGCTTGCAACACCTTAACCCCTCGCCTATATGTAGACGGTAATCTTGGTACAATTGCTTGCTTAGGAAATTTGCGGAGGATGAACACCAACGACACTTCGACCCCTCACTTATATTGAATCGGTAATCTCGGTACTATCGTAGATTGATGCAGTAGAAGACGCCACACACAACTATGAATGGTTGTATGATAAGTCAATTATGAATCTAAAAAAAAGAACTAAGGAACACTTAGGAATTCTTCAAAGAACCACAAGTAGAGAAACAAACTCACAATAGTATTGATAATCTGAAAATTGATATGAATGAATGATTTTACATCCTAGCATCACTTGGTATTTATAGGAACTCATGGTGTGCTAAACCATCATCATAAGTCAAGATCTAACAACTAATCACATCACATGTATCAGCCACCCAAAGAATTTAACAATCCAAAACATGTGATGTGTTAAAAGTCCAAATCAGACAACTATAAACTGATCAGCACATTGCAAGCTATTTTCACACCTGATAAATTTCAAATTTGGACTTGGGCCAAGAATGAAAATTGTAGCCCTGGGGTTTCTAATGAATTTAGGCTTTTGAATCACCTCATTTGGAGTTTGGAAACTCAAGTTATGGCCAAAATACGAACTGATGTCAAACTAGTCCAAAAGTGCGGAAATGCTGATTCTTTTGTGTCGGTTCGGGTATGCTTGCTTCCAATGTGTTTATGAACTTCGCGTGCTTGTAACCCGTCTCTATAACCTTTATGCTCGATCCAACCTCGGTCCATAATTTATGAATCATCCCGTTAAGTCCTTCTTTGAAGCGTTTAGCTCGTGTCCTCGTAATGGGTCCAAGTGGCATATGCAATGGATCCACTTGTGTTTTGTCAAGGGCTTGTGAACTAAGGATGTCCTCATCATACCTCTCCTCTTGAAAAGGATTTGTCCTCAAATTTTCACCTACGTCAAACGGGCTTAGATCAGAAACATTGAAAGTTGCACTAACATTATACTCACCGGGTAAGTCCAATTTGTAAGCATTGTTGTTAATGCGTTCAAGCACATGAAATGGTCCATCTCCTCTTGGAAGTAATTTCGAACACCTTTGAGCAGGAAATCTTTCCTTACGCATGTGTAGCCATACCCAATCCCCGGGTTCGAAGATTACTTGACGCCGACCCTTGTTGGCCTGTTTGGCATATTGATCCGTCCTCTTCTCAATGTTGAGTCTTGTCTTCTCATGTATCTGCTTAGCAAAATCAGCTTTGTTTTTGCCATCCATGTTAGTATACTCGGAAACAGGTAATGGTGACAAATCCAAGGGTGTTAAAGGATTAAAGCCATACACAATTTCAAAAGGTGAGAATTTAGTAGCAGAGTGAACAGACCTATTATAAGCAAACTCAACATGTGGTAGACACTCTTCCCAAAGCTTAATATTCTTTTTAATGATAGCCCTCAATAAAGCAGATAGAGTTCTATTAACTACTTCCGTTTGGCCGTCAGTTTGTGGATGACAAGTAGTTGAAAACAGCAGTTTAGTTCCTAGTTTACACCATAAAGTTTTCCAAAAATAGCTTAAGAACTTAGCATCTCTATCTGAAACAATTGTTTGGGGCATGCCATGCAAACGTACAATGTCTCTAAAGAATAAATCAGCAACATGGGATGCATCATCAGCTTTGTGGCATGGGATAAAATGTGCCATTTTTGAAAATCTATCCACGACCACAAATATAGAATCATGACCATGCTTAGATTTAGGTAAACCCAATACAAAGTCCATAGACAAATCAATCCAAGGTTCACTCGAAATAGGCAATGGTGTGTATAACCCATGGGGTTGAACACGAGATTTAACTTGACGGCATGTAATGCATCTATCACAAATTCTTTCTACATCTCGTTTCATAGGGGCCAATAGAAATGTTCTTTTATCACAGATAAGGTCTTATCAACGCCAAAATGTCCCATCAAACCACCCCCATGTGACTCTCGAACCAATAACTCACGCAAAGAACATGCAGGTATACATAATCGATTCTCACGAAACAAGAATCCATCCATCTTGAAGTATTTACCTACAACATTCTTTTCACAATTTTTAAACTCTTCACAAAAATCATGGTCATTATCATATAATTCTTTGATTTGTTCAAAACCAAGTAATTTTGTGTCAAGAGTATTTAACAACACATACCTTCGCGAAAGAGCATCGGCCACGACATTTTCCTTACCTTGCTTATAACGAATGACGTATGGAAATGTCTCGATGAACTCCATCCATCGTGCATGTCTCTTGTTCAACTTGTGTTGGCCTTTCAAATATTTCAATGATTCATGATCCGTGTGAATCACAAATTCCTTAGGCCACAGGTAATGTTGCCAAGTTTCCAATGATCGAACCAAAGCATATAACTCCTTGTCATAGGTAGGATAGTTCAAAGCTGATCCACTCAATTTTTCACTGAAATATGCCACTGGCTTTCCGTCTTGCATTAACACAGCTCCAATGCCTAATCTTGAAGCATCACATTCAATTTCAAAGGTCTTAGTGAAATTAGGCAATACAAGTAAAGGAGCGTTAGTTAATTTTTCTTTAATCAAATTAAACGCTTTTTCCTGTGCATCACCCCACTTGAATGCTACACTCTTTTTGATTACTTCGGTGAGTGGTGTTGTGACTTCGCTAAAGTTCCTTATAAACCGTCTATAGAAACTTGCGAGCCCATGGAAGCTACGAACTTGACTGACATTCGTAGGAGTTGGCCATTCTTGGATTGCACGTACCTTTTCTTCGTCAACCTGTACTCCTTGTGCACTAACAACAAAGCCAAGGAACACAACTCGATCCGTACAAAATGTGCATTTGTCCATATTAGCATACAATTTTTCTTTCCGAAGCACTTCTAGGACAGATTTTATATGCAATGCATGCTCTCCTAAATCTTTACTGTAGATCAAGATATCATCAAAGTAGACAACTACAAATTTTCCAATGAAGGATCGCAAAACATGGTTCATTAATCTCATGAATGTGCTAGGAGCATTAGTTAAACCAAAGGGTAAGACTAACCACTCGTATAATCCATATTTTGTTTTAAAAGCAGTTTTCCATTCGTCTCCCTCATGCATTCTAATTTGATGATAACCACTCTTTAAATCTATTTTAGAAAACACACAAGATCCATGCAATTCATCTAACATATCATCTAACCTAGGAATGGGATGCCGATACTTTACCGTGATGTTATTTACAGCTCGACAATCAATGCACATGCGCCACTTCCCATCTTTCTTAGGTACTAAAATAACTGGAACCGCACATGGACTCATGCTTTCTCTCATGAACCCCTTGTCCATTAGCTCGTCAACTTGCCTTTGTAATTCCTTCGTTTCCTCGGGATTGCTTCGGTATGCCGGGCGATTTGGAATGGTCGCGTCGGGGACAAAGTCAATTTGATGTTCAATTCCCCGAATTGGTGGTAATCCTTGGGGAAGCTCCTCGGGAAATACATTCTGATAATCCTGCAAAAGAGTAGAAATAACACTAGGCAATGAAGTTTTATTAGCGTTAGTATTCAAAAGTGCCTCCCTATACCGAAGTACAATCATTGGCTTTTTAGAATCCAAAGCTCGCCTTATATCACTCCTTTTTGCAAAAATATTTGTTTTTCTCTCTTCTCCTTTCTTTTTTTCTCTCTCTTTTGTTTTCTTTTCATGATCTCTCTGTAAGTGTATTTGATCCTCATGCACCTGTTTTGGTGACATAGGACACAAGGTAACTTACAAAGGTAAAAACTAAGGACACTAGAAAGGAAACTGTAAGGAGTATCTTACAAAGGCTAACCAGAAGAAGCTTAGTGAAGCTTCGGTTACAGATATAAGTTTGTTCATGATTAAAAATAAATCTTTCTGTAAGTCAAGGTTCTACTTGGGTATTGGATACCGACTATAGTTCTCACGTATGCAATCCAATACAGAGACTAAGCAGAAGTAGAAAGCTAAACAAAGAGTAAGTAATCTTACGTGCGGAGAATGGAGTAATGGTTGCTACATTAGCCGTAGGAACTTATAGTTTAGCGTAGCCTACGGGCAAATCTATTAAGTTAATAAGTTGTTATTATGTTCCAGTTCTCTTTAGAAACATTATTACTTCCGTTGTTGGACAAGGAAGGTTCTGGTATTATATTTAAGAACAATTGTTGTTCTATTTATAATGATAATGTTTTGTTTGAAACTCGAAGATCACTTGATGGACTTTGTAAACTTGACTTACATGAAAAATAATTTTGCAAATTGAACAAACTAGTCAAAAAAAAGGAGATGATCATTCAAAGAGTTGAATATGTGTATTTGATGAAATACAAGTTTGAATCATTTGAAAGGTTCAAAGAATTCGGTAGTGAAACAAATTGACAAAGTATTAAGATTCTTTGATCAGATCGAAGAAAGAATACTTGTGCAATGAGTTTCTAGATCATCTCAAAATGGTATTTTCTCATAATGGACACCTCCTGATACGCAATAATTGATTGGTGTATGTAGAATGAGAAATTGTACCTTGTTGGACATGGTGCGGTTCATAATGATTTTTACCGACATTCTAGTATCTATTTGGGGTTATGCCCTAGAAACGGCTGCATATCTACAAAATAAGGTAACCTCAAAATTTGGCCCCAAAACTCTATAAAAGTTATGGATAGGGAGGATTCCTAGTCTTAAGTATGTTAAGATAAGGGGTTGTCCAACGTATGTGAAAAGGTTTCAAAAGATAAGTTTGGGACAAAATTTGACAAGTGCAGAGTTGTGGGATATCCTAAAGAAAGTTTACGGTATTATTACTATAATCCTACACGCTGCCTTCTTAGATAAAGGTGTTTATCATTGAAGGAGCTAGTGGGAGGGTAATATATCTTGAAAGAGTTTAAGAACCACAAAGCACTTTAAATCAAACTGAGGGACCTGTAGATAGACCTATTATACCATAACCGAATCGTAAATCTGGAAGAGTACTGAAGATACCTAGGAGGTATGGATTCATCATAGACGATGATGATGAGGTATGCATCATAGAAGATGATGATCCAGTTATATACGATGAGGCTATGAGTAGAAGACACTCAGAGAAATGGCAGATAACCATGAAATCCGAAATGGACTCCATGTTTGAGAACCAAGTATAAACTCTGGTTACTCCACCGAAAGGCATAGTGCCTAAAGGGTGTATATGGGTCTTTAAAGAGAAAGACTAGGGCAAATGGCAAGGTGGAGACCTATAAGACCAGACCTGTTTAAAAGGTTTCAAATAAAGTCAAGGAGTTGACTGTAATAAAACCTTATTATCGGGTAATGCTCAAGTCCATTTGGATTTTGCTTGTGATTGCAGCTTATTACGAAATCTGGCAAAATGGATGTGGAGACGTCCTTCCTCAATGAAGACTTGAGGAGAATGTATGTATGATACAGCCCGAGGAATTTGTTTCAAAGGTTGAAGCAGATCGTGTTTTAAGCTACAATGATCTATTGATGGATTGAAGCAAGCTTCTCAAAGATGGAACATTTGTTTTGATGAGACAATCAAAAGAGTTTGATTTTATCAAAAACGAGAATGAACCTAGTGTGTACAAAAGGGTCAGTGGGTGCGCTGCGACATTCTTGGTATTATATGTTGATATACTACTGATAAGGAATAACACACCAATGCTACAATCAGTAAAGATAAAATTGTCTAAACATTCCTCTATGAATAACTTGGGAGGAGCATTCTATAAATTGGGGATATAAATCTATATAGATAGATTTAAAAGGATGTTCGGCTTGACCCAAGGAACGTATATTCATTTGATGCTAAAGGCGTTTAGCATGGCAAACTCCAAGAGAGGTCTCATGATGATGAGTCATGGAGTGTATCTCTCTAAAATTGTCTCCAATTAAAAGAGAGATCGCATGAGTTACTATCATGAATGCAATGAATATACAAGGTCTGATGTTGATCAGTCAGATTCTGGAGAAGATCACTGTAAGACAGTGATGAACATCTTTAAGTACTTAATCTGTATTGAAGATGTGATCATGATTCGTGGTAGGTCTGAATGAAAACTAGAGGGCAAAACAGACTCAAGTTTTTCAGACTGACCAAGACGATAACAAATTCAGTTTAGGGTAAATTGTTACCTTAAATGGTGGTGCAGTGAATTGGAAAGGTTCCAAACAGCAAAGGTTCCAAACAGCAAAGAGTTGCTGGTTTAGTGACAAAGACAAAGTATATAGCTGTAAATGAAGCTGCAAGTTGATTGTTTGGATGAAAAGTTCATCACAGAACTAGGAATAGTTCCTAAGTCTCATATTGGATTCAAACATGTGTTGCAGCACTTTCATTTGATTAGTGGAATCATTGAAAGAGAAAAAGTCACTATAGAGATAGTAGACTCTCGAGAACAGCATTGCATATCCATCTACTGAAGCTTTATCCAAACAGCAGGATGATCGTCACTTAGAGAAGAAGGGTATTAGATACCATGACGATTGGCTTTAGTGCAAGTGGGAGATTGAAAGTAGTATGCACACAAGCCAATCATATTTGATATGATGTAGCATATACTTTGTAATCTTATTCGTTTGTTAGAGGCATTTTACTTTATCTACATGGTGCTGTTATATTAAATGTGATAAACCCATAGTTTTGAGCAATGCTTTTAGAATCATGATGGTGATCATGCTAATGAAGATCTAAATTCTAGATAGCTCACAAACTAAAATCGTTCCTAATCGATGGATTACTAAAAAGGGATTAGTGAATTCGGATAGATTAGTACATACGTTGCTTGCTCTTATGAAGATGATGATTGATCTCATAATCATTTGTGTAGAGACACTAAAGCAAGTATGTAGGTGCTTATTGGAGAATAAGTTCACTGAACGTGGCTCGCTAAGGAATACCTAATGGAGTTTTACTCGCCTGTCAATAGAAATTCCTCTAGTGATAGTAGTACAAGTGATCCTTGGACTTGAGATCATCATAGTATCTTGTGTATGATGAATTATACTTTGACATGTCCCTTAAGACCTTTGGGGTGTATCAAAGGGTATGATTGGGTATAATAAGTTGTACATGGAGATAGGTGAATGATCAACAAAGAATCTACCACGTCTAGTAAAAGATGTGAATGTCCTATGTGATTCGATAAATGACAACTCAGTAGTCCTTGGCCAAGGCAGAATGAAATTAGAAAAGAGTTTCTAGTTTGCATTATTTAGAGCTGTGCATTTGGGAATCAAAATGCATATAATTAAATAAAATAAGACTTGACAGTAAATTCATGTCTTATATTTAATTGGGACATTGTATGGTAGAAGGATTGAATTGTACGATAACTATTTACTCAAAGGTTCTTTTGTGATTAATGTTGAAATCTATATTATCTTGAAAGTCGTTGATCGCTAAGGGGGCTTACCCTTATTGTAGAATAAATATTATTTATTTAAATGAATTAAATAGTTTAATTTATTTAAATAAGATTAGAATTGTTCTAATTGATTTATTCACAACTGGTTTAATATGGAGAACCTAAAGGGTCACACCGCAAAAGAAAAATATTTATTTAAGAAGTAAATGGCATAATTGTAATAATAAGTTAAGTGTATTTAATTTAGTCTATGGAGATAGAATAAATTAAATAGCTTAATATTTATTATTTAATATTTTGGAAATATTAAATATAAATTAATAAGAGGAGTCTTATTATTATTATTATTACTATTACTATTATTTAATTCCTAATAGGGATTGGGAATTAATTAATAGAACTATTATTTATTTCCTAATAGGGATTGGGAATTAATTAATAGAAGTACTCTCTCACGAATTCCTAATTGGATTAGGAGCATAATTAATTAAAGGAGTTAAATTAGAATAGAAACCCTAATCCTAAATAGTTTAGGGAAGGGTTTTTCTACATCTATAAATAAGAGAAGTCTTATCATAGATTAGGGTTACACACTCTTGCATAAGAATTGTAGAGAGTACTTACAATTTCTATAGAGATAGAAACTAGGGTTTTGCTAACACCCATCTTCTTAAACAAGTATTATTCCTTGGTGGATCACTTCTAGAGGCCAAACACTTGGGTGGCTAACGTTGATCAAAGGAAGGAATTTAATCAGTGGAATTCAAGGAGAACGCGAAGGAATTGGAGGTGAACTTGTACTTGAGGAAGCTAGAATTCTACAAAGGTATAATTCTTATTCTCCATCTCTTTCGTTTAATTAATAATGGTGCATAAAGAAAGATCATGGTGATGGTTTGTATAAAATTTTAAAATCTGATTTTATCGCGCTTCCGTTTTATTTATGTAATTTGATTGCATGTTCGCGCTATACAAACATAACAGTAGTTGCTAGCTTTATTTCCAATCGCGTAGCGCTTCGATGCTTGGAAAGTAATTCTTATCTCACAATATCTCTCAGAATATAAATATAGAGTGTTTTTGCTCTTAAACTGCTCTTGAAATGGTAGGAAATAATGAAGAACTAAGCTTGCTATTTATAGGAAAACCAAGTTTCGCTGATTGCACACTAGGGGATTGGCTTATTACACTTTGTACCCTAGCATATTCTTAGAATATTCTTTTAAGCTCCTTAATAAAAATATCTTCCAAGCTCGACAATGCAGCTTGCAATTGAACTTATCTTCTAAGCTTCTCAATGAAAATATCTTCCAAGCTCGACAATGCAGCTTGCAATTGAACCTATCTTCTAAGCTCCTTAATGAAAATATCTTCCAAGCTCGATAATGCAGCTTGTTGTTGCCTCTTTTTAAGTCTTAAATAAAAGAGCACTAACTCGTGCAAGTATACACGGTCAACAAGTAATACAGAGGAAGTAGAGTATCGTCCCACAGAGAAAGGTTCAAATCAAATCACTATGCATCAATCTTATCACTATATTTATTTGCCTAAACTATTGACTAAATTCTATTAATTAAATTATTTCTAAATTAATTAATAATTAAAGACGCAATTACTAACAAAATATATCAAACTTGGAATTAATGGGATCCTAACTTCATTTAATAGTTCATCTAATTTACAATCATCATGCTAGAAGAATCTCGTATCACAGGAAAATAGCCAAGGGCACTAAAATAGACATAACTATTTGTCAATGCATTATGACCAATTCATATAATATCCATACTCGATAGACATCATGTAATAACCACTATAATCAAAATCACTATATTTCTATGTGAAATTATAATTATATTGATTTTAAGCACTTATTTTAACTCTTATGGTGAAACCGTATATTTCTATCTGATTCACAAAATACTAAGCTATCAAATTAAGCCTCATATTCATAAGCTATCATGATTGTCGACGCCGGGTTTCTCCTCTCTTTGTCCTTTTCCGATTTTAGCCTTTGATTGAATGATTTTTGGAAAAGGTCGGCAGTGATGTCGACGGGGTTTCGAAAGATCGTTTTTTATGATGAGCCAATTAACCAGAGTCGCCAGTTGGTATATTTGAAATGGATGTACCAACTCATCCGAGTTTTCATTTTTTTTATAAATCGCTGGCTCATATGTGACTCTGAATTAATTGGTCTGCGAATTGAGATTCATAGAGTTCGGGGGCTTGCTTAAGTGAGGGGAAGCTGTTAGGCACCCCTCGACTTTCGTGAAACACGGTTACCGCAATCTTGATGCTTTTCCTATCCTTTAATTCTTGAATGTGTGTGTGTATGTGCGTGTGTGTGTGTGTGTGTGTGCCTATATGAATGTTGTGGTGAGTTTGTATGAAAGAATCATTTGGATTTTTAGGGAAAGTCGTGCTTTAATTTGAGAACGCTTCGGAATGTCTTTTCGGCATACACGAGAAAGCTTTATTTCTTTATGAGAAAATTTTGATTTTGATTGTCAAAGCTATGAGATTTTTCATTAAGTGTTGTTTTGGCAAAACATGAATTTAATAAACCTTAGCCGAAATAGGAATCGAGATTTATACGTTGCTTTCATAAATGATGGGCAATTTCTAGGATCTCTTTCGCCCTATATATCAAGGTTTAGTAAAACATTTATTTCTTTTTATAAAAAACCATTTTTGTGGCATTTGAAAACAATTTCTCTTTAGCTTTCTCGTAGAATAGGAATCGACTTTCATTAGCATTTCCAATTTTTAGCCTTGTGATGCTAATATCCTACGTTGATTGATTTTAGAAAAATCTTTATTGTTTTGGCTTTGAAGATCCTTTATTTGGTGTTACAAATCAAATTGAGCATCAAAACGCGTAGGGGGCTATTCACGGGCATGTAATCCATCAAAATACCCCGAACGCCAATAACCACATATTTCACTATTACGGGGCCTTAAACCCGATTTTCAACTTGGTATCGTTTTAAGGCCCGACGATTACATGTTTACAACCAAGGATAATCGATCCTATTACATACACCAAAATTGTCCATCATCGGATTTGGACCACGGGGTCGCGCTCCTAGGCTCACATACACAATTCTTACACACCCCTAAAATGGATATTACAAAAATTAACAAGCTAAAATTCACCAAATGGATATCATCGGGTCATTAGAAAGAATTTTGTTCCATTGGAACCCTCACTAATAATCCCTAATCCATGTATTCTCAATAATATACAAGAAAACTACATTTAGTATAATCCAAAATGATAAAAATTTAACAAAATGATATAACAAAACTGCTATAAAAAGAATTCTTTTTCACCTTGTAAATGACACCACGATACGTATAAACTCGTATATTAATTAGAGTAGAGAATATATGTGATACAATCTCACAAAAGAGATATAATTCCTCACTATTTTCTCTCTTTTCTCTCCCTAATTCGCTGCTGCCGTTGCTTTCCTTCTTCTTCCGCTGCTGCCAACCTCCTGGATGAAATGAAGAAACTGAGCTGAAATAGGCTGGCCTAGGGCAGCCGCAGATTGATCTGCGGCTTGGCCGCAGATTGATCTGCGGCTGGCTGGCCCACCAGCCACTCAGCCTGGTTTCGAGTTCCGTGTTTCGAGTTCCGTGTTTTCAAAAGGCGCACTCATTGGCCGCAGATCAATCCGCGGCTGGCTGGCTTGACTTTCTCGACTTTCGTACTACGCCTCAATTCTCGTGTCGTGACGTCGGTTTTCACCGACATGTTCGTATTTTGCAGTCCGGGAATTACTGGAAGACGTGCCACATCATTCGGGAATGCTTAAATCGGACAGCCTTGTTGTCACGTCGGTTTCAGTTGTAAATCGTCGCGGTGGCGTCGAGTGTTCGTACTTGTCCATCCTTTGCTCTCGCAGGCCGGCTCAATTGGCGATTTTGCCCTCCTGTCACGGTTAGTATAGGGAGTTCAAAATTTGGGTGTCTACAGCTGCCCCTCTTTATCATGTTTATGAAATGTTAAATGAAATGAACAGGATAAAGAAATAGACACCCGATGCATGAATGTCAGTTCACAAGAATGACAATACATACATGATACAACACATGCAACTGATGATGCAACACAAGATGTAAGGCATACAAAACATTCGTAAAGGTGTCAATGCCTCAATCCCCAACCGCACCGTTAGTCGTCGGGTTTTGTCTTCCAATCGATCGTCTCGTAACCGCCGGGTCTCGTCTCCGGTCGATTGTCTTGTCGGGGCCGGCTCTCGTATCCGGTCACCCATCTCGTAATCGCCTTATTCCATCGCATTGTCATCAAAGGAAGTTATTCTCCTAACTAGCTTGAAAGGCATCCTTGGAGTTCATCCTCGTACATCGTCCTTGGCAGCCATTGCCTTTGACTTAGATAGGTTAGGACCTTGACACTTAACCTACATGGATCACGTACAGAGTTATCTTGGAAATTATCTTGGATATAATCTCAGAAAAGAAATATAAATCCTCTCTTTTCTCTCTCTTTTCCCTCCTATTTTGTTGCAAATTTTTGCTATTTCTCTTTCTATTTTCGAGCTGATTTGCTGCTGTTTTTCTTCTTCTTCTCGCCTGATTCCCCTTCTCTCTCTTGCTGCTGCTAATCCCCTGGATGAAATGAAGAAACTGAGCTGAAATAGGCTGGCCTAGGGCAGCCGCAGATTGATCTGCGGCTGGCTGGCCCACCAGCCACTCAGCCTGGTTTCGAGTTCCGTGTTTTCAAAAGGCGCACTCATTGGCCGCAGATCAATCCGCGGCTGGCTGGCTTGACTTTCTTGATTTTCGTCCTATGCCTCAATTCTCGTGTCGTGACGTCGGTTTTCGCCGACATGTTTGTATTTTGTAGTCCGAGAATTACTGGAAGACGTGCCACATCATTCGGGAATGCTCAAATCGGACAGCCTTGTTGTCATGTCGGTTTTGGTTGTAAATCGTCGCGGTGGGGTCGAGTGTTTGTACTTGTCCATCCTTTGCTCTCGCAGACCGGTTCATTTGACGGATTTGCCCTCCTGTCAGGGTTAGTACACGAAGTGCAAAATTTGGGTGTCTACAGCTGCCCCTCTTTATCATGTTTATGAAATGTTAAATGAAATGAACATGATAAAGAAATAGACACCCGACACATGAATGACAGTTCACAAGAATGACAATACATACATGATGCAGCACATGCAACTTATGATGCAACACAAGATGTAAGGCATGCAAAACATTCGTAAAGGTGTCAATGCATCAATCCCTAACCGCACTGTTAGTCGTCGGGTTTTGTCTTCCAATCGATCGTCTCGTAACTGCCGGGTCTCATCTCCGGTCGATTGTCTTGTCGGGGTCGGCTCTCGTATCCGGTCACCCATCTCGTAATCGCCTTATTCCATCGCATTGTCATCAAAGGAAGTTATTCTCCTAACTAGCTTGAAAGGCATCCTTGGAGTTCATCCTCATACATCGTCCTTGGCAGCCATCGCTTTTGACTCAGATAGGCTAGGACCTTGACACTTAACCTGCACGGATCACGTACAGAGTTATCATCTATTCAATGCATGTGACATAACTTAAAATGTAGATTTGATGAAAAATGACCCCTGTACAATCTTTTGATACTGTTCTACAGGTGTCACCATTTGTCGGGGTTTGCTTGGATCTCAGCCCTTCCCAGGGTTTCATTGATTGTTTGGATACCAGCCCTTCCCAGGGGTTCGTTGATTTTTGGATACCAGCCCTTCCCAGGGGTCGTCGAATTTTTTTGGATACCAGCCCTTCCCAGGGGTCGTTGAATTTTTGGATACCAGCCCTTCCCAGGGGTCGTCGAATTTTTGGATACCAGCCCTTCCCAGGGAATCGTTGATTTTTTGGATACCAGCCCTTCCTAGGGGTCGTTGATTTTTTTGGATGCCAGCCCTTCCCAGGGGTCGTCGAATTTTTTGGATACCAGCCCTTCCCAGGGGTCGTCGAATTTTTGGATACCAGCCCTTCCCAGGGATTCGTTGATTTTTCTGGATACCAGCCCTTCCCAGGGGTCGTTGATTTTTTTTTGGATACCAGCCCTTCCCAGGGGTCATCGAATTTTTGGATACCAGCCCTTCCCAGGGATTCGTTGATTTTTTGGATACCAGCCCTTCCCAGGGGTCGTCGAATTTTTTGGATGCCAGCCCTTCCCTGGGGTCGTTGAATTTTTTGGATACCAGCCCTTCCCAGGGTGTTAATTGTTTGGATCTCAGCCCTTCCCAGGGTGTTAGTTGTTCGGATCTCAGCCCTTCCCAGGGTGTTAGTTGTTTGGATACCAGCCCTTCCCAGGGTGTTAGTTGTTTGGATACGAGCCCTTCCCAGGGTGTTAGTGTTTGGATCTCAGCCCTTCCCAGGGTGTTAGTTGTTTGGATATCAGCCGTTCCCAAAGTGTTAGTTGTTTGGATACCAGCCCTTCCCAGGGTGTTAGTTGTTTGGATACCAGCCCTTCCCAGGGTGTTAGTTGTTTGGATACCAGCCCTTCCCAGGGTGTTAGTGTTTGGATCTCAGCCCTTCCCATGGTGTTAGTTGTTTGGATATCAGCCGTTCCCAAGGTGTTAGTTGTTTGGATACCAGCCCTTCCCAGGGTGTTAGTTGTTTGGATACCAGCCCTTCCCAGGGTGTTAGTGTTTGGATCTCAGCCCTTCCCAGGGTGTTAGTTGTTTGGATATCAGCCCTTCCCAAGGTGTTAGTTGTTTGGATACCAGCCCTTCCCAGGGTGTTAGTTGTTTGGATACCAGCCCTTCCCAGGGTGTTAGTTGTTTGGATACCAGCCCTTCCCAAGGTGTTAGTGTTTGGATCTCAGCCCTTCCCAGGGTGTTCACCATCTTGTTGTGGTTTGCTTGGATGCCTTCCCAGGTTTGCTCACCACCTTGTTGTAGCTTGCTTGGATGCCTTCCCAGGTTCACTCACCACCTTGCCGTGGTTTGCTTGGATGCCTTCCCAGGTTCACTCACCACCTTGTCGTGGTTTGCCTGGATGCCTTCCCAGGTTCACTTCTTGTTTGGATACCAGCCCTTCCCAGGGGTCACTGATTGTTTGGTTACCAGCCCTTCCCAGGGGTCGTCTGTTGGTTGGATACCAGCCCTTCCCAGGGGTCATTGATTAGTTGGATACCAGCCCTTCCCAGGGGTTATTGATTGGATTTGAGTGATTTTTTTTTTTTGTTTTTTGAAATGGGATGTGTGATCGGCTTCATGTCCTGGATCTCCCACCAACATCGTCCACGTACCATGCCGCAAAAGCCATCACAGTCTGATCATTTGTGAGGTTGAAAGCGACGTGGTTGTCTTTTCCCTGAAGATTTTCATTTTGATCGTACATGTATGCATGCAACAGATGTTATGCATAATCTGGAAGATATGTTATGGACAGATGCATGTGCACACATATGTTTAGATAGAAATGACCCATGTTCAGTCAAATGATACGATTCGACCGTCGTCATTGTTTGCCAATACCTGATTGGATCCCGCCTCGTCGTGACGTGTAGTTTCTAGACTTCAACATTGGTTTGGTACTCTGCCTGTTCTTGGTCGTCTTCATTTCATCGAGTTGAGGCAGTCTGTTTCGCTCTCTGTAATGATCGACAGCTATGTTGGGCTCCTTAGCCTTTTGATCATTTCTGCTGGCCGATATGCTGTTGTCCCGCACTATATCATCCTTGTATATGCTCATGCACGTGGATCATTTGGATGTCGAGGCAGTGGTAGTCAGGATTGGGGAGAAGCCCAATGACGAGAAGTTCTGTTCAGCCTCAACTTCATTCTATTTCACGATTCTTAACTGCCCCAGCCTTGGCACGTGTTGTTACCAAGGATTCTATTGGAAACTCGCGATGTTGACCGTGCTGAGTTATCCACATATCTGTAAGATCCTGCACATCAGATGACTAACAAATGCCAAAACCTAAAGGCTCGGGCCGTTAGTGTTAGTTCAACACAAAGATATTATAATCTCGACAAAAGAGTAAATGTAGTTAAAGCACATGAAATTGAATATTTGTTGATCGCACAATCTAGCAAGTTGTGAACCGTGAATGTACCAGATTGGAAGTTATTTTCACTCCCTCGTGAGTTGATGATTTTCTACTTGACGAGTTATGAAATCGTAAGAACAGCTTCAAGCATTCATGGTCATTGCACGTGAGTAAGGTCGAATTCAAAAGAACTACCTTCCCTCGTCAAAGGTATCCTATCTCCATTCTCAACAACGTTCTTAGCAGGATCGACGTCATATGACAAATGCACTGTGCGTTGCAGCATTCAGTAGGGGTTTCTCTTCCATGACTTCTTGTTTAAGGCTGGGAGTTTTTCGTATTATCTTTTCTCCTTATTAGACCACTTCACTTGTCTCATTTTCTTAGGCTATTCAAAGTTACCCATTTAACGAGTTTTGGACCAATGACTCCCAAACCAGACAGTTTTGGGGCATTAGGTGTACAGACACCCCTTTCGGATTTATTTACTCGAGTAACAAAGGCCACGGTTCGAGACAAGCTGGTGGTCTTGCACCATTCATTCTTTGCTTGACCTTGCGCAAGATTCGTTTTCTTAGGCTTGAGTTACCCATGTAGCGAGTGTTAGGTCGGTGACTCCCAAACCAGACGACTTTAGGGCACCAGATGTAGAGACACCCCTTAGGCTTAATTACTCGAGTAGCCCATGCCACGATTCGAATCTGCTCGGGCCTCCTCTACTGTAATGCTCGTTTTCTTAGGCTCTGAGTTACCCATGTAACGAGTGTTGGGCCAGCGACTCCCAAACCGGATGGCTTTAGGGCACCAGGTGTAGAGACACCCCTCGGGCTTAATTACTCGAATAACCCAGGCCACGATTCGAGACATTAGCTTGATAATCATTTATCGTCTGACTTCTTGATATTAGGTTGATAATCATTGACTGTCTGACTACGTGTTAATTGTCATCAACGTCGTCATAGTTTTATACCCCACAACTGAAAGTTTGTGCAAATGCAAAGTGAAGGCTGTCACATGAGGTCGATTCTGTCGCAAACGTTGCTTTGAATTAAGGCTTTGTACCCGATCAAAAGGTTGAATAGCCTTCTTCGTCTAATCATACTCACGATCGTGCTCCGCGGTTGCTTGTCAGAAATTAATCCGATTCATATCAAGCCAAATAAAATCCACTTTCACGCGGATCATCGTATCCCGGGAAAACTATGCTTGACAAATGCCAGATGATCGTACCGTTGAAGATTGAATTGACATGAGGTAGCATTTGATGATGATGGTACATGTTGATGGGACTGTTGCATGGGTGCCAATTTGCACGTCATCATTTCCTGGGTAGTGACAAATGCCCCAGTGTTAAGTTGCTTTTCTTGTGATCTCCCTCATACTAGTTGCATCGGTATCTTGCTGGGCTGACAAAAGATCCGGTCCTTTGACCTGTTGAAAGGTTTGGGGGATTTTTGATCTAGTGTTAAGTTGCCCCCTTTTTTTTTTTTTTGCCCCTACTTCGGGTTCTTCGTGATCGTTTGGGGGTTCTGATGTTTGATGGTTTGGTCTAAGTCGGGTTTGGGTTTATCTTCGACCCATCCCTCGATCTCGTCAGGCGTATTGTCGATATCCGTCTCGTTTTGCTCAATCGCCATCAGATCGAAATCTAGCTTTATACCAAAATCGTGATCCTCCTTCAAATTTGGCCATATTGCTTGTCAGGCTAGAATGCCTCAAATCGGGGTGCTGCCATAAAACAAAAAAATGCTTGTCATATATATAACACATTTCAGCACATGATCTTCCTTTTGGATAACATGACAAAATGACATGAGCGTGCAGGGACTTGAAATAACACTCAGAATTTTAAAACCCATTGATCTTCTACTGGCCGGGATTCACTGCCATACTCCTGGATTTACCCCTTCCCCAACATGCTTAGGTAGAGGATTTAACATTTGGTGACCCTGGCTGTTCCACCACGATTTCCCCATTATCAATCAAGTCCTGAATTTTGTGCTTCAGCGTCCGACATTCCTGCATATCATGACCAGGGGAACCTGAGTGATAGGCGCATCGCTTGCTTGGGTCAAATCTTCTTCCAGTCGGGTCACTTGGAGGTGCCAACTCAACTATTTTCCTCTGGACCATCAATACGGTCAACACCTGCTCAAGAGGATCCCCAAGTGGGGTGAATACTCGATTTTTCGAGGTCTCGAATCTCCTTCGGCCATCCGCCCTCTGATCAGTGAAGTTAGGCTGTCGGGACGGCCCCACTTTCTGCACCTGTACTGGAGGATTGTTTTTTGAAAGATGATCCCTGCAGGATAAGGGAAACATCTTCTTCCGTTTTGTTTTGAACCCTACGGGAAGTGCTGCCATAGTTTCCGCTTCGAAGTTGTTCCGCAGCCGTTTCCAAGGCCGTGAAATCCCGAATCTTGCCAGACTTCAACCCCATGTCCACCATTTCCCCGTGTTTTATCATCTCAGCAAAAGGTCGTCCAATCCCCGATATCACTCACTCATAATAGGGTGCCTCCTTGATATCCACAAAGGTCATTACCATCTCTGTCTCGCTCATTGGGGGATTCACTTGGGCAGCCATACCCCTCCACCGCTGTGCATAGTCCCTGAAAGATTCTTTCGGTTGTTTCTTGACCTTTGTCATTTGATACCTGTCAGGGGCCATCTGTGCTTGGAAGCTGTATTGTGTTAAGAAAGTATGGGCCAATTCCTCCCAGTTGTGGATTTGAGTATTGTCAAGGCGGGCGTACCAGATTCTTGCCTCCCCCGTCAGGCTCTTTTGGAAAAGTTGCATCCTTAGACCCTCATCCTCGGCGTAAGATCCAAGCTCCCCGATGTAGATTTTCAAATGTGTGTAAGGATCCCCCTTCCCATTGTATTTTTCAAATTCGGGGATTTTAAATTTCTCCGGGTATCTGGCTCCGGGGAAGACACATAAATCTGAATAGTTAACCCTGCCTAGGGACCCTATGCCCTTCATAGATTGGATGGTTTCCTCCATTTGTCTCATTTTCTTTCGCAGGTCATCTGTATCTCCCTCTTCCGGGATAGTAATCACTGTCTTGTTTGGTACGGGATTGGCCTTTGGGACGACTGGCTTGCCCTTAAGTTAAGGTGGATCTTCCTTAGGTGGATCTTGTCTAGGCATCAATTGCTCCTTTAGCATTATGGCCATTTCTAACATCTACTTCTTAAAGTCATCAAATTCCTCCCTAGATATGGAACCGGAATTGGTAGATGGAATATCAGCCATTTCAGATATAGAGTTCTGGGCTCTTTTAGATTGCGAACGTGTTTGAGGAGCAAACCTACAGAAACAAGGGTTCGAAGTTTAGTCCTGGGGAATGAAAAATGTGGATGCATGCTAAAGCTGTAACTTTTGTGTTTTGGGGTTTTTTAATCTGTCCCTGTAAAACAGAAAGTTTAGTAATCCTTTAATGCAATAACAAATGCTAAACATGATTTTATTAAGCTCCCCAGCTGTTCCCTGTAATACATAGAGGTTAGTAATTTCTTTTGACAAAAAGTGAGGCATATATGAATGAGATCATGACATTTACGCGTGAATGTAAAAAGGCATGAAGAGAATTTTCCTGCGTTGGGTTAATCTGAGGCTGACCTATCCTAGGGTTACTCTCACGGGCTTTTCGGCATGAAGGTTCCCAAATCTTCGCAATCTACTCGTCTGAGTCCTTTCGATTGGAGCGGATTTGGGTGGTGCGTTTCCTGAGCCATCTCCGGGGAGCAGCCCCTTCGAGTCCAGTAATAAGCAACCGACAGGTTCGCCTGAGGAGGAGGTACTCTCTCAACATACATTCACATTCATCGTCCTCACCGTATGCAAATGATTACTTAAAAGTAGAGCAATTCCATTCAAATATTCACTTATTGGACAAAACACACATTCACACAACAAAACGTACGAAAGATCAAAATATCGCATGCACACACATATTCATGAATTTTAAAGGATATGATAGCATCAAGATATGTACGCGGCTTAAGCCCTCTAATGTATCCCCAGCAGAGTCGCCAGCTGTCGACGCCGGGTTTCTCCTCTCTTTGTCCTTTTTCGATTTTAGCCTTTGATTGAATGATTTTTGGAAAAGGTCGGCAGTGATGTCGACGGGGGTTTCGAAAGATCGTTTTTTATGATGAGCCAATTAACCAGAGTCGCCAGTTGGTATATTTGAAATGGATGTACCAACTCATCCGAGTTTTCGTTTTTTTTTATAAATCGCTGGCTCATATGTGACTCCGAATTAATTGGTCTGCGAATCGAGATTCATAGAGTTCGGGGGCTTGCTTAAGTGAGGGGAAGCTGTTAGGCACCCCTCGACTTCCGTGAAACACGGTTACCGCAATCTTGATGCTTTTCCTATCCTTTAATTCTTGAATGTGTGTGTGTATGTGCGCGTGTGTGTGTGTGTGCCTATATGAATGTTGTGGTGAGTTTGTATGAAAGAATCATTTGGATTTTTAGGGAAAGTCGTGCTTTAATTTGAGAACGCTTCGGAATGTCTTTTCGGCATACACGAGAAAGCTTTATTTCTTTATGAGAAAATTTTGATTTTGATTGTCAAAGCTATGAGATTTTTCATTAAGTGTTGTTTTGGCAAAACATGAATTTAATAAACCTTAGCCAAAATAGGAATCGAGATTTATACGTTGCTTTCATAAATGATGGGCAATTTCTAGGATCTCTTTCGCCCTATATATCAAGGTTTAGTAAAACATTTATTTCTTTTTATAAAAAACCATTTTTGTGGCATTTGAAAACAATTTCTCTTTAGCTTTCTCGTAGAATAGGAATCGACTTTCATTAGCATTTCCAATTTTTAGCCTCGTGATGCTAATATCCTACTTTAATTGATTTTAGAAAAATCTTTATTGTTTTGGCTTTGAAGATCCTTTGTTTGGTGTTACAAATCAAATTGAGCATCAAAACGCGTAGGGGGCTATTCACGGGCATGTAAGCCATCAAAATACCCAGAACACCAACAATCACATATTTCACTATTACGGGGCCTTAAACCCGATTTTCAACTTGGTATCGTTTTAAGGCCCGACGATTATATGTTTACAACCAAGGATAATCGATCCTATTACATACACCAAAATTGTCCATCATCGGATTTGGACCACGGGGTCGCGCTCCTAGGCTCACATACACAATTCTTACACACCCCTAAAATGGATATTACAAAAATTAACAATCTAAAATTCACCAAATGGATATCATCGGGTCATTAGGAAGAATTTTGTTCCATTGGAACCCTCACTAATAATCCCTAATCCATGTATTCTCAATAATATACAAGAAAACTACATTTAGTATAATCCAAAATGATAAAAATTTAACAAAATGATATAACAAAACTGCTATAAAAAGAATTCTTTTTCACCTTGCAAATGACACCACGATGCGTATAAACTCGTATATTAATTAGAGTAGAGAATATATGTGATACAATCTCACAAAAGAGATATAATTGCTCACTATTTTCTCTCCTTTCTCTCCCTAATTCGCTGCTGCTGTTGCTGTTTTTCCTTCTTCTTCCGCTGCTGCCAACCTCCTGGATGAAATGAAGAAACTGAGCTGAAATAGGCTGGCCTAGGGCAGCCGCAGATTGATCTGCGGCTTGGCCGCAGATTGATCTGCGGCTGGCTGGCCCACCAGCCACTCAGCCTGGTTTCAAGTTCCGTGTTTCGAGTTCCGTGTTTTCAAAAGACGCACTCATTGGCCGCAGATCAATCCGCGGCTGGCTGGCTTGACTTTCTCGACTTTCGTACTACGCCTCAATTCTCGTGTCGTGACGTCGGTTTTCGCCGACATGTTCGTATTTTGCAGTCCGGGAATTACTGGAAGACGTGCCACATCATTCGGGAATGCTCAAATCGGACAGCCTTGTTGTCACGTCGGTTTCGGTTGTAAATCGTCGCGGTGGCGTCGAGTGTTCGTACTTGTCCATCCTTTGCTCTCGCAGGCCGGCTCAATTGGCGATTTTGCCCTCTTGTCACGGTTAGTATAGGGAGTGCAAAATTTGGGTGTCTACAATGATTACAATCCAAACTTATATGTTATTTTTCAATTCCATACAAGTACTACAATCGAATGGTGATCAAGCATTCACATATGCAAAACAATCATGATAGAAATTCCTTATGATAAATAAATCAATCTAGCAATCAGGACTGTAATTAAATTACATATTAAAATACGTTAGAATCCCATAATGGAGATTAGTTCATGACTGAACCAAAAGCCGTTATGGGATCAAAACTATCCATGGAAAATAAACAATTAATTGAATTAAGAAGAAGTAGCTTGATCAAACCCAATTGTGAATAAATTCCAAAGTAAGCTTAACCCACATCAAAATCCTGAGCTTGAACAAAAGTAATCCACAAAATATCTCTAAGTTCTCTCTAAAGAAAAGTAGAATAATAACAATAAATCCCCCCTGAACAACTAAAATCTTCTCTTAATATCTCTCCCCCTCTATTTTTCTGTTGCCCTAATTACATAAGATAAGCATTAAGTCCTTTTTCGTATCCAATTCTGCTTCTAGTAGATAAACTGTCACGCCTAAACTGCCTTTGGCGCCCCGGCGCCATATCCAATTCATTTATAGCGCCCCGGCGCCATATTCCAAAATTACCAAAATGCCCCTAGCTTCAAGTTTAGTTCCCAAACACCTGAATTGACCTTGTTACCCTTCCAATTCCCTTCTGCACAACATAAACACAAAAACGAATAAAATGATAATAAAAATACTCAAAGATAGCAACAAATTAAGCTCAAAAGCACTAAATTCGTAGGTATAAAACCTACTCATCAAATACCCCCAAACTTAACCGATTGCTTGTCCCCAAGCAATGCAATATGCAAATCACCCTAACTATATGAATCCTAATCAAACAACAAATAATGCAATATCCAACTTTGGCCTCAAAGATAATACCACTATTCAAATAGAGTATTCAACTAATGCAAGAGTTCCGACACAAACCAGTTAGCTAAATCTCACTTGTCAACACCCATGCTATATGCGAACCAACAGCTTCAGTCAATCTTAACTCAAATCACAAACTTAATCAATTTCTTAGAAAGAACTCCAGTTTTACTTAACTCTACCAGTGAACACAACCAATCTACCTACTGTAAGCAATTACTAAGCACAGGATCGTCACCAAGGTTTAATTACCACATTTAAATCCTTTTTTTTTTCAACCCTTCCCCAATTTTTAACTTTTTAGTGAGTGCATTTTATGCTCCATCTCACTTTCTTTTGAACGAGTGCGTTTTACGCTCCATCTCGTTACATGTGTTTATGAATGAGTGCGTTTTACGCTCCATCTCATTCCACCACATGTTCCATTCTTTAATCGGGAAAAGTTCAAAATTTTTCATTTTTTTTTATTTTTTTTTTAATCCCTGGACTCCCCAAAACTTAGGTCCTTGCTTACACTAGCCTTCAAAGAGGATTCACCGATTTCATCACATTATTCCCAAAGTTCTTACCAAAAATAGAGTATGTAAGGATTTGAATTAGATTAACCAATACATCAATTTTTTAGATTGCTAACATGGGTATTAAACTAGCCAAATTAACTCATTGGTTACATCATCACTTCCATCAGCTTTCAACTCTAAGTGAATCTCAAATTATCAATCAATTCTCATCATTGGCCCAAAATTAAAAGACTACATCATTTATCGCTCGATTCATGCAGCTAAATGCAAAACACAACCTAAAATGCAATCCTAATCTATTAATGTCATGCAAACATAAGTATAACGAAACATAAATGAATGCATCAATAACAACGTGCAGCTACTCTATATGCATTAACTATCAACAAGTCAAACACCAAACAACAGAAAACAACCCGCAAACTTAAGTAAATCAATGCCCTCATTGAAAAAGCATAAAAAAAACCGAAGAATGGGGGACTTCCCTGAACAAACTACGCTGCAGGAGGAACCTCCTCATCATTCTGGTCCTCATCATCACTGCGCTCCAAATCAGACGAAGGGAACACAGGTGGGAACTGACTGGAATCAACCGAAGGATTCAGCCGAGCAAACATATTAACCATGGAAGTGTTGAAGGAGACATTATACTCGTACATGGTATCTTGTCGCTCAGCCAAACGAACATTTTGGGCTTCGATATTGTAGAACCACCGATCAATCTCACGTTGGACCTCAAACGGGACTTCAAAACGAGGCGGTGCAGTATAAGAACTAGATGATGCAGGGTTAGGTGCTGGCTGAGCTGTAGGATCTGGCTGTGAAACTATAAATCCTAACCCACACGGATGACTTTTACCTCCTGTCCATTTAACAGTGTAACGTATAATCATCTTGTGGTCCAGAACAGGCATAGGCGGCTGCATCATCTCATCATCCTTCCATTTGACCCCCGCCCGTGCACAGAGAGCACAAATAAGAGAGGGATGTGGTAACCCACCAGTGGTACCACCCTCTGCAGCACGGATAATGGAGTTCCTAATAATAAGGCCAACGTTCATGGTCTTCCCAGTCACCAAACAATACAAAAGCATGGCTCTTTCCTTTGTCACATCGCTCACGTGAGTAGACGGCATTAGTTTAGCACACAAGAAAGCATACCACGCCTTTCCATACTAACTGAGCCTGGATTGTAGAAAGTTCATGCTACCTCGCCCACGAGCTTTCCATGTTGTACCTGGCTGACACAAATCTTGAATTATCTAATCGTAGTCAGGTCCATTACACACAAAAGTTGTGTACTCATTTCGAGAACCCGAATCTGCCAAGTTATAGATGTGATTAATCTTCGGGCAATCAAAATTCACAGTCTTTCCTCGCACTCGCACTGTAAACCCGTCACGGTCCTTAACATACGCATAAAATTCCTTTACCACGGCTATAACTGCTGGATCCGGTTGTGCCGTGAACAAACCCCATCGACGCTCAGCAATCATTAAAACCATCTCGCCATCTTGTGCAGTTGGTTGCAACCCCCGTTCTGGAACTAATGGCCGTTGTGCAAATTTAAGATATCTATCTTGCGCTTCTGCACTAGCAAATCGCTTCTTGTCAAAGGTCTTAGTTGGAGTAGAAGTAGATCCTTCCCCACGTTGTCTTTTGGATGCCATAGTTACCTAAAAGTAAGAAATAGCGTAATTCAGTCCATTGTACCATAACATTTTTGCACAACAGATAGTCAACTAAGAACTAGTGCAATGATCATATAACAAGTGCATAGTGGAAACCCCCAAACGTAAGGTCTATAGCAATTTCATAGTGATTCAAGCCACATAAGTGTCATCATGCCCATAATTGCTACAAGAACCAAACGAGAAAGCAATGACAATACCCAATAGTGAAAATTATACCATATTGCTCAGATACCATGATGCCAATTATAAACTCAATGTAATTCCATAGGCAATCTAATCAACTGGGAGTCATGAATAGTCAGCAATGCGAGTTAATTATGAATCATGAGCCATCAAGCATGCAATTTCATATTATATCCAAGAAAATTCGTTCAAGCATATTATCAAACACCTTGTGGGCGACATGTAAATTTCAATATGTGATGCTTCAATAAGTGCAAGAATGAAACCCAATCATAGATAATGCACTCCCAAACAAGGTATCATATCAAACAAACAAGATTTATTGATAATTTAGCCTCATACCTTGCATAACCAACTCAATTTTAATCAACAAAATAAACTTACCTTGATGTACCGTTGAAAGAGAGAAAAACTAGGGAGAGAGTGCTTAATCCAGACCCTAAATCCGTGCTAGCAAAATTGCTTGTGTGCAAATGACTACTTGGGAACAAAATTCTTGGGAGAAATTGAGATATATGGAAGAAAAGGGAAGAAACAAGAACAAAGGCTGCTATTGTGCGGTACCTGTTTAGGGCTGGAAGCCCTATTTTTTTTCTTCTAAATGCCGATTATAGCGCCGGGGCGCCATATTTTGCCTTACCTTCAGCGCCGGGGCGCCATAAACAGTGTCTGGGTATTGGCTTTAGCGTCAGGGCGCCATACTCCTTTGTTTTATAGCGTCGGGGCTCCATAAACAGTACCTATGAGTGAGCCTTAGTGCCGGGGCACTATTCTTCTTCAGTATTATAGAGCCGGGGCGCTATAACTTTTTAGGCGGTTCTGCATTTGGCGCGGGGGCCCTGGATTTGTGCTTGATGACTACCTTCTTCCCATACTTAAGCAAACGTTGTCCAATTCAAGCTTCTACATGCTACAAAATACCCAAACACCCAAGTTAGTCCTAAAAAACATAATCAATTAACTAAACAAAGGAAAAACACAAAATTAAACCGCTGGATTGCCTCCCAGGTAGCGCTAAGTTATAGTCAATTAGCTTGACTTTCTTTGAAGATCATGTTGTAGAAAGGACTAAGGTGACTTTCTGTCTGTCCACCTCATCCCCAAAGTAATGGTTCAACCTCTGTCCATTCACCTTGAACGATTGATCTGGAAATTTGTCGTATACTTCAATCGCGCCATGTGGAAAAACCGTCTTCACTGTGAATGGTCCTGACCATCTTGATTTCAGCTTCCTGGGAAAAAGTTTGAGTCTGGAGTTGAAAAGTAAAACCCTTTGACCTGGTTCAAATGTTCTTTCTATGATCTTACGATCATGCCATTTCTTCACCTTCTCCTTGTACAGCTTCGAGTTTTCATATGTCCGTAATCGAAATTCGTCCAACTCATTGATTTGAAGTAGTCGTTTTTCCCCTGCAGCTGTTGAATCAAAGTTCAATTTACGAATTGCCCAATATGCCTTGTGCTCGAGCTCCATAGGAAGATGACAAGCTTTTCCATAATCAAGCTGAAATGGTGACATGCCCAACGGAGTTTTGTAAGTAGTCCGATAGGCCCACACAGCATCATCCAGTTTTAAGGACCAATCCTTCCTCGTCGGATTCACTATTTTTTCGAGGATTCTTTTTACTTCTCGATTGGATACTTCAGCCTGTCCATTCGTCTGGGGGTGATAAGCTGTAGCAATACGATGATTTACCCCATACTTGGTCAGCAACGCTGTGAACTGCCTGTTGCAGAAATGACTACCTTTATCGCTAATAATGGCCCTAGGAGTCCCAAATCTAGTGAAAATACTTCGATGCAAAAACTTTAGGACTACCTTGGCATCATTTGTCGGGAGTGCTGCCACTTCTACCCATTTAGACACATAGTCAACGACTAACAAGATGTAGAGATTACCGCACGAAGACACGAAAGGGCCCATGAAATCAATCCCCCAAACGTCGAAAACTTCTACTTCAAGGATTGTATTCAAAGGCATTTCATTCCTCTTTGAAATATTACCTACTCTCTGACATCTATCACACCGCTGAACAAAACTGTATGCATCTTTAAAGATTGTCGGCCAGTAGTGATAGACTCCACGACACGCTTGCGTGAGGTGGTCGTCACCCGGATCGTTTTTAACAAGTTGATAGGATGGATAGCTTGCAACACCTTAACCCCTCGCCTATATGTAGACGGTAATCTTAGTACAATTGCTTGCTTAGGAAATTTGCGGAGGATGAACACCAACGACACTTCGACCCCTCGCTTATATTGAAGCGGTAATCTCGGTACTATCGACGATTGATGCGGTAGAAGACGCCACACACAACTATGAATGGTTGTATGATAAGTCAATTATGAATCTAAAAAGAAGAACTAAGGAACACTTAGGAATTCTTCAAAGAACCACAAGTAGAGAAACAAACTCACAATAGTATTGATAATCTGAAAATTGATATGAATGAATGATTTTACATCCTAGCATCACTTGGTATTTATAGGAACTCATGGTGTGCTAAACCATCATCATAAGTCAAGATCTAACAACTAATCACATCACATGTATCAGCCACCCAAAGAATTTAACAATCCAAAACATGTGATGTGTTAAAAGTCCAAATCAGACAACTATAAACTGATCAGCACATTGCAAGCTATTTTCACACCTGATAAATTTCGAATTTGGACTTGGGCCAAGAATGAAAATTGTAGCCCTGGAGTTTCTAATGAATTTAGGCTTCTGAATCACCTCATTTGGAGTTTGGAAACTCAAGTTATGGCCAAAATACGAACTGATGTCAAACTAGTCCAAAAGTGCGGAAATGCTGATTCTTTTGTGTCGGTTCGGGTATGCTTGCTTCCAATGTGTTTATGAACTTCGCGTGCTTGTAACCCGTCTCTATAACCTCTATGCTCGATCCAACCTCGGTCCATAATTTATGAATCATCCCGTTAAGTCCTTCTTTGAAGCGTTTAGCTCGTGTCCTCGTAATGGGTCCAAGTGGCATATGCAATGGATCCACTTGTGTTTTGTCAAGGTCTTGTGAACTAAGGATGTCCTCATCATACCTCTGAAAGTAGTATGCACACAAGCCAATCATATTTGATATGATGTAGCATATACTTTGTAATCTTATTCGGTTGTTAAAAGGCATTTTACATTATCTACATAGTGCTGTTATATTAAATGTGATAAACCCATAGTTTTGAGCAATGCTTTTAGAATCATGATGGTGATCATGCTAATGAGATCTAAATTCTAGATAGCTCACAAACTTAAATTGTTCCTAATCGATGGATTACTAAAAAGGGGATTAGTGAATCCGGATAGATTAGTACATACGTTGCTTGCTCTTATGAAGAGAATGATTGATCTCATAATCATTTGTGTGGAGACACTAAAGCAAGTATGTAGGTGCTTATTAGAGAATAAGTTCACTGAACGTGGCTCGCTAAGGAATACCTAATGGAGTTTTACTCGCCTGTCAATAGGAATTCCTCTAGTGATAGTAGTACAAGTGATCCTTGGACTTGAGATCATCATAGTATCTTGTGTATGATGAGTTATACTTTGACATGTCCCTTAAGACCTTTAGGGTATATCAAAGGGTATGATTGGGTATAATAAGTTATACATGGAGATAGGTGAATGATCAATAAAGAATCTACCACTTCTAGTAAAAGGAGAGAATGTCCTATGTGATTCGATAAATGACGACTCAGAAGTCTTTGGCCAAAGCAGAATGAAATTAGAAAGGAGTTTCTAATTTGCATTAATCAGAGTTGTGCATTTCAGAATCGAAATACATATAATTAAATAAAATAAGACTTGACAGTAATTCCATGTCTTATATTTAATTGGGACATTGTATGGTAGAAGGATTGAATTGTACGGTAACTATGCACTGAAAGGTTCTTTTATGATTAATGTTGAAATCTATATTATCTGGAAAGTCGTTGATCGCTAAGGGGGCTTACCCTTATTGTAGAATAAATATTATTTATTTAAATGAATTAAATAGTTTAATTTATTTATTTAAATAAGATTAGAATTGTTCTAATTGATTTATTCACAACTGGTTTAATATGGAGAACCTAAAGGGTCACACCACAAAAGGAAAATATTTATTTAAGAAGTAAATGGCATAATTGTAATAATAAGTTAAGTGTATTTAATTTAGTCTATGGAGATAGAATAAATTAAATAGCTTAATATTTATTATTTAATATTTTAAAAATATTAAATATAAATTAATAAGAGGAGTCTTATTAGTATTATTACTATTACTATTATTTAATTCCTAATAGGGATTGGGAATTAATTAATAGAAGTACTCCCACATGAATTCCTAATTGGATTAGGAGTTTAATTTAATTAAAGGAGTTTAATTAGAATAGAAACCCTAATCCTAAATAGTTTAGGGAAGGGTTTTCCTACATCTATAAATAAGAGAAGTCTTATCATAGATTAGGGTTACACACTCTTACATAAGAATTGCAGAGAGTACTTACAATTTCTATAGAGATAGAAACTAGGGTTTTGCCAACACCCATCTTCTTGAACAAGTATTTGAAAGTAGTATGCACACAAGCCAATCATATTTGATATGATGTAGCATATACTTTGTAATCTTATTCGTCTATTAAAGGCATTTTACTTTATCTACATGGTGCTGTTATATGAAATGTGATAAACCCATAGTTTTGAGCAATGCTTTTAGAATCATGATGGTGATCATGCTAATGAGATCTAAATTCTAGATAGCTCACAAACTTAAATTGTTCCTAATCGATGGATTACTAAAAAGGGGATTAGTGAATCCGGATAGATTAGTATATACGTTGCTTGCTCTTATGAAGAGAATGATTGATCTCATAATCATTTGTGTGGAGACACTAAAGCAAGTATGTAGGTGCTTATTAGAGAATAAGTTCACTGAACGTGGCTCGCTAAGGAATACCTAATGGAGTTTTACTCGCCTGTCAATAGGAATTCCTCTAGTGATAGTAGTACAAGTGATCCTTGGACTTGAGATCATCATAGTATCTTGTGTATGATGAGTTATACTTTGACATGTCCCTTAAGACCTTTAGGGTATATCAAAGGGTATGATTGGGTATAATAAGTTGTACATGAAAATAGGTGAATGATCAACAAAGAATCTACCACTTCTAGTAAAAGGAGAGAATGTCCTATGTGATTCGATAAATGACGACTCAGAAGTCTTTGGCCAAAGCAGAATGAAATTAGAAAGGAGTTTTTAATTTGCATTAATCAGAGTTGTGCATTTCAGAATCGAAATACATATAATTAAATAAAATAAGACTTGACAGTAATTCTATGTCTTATATTTAATTGGGACATTGTATGGTAGAAGGATTGAATTGTACGGTAACTATGCACTGAAAGGTTCTTTTATGATTAATGTTGAAATCTATATTATCTGGAAAGTCGTTGATCGCTAAGGGGGCTTACCCTTATTGTAGAATAAATATTATTTATTTAAATGAATTAAATAGTTTAATTTATTTATTTAAATAAGATTAGAATTGTTCTAATTGATTTATTCACAACCGGTTTAATATGGAGAACCTAAAGGGTCACACCGCAAAAGGAAAATATTTATTTAAGAAGTAAATGGCATAATTGTAATAATAAGTTAAGTGTATTTAATTTAGTCTATGGAGATAGAATAAATTAAATAGCTTAATATTTATTATTTAATATTTTAGAAATATTAAATATAAATTAATAAGAGGAGTCTTATTATTATTATTATTATTATTACTATTACTATTATTTAATTCCTAATAGGGATTAGGAATTAATTAATAGAAGTACTCTCACATGAATTCCTAATTGGATTAGGAGTTTAATTTAATTAAAGGAGTTTAATTAGAATAGAAACCCTAATCCTAAATAATTTAGGGAAGGGTTTTCCTACATCTATAAATAAGAGAAGTCTTATCATAGATTAGGGTTACACACTCTTGCATAAGAATTGTAGAGAGTACTTACAATTTCTATAGAGATAGAAACTAGGGTTTTGCCAACACCCATCTTCTTGAACAAGTATTATTCCTTGGTGGATCACCTCTAGAGGCCAAACACTTGGGTGGCTAACGTTGATCAAAGGAAGGAATTTAATCGGTGGAATTCAAGGAGAACGCGAAAGAATTGGAGGTGAACTTGTACCTGAGGAAGCTAGAATTCTACAAGGGTATAATTCTTATTCTCCATCTCTTTCGTTTAATTAATAATTGTGCATAAAGAAAGATCATGGTGATGGTTTGTATAAAATTTTAAAATCTGATTTTATCGCGCTTCCGCTTTATTAATGTAATTTGATTGCATGTTCGCGTTATACAAACCTAACAGTGGTATCAAGAGCCAAACTTTATGTGAATTATTAATTGTTTTGATTCTGTATATACATTGATATGTGTTAAGAACAATTTAATTGGGCATAATTGTTTGTGTAAAATTATTTTATTTATTTATTTTATTTATTTATTTTGATTTTATTTATTTTCAATTAAGATAAAAGGTTTATTTTGAATTAGAATATAATTAAAATTAAAAGTTTTATTTGAACTTGGAATTGGATTCTACGTTAACTAGAATAAAGGAGTTTATTCATATATGGAATAGGATTCCATGTTTCCTAGAATAAAGGAGTTTATTCACATATGGAATAGGATTCCATGTTTCCTTAAAAATAAAGATGTTTATTTTGATAAGGAATAGGATTCAACATATTTTATTTTCCAACAATTTTAAGTTAAAAATAAAGGTGTTTATTTTAAACTTGAAATTGGTTTCCATATTAATTAAAATAAAGGTGTTTTATTTTGATTTGGAATTTGATTAAAAATAAAGGAGTTTATTTTTATTCAAAATTGGATAAAATAAAATAAATAAGTTTATTAATATTTGAATTTTGATTAAAATAAAGGAGTTTATTTTTGTTTCAAAATTGGATTTCTAGTAAACTTTTAATTGCCCATTAAATGATATCACTGCATATATGGAATGGTTTTATTATTCATGAGATGAATGTTATTTATTGATACATATGGAGATATGTATGATAATAAATAGGGATTGATTATGGACTACTGACCAATGTGTGATTGGATTTATTTTAGTGGATGCTTGAATGAATGGGTTTTTATAAATGGGGTCTGCGTACCTCGTCTTCTCTAATTTTTTTCTTAATGTAAATTCTATCTCCCTCCTATGTACTTCCCCTTGACTGCTGATCAAGGTTTCTATTTATTGTAAATAGTTTATGTAATAGGTTTAGTTAGAATTACTTGAAGAATTGGAGATAAAGGAGCAAGGAGCGCTTGAAGACCCGTTTGTAATGGAGCCCGGGTTTAAATGTAATAGTTATATTTAAATTTAATTCTTGCACCCTAGGTTTGACCTTTTGGTTCACTTGGTGGCTCTAGTGAACCAAACTAGAATAAAAGTCCATAATCAATCCGGGTAGAATATAGTATTCTATATGTGCATGCTTACTATGTATATATTATATATTATACAACATGCTTCGCATGTCAAATAATATGACGCGTATTTTATATATATATGTGCATGCGCGCTAAACAAGATGAGACAAATAATAACAAACCCCTCAAAGAAATTATATTAAGTCCTAAGCGTTCAAAGATATTTGGAATATCGAACGTCGCCTTCTAGCATGGTAAAGCGATAGAGTATTAAATATTTAATATAAGTTTGTTGTGTCACACAAGGCAAGTATTAAATATTTAAGATGTTGCTTTATCACATTTGATGCTTATACATAGACTGAACGATGCTGTTTTGTTGTGTCACACAAGGACAGTGTTTTTCTTTCGAATATATGGAAGTGCTAGGTTGGACTTAACTTGGATAATTTTGATTCGGATGTGTCACACTTGATCAAAATAATCTAAGAGGCAAATTGAAAGGAGTTACATAGTGATGTAATTGACAATAGTTTGTCTACCTATTTATTTATATATCGTTTGTTGTGTCACACAAGGCTATATACATTTGAAATGGGATCCTTATTCTTACTAGCAAATCTTTAATTAGATATGCCGAACTATATATATTGAGGGTAATATAGTTCGATGAAAATAGTGGGAGATACCAATTTTAAAATAAAGACCTAATTTATTTTGGTAATTAATTAAAAATGAATGTATGCTAAAATGTTGTTAAATTACAAATTCATTTACAGAATTTTACGATGTCTAATTCACTATCACTGCGGAGCATATTAGATGCTAATTAATCGGACCGTATTAAAAGGACTGGTTAAAAAATTTGAGAATAGTTCTCAAGGCTGAAAAGCTATCTTATGTCTTTAATATGCTTATCCCTACAATGGTTGCAGACAATGCCTCTGAGGAAGAGATTGCTACTTTTAGAAAGTGGCAAGATGATGCACAGTTGGCTCAATGCATCATGCTCGCATCCATGAGTAACGAGCTTCAGCGTCAGCATGAAACTATGGATGCTCCTACTATACTCCTGCACCTTCAAGCAGTTGAAGGGTGAGGAAAGTAGGACTATTAGATATAAGATATCTAAGGAGCTCTTCCGATCTAGAATAACCGATGGCACTACAGTATAGACAAATGTCCTCAAAATGATCAATCTGATTGAACAATTGGGACAACTGGGTTTTAATGGATGGAGAGTTGATCCAAGATTTGATCTTGCAATCACTTTCGGACTCTTTCTCACAAATTGTTGTGAATTTCCACATGAACAAGCTATATGTCAGCCTGCCTGAGTTGCTTAAACATGTTGAAAACCGTAAAGAGTCACTTTCCAACCAAGAAAGACCAAGTCTTACTGGTAAATGATTCTTCCAAGAAGCGGAAGAGGGCCAAAGGATCTTCTTAAAAGAAGAACAATTCAAAGAAGGTAAATGGAAAGGCAAAAACAAAGGACAATAAGAACAAGACTGATGCAAATAGCAAAGGAGTTTGCTTCCAATGCAATAAGCCTGGACACTGGAAAGGAAATTGTAAGGAGTATCTTACAAAAGCTAACCAGAAGAATCTTAGTGAAACTTCGGTTACAAATATGGGTTTGTTCATGATTGAAATAAATTTTTCTATAAGTCAAGGTTCTTCTTGGGTATTGGATACCGGCTGTAGTTCTCACGTATGCAATCCAATGCAGAGACTAAGCAGAAGTAGAAAGCTAAACAAAGATTAAGTAAATCTTATGTGTGGGAATGGAGCAAAGGTTGTTGCATTAACCATAGGAACTTATAGTTTAGCATTTGCCTACGGGCAAGTCTATTAAGTTAATAAGTTGTTATTATGTTCCAATTCTCTTTAGAAACATTATTACTTCCGTTGTTGGACAAGGAAGGTTTTGGTATTATATTTAAGAACAATTGTTGTTCTATTTATAACGATAATGTTTTGTTTGAAACTGGAAGATTACTTGATAGACTTTGTAAACTTGACTTACATGAAAAATAATTTTGCAAATTGAACAAACTAGTAAAAGAAAAGGAGATGATCATTCAAAGAGTTGAATATGTGTATTTGACAAAATACAAATCTGAATCATTTGAAAGGTTCAAAGAATTCAGAAGTGAAACATATTGACAAAGTATTAAGATTCTTTGATCAGATCGAGGAAAGAATACTTGTGCAATGAGTTTCTAGATCATCTCAAAATGGTATTTTCTCATAATGGACACCTTCTGATACGCAATAATTGATTGGTGTATCTAAAAGGAGAGATTGTACCTTGTTGGACATGGTGCAGTCCATAATGATTTTTACCGACATTCTAGTATCCATCTGGGTTATGCCCTAAAAACGGCTGCATATCTACAAGATAAGGTAACCTAAAAAATCCGGCCCCAAAACTCCATAAAGGTTATGGATAGGGAGGATTCCTATTCTTAAGTATGTTAAGATAAGGGGTTGTCCAACTTATGTGAAAAGGTTTCAAAGATAAGTTTGGGACAAAATCTGACAAGTGCAGATTTGTGGGATATCCTAAAGAAAGTTTAGGGTATTATTACTATAATCCTACACGCAGCCTTCTTAGATAAAGATGTTTATCATCGAAGGAGCTAGTGGGAGGGTAATAGATCTTGAAAGAGTACAAGAACCACAAAGCACTTTAAGTTGATCCGAGGAACCTGTAGATAGACCTATTGTACCACAACCAAATCGTAAATCTGGAAGAGTACCGAAGATACCTGAGAGGTATGGATTCATCATAGAGGATGATGATGAGGTACGCATCATAGAAGATGATGATCTAGTTATATACGATAAGGCTATGAGTATAAGATACTCAGAGAAATGGTAGATGGCCATGAAATCCGAAATGGACTCCATGTATGAGAACCAAGTATAGACTCTGGTTACTCCACATAAGGGCTTAGTGCCTAGAGTGTGAATATGGGTCTTTTAAGAGAAAGACTGTGGCAAATGGCAAGGTGGAGACCTATAAGACCAGACCTGTTTAAAAGGTTTTTCAAGTCAAGGAGTTGACTGTGATAAAACCTTATTACCGGGTAATGCTCAAGTCCATTTGGATTTTACTTGCGATTGCAGCTTATTACGAAATCTGGCAAAATGGATGTGGAGACGTCCTTCCTCAATGAAGACTTGAGGAGAATGTATGTATGATACAGCCAGAGGAATTTGTTTCAAAGGTTGAAGCAAATCGTGTTTTAAGTTACAATGATCCATTGATGGATTGAAGCAAGCTTCTCAAAGATAGAACATTCATTTTGATGAGACAATCAAAAGAGTTTGATTTTATCAAAAACGGGAATGAACCTAGTGTATACAAAAGGGTCAGTGGGAGCGCTGTGACATTCTTGGTATTATATGTTGATATACTACTGACAAGGAATAACACACCAATGCTACAATCAGTAAAGATAAAATTGTCTAAACATTCCTCCATGAATGACTTGGGAGGAGCATCCTATAAATTGGGGATATAAGTCTATATAGATAGATTTAAAAGGATGTTCGGCTTGACCCAAGGAACGTATATTCATTTGATGCTAAAGGCGTTCTAGCATGGCAAACTCCAAGAGAGGTCTCATGATGATGAGCCATGGAGAGAATCTCTCTAAAATTGTCCCCAATTGAAAGAGAGATCACATGAGTTACTATCATGTATGCAATGAATATACTAGGCCTGATGTTGATCAGTCATATTCTGGAGAAGATCACTGTAAGACAGTGATAAACATCTTTAAGTACTTAACCGGTATTGAAGATGTAATCATAATTCATGGTAGGTTTGAATTAAAACTAGAGGGCTAAAAAGACTCAAGTTTTTTCAGACTGACCAAGACGATAACAAATCCACTTTAAGGTAAATCGTTATCTTAAAAAGGTGGTGCAGTGAATTGGAAAGGTTCCAAAACAGCAAAGAGTTGTTGGTTTTTAGTGACAAAGACAAAGTATATAGCTGTAAATGAAGCTGCAAGTTGATTGTTTGGATGAAAAGTTCATCACAGAACTAGGAATAGTTCATAAGTCTCATCTTGGATTCAAACACGTGTTGCGGCACTTTCATTTGATTAGTGGAATCATTGAAAGAGGATAAATCACTATAGAGATAGTGGACTCTCAAGAACAACATTGCATATCCATCTACTGAAGCTTTATCCAAACAGCAGGATGATCGTCACTTAGAGAAGAAGAGTATTAGATACCATGACGATTGGCTTTAGTGCAAGTGGGAGATTGAAAGTAGTATGCACACAAGCCAATCATATTTGATATGATGTAGCATATACTTTGTAATCTTATTCGTCTATTAAAGGCATTTTACTTTATCTACATGGTGCTGTTATATGAAATGTGATAAACCCATAGTTTTGAGCAATGCTTTTAGAATCATGATGGTGATCATGCTAATGAGATCTAAATTCTAGATAGCTCACAAACTTAAATTGTTCCTAATCGATGGATTACTAAAAAGGGGATTAGTGAATCCGGATAGATTAGTATATACGTTGCTTGCTCTTATGAAGAGAATGATTGATCTCATAATCATTTGTGTGGAGACACTAAAGCAAGTATGTAGGTGCTTATTAGAGAATAAGTTCACTGAACGTGGCTCGCTAAGGAATACCTAATGGAGTTTTACTCGCCTGTCAATAGGAATTCCTCTAGTGATAGTAGTACAAGTGATCCTTGGACTTGAGATCATCATAGTATCTTGTGTATGATGAGTTATACTTTGACATGTCCCTTAAGACCTTTAGGGTATATCAAAGGGTATGATTGGGTATAATAAGTTGTACATGAAAATAGGTGAATGATCAACAAAGAATCTACCACTTCTAGTAAAAGGAGAGAATGTCCTATGTGATTCGATAAATGACGACTCAGAAGTCTTTGGCCAAAGCAGAATGAAATTAGAAAGGAGTTTTTAATTTGCATTAATCAGAGTTGTGCATTTCAGAATCGAAATACATATAATTAAATAAAATAAGACTTGACAGTAATTCTATGTCTTATATTTAATTGGGACATTGTATGGTAGAAGGATTGAATTGTACGGTAACTATGCACTGAAAGGTTCTTTTATGATTAATGTTGAAATCTATATTATCTGGAAAGTCGTTGATCGCTAAGGGGGCTTACCCTTATTGTAGAATAAATATTATTTATTTAAATGAATTAAATAGTTTAATTTATTTATTTAAATAAGATTAGAATTGTTCTAATTGATTTATTCACAACCGGTTTAATATGGAGAACCTAAAGGGTCACACCGCAAAAGGAAAATATTTATTTAAGAAGTAAATGGCATAATTGTAATAATAAGTTAAGTGTATTTAATTTAGTCTATGGAGATAGAATAAATTAAATAGCTTAATATTTATTATTTAATATTTTAGAAATATTAAATATAAATTAATAAGAGGAGTCTTATTATTATTATTATTATTACTATTACTATTATTTAATTCCTAATAGGGATTAGGAATTAATTAATAGAAGTACTCTCACATGAATTCCTAATTGGATTAGGAGTTTAATTTAATTAAAGGAGTTTAATTAGAATAGAAACCCTAATCCTAAATAATTTAGGGAAGGGTTTTCCTACATCTATAAATAAGAGAAGTCTTATCATAGATTAGGGTTACACACTCTTGCATAAGAATTGTAGAGAGTACTTACAATTTCTATAGAGATAGAAACTAGGGTTTTGCCAACACCCATCTTCTTGAACAAGTATTATTCCTTGGTGGATCACCTCTAGAGGCCAAACACTTGGGTGGCTAACGTTGATCAAAGGAAGGAATTTAATCGGTGGAATTCAAGGAGAACGCGAAAGAATTGGAGGTGAACTTGTACCTGAGGAAGCTAGAATTCTACAAGGGTATAATTCTTATTCTCCATCTCTTTCGTTTAATTAATAATTGTGCATAAAGAAAGATCATGGTGATGGTTTGTATAAAATTTTAAAATCTGATTTTATCGCGCTTCCGCTTTATTAATGTAATTTGATTGCATGTTCGCGTTATACAAACCTAACAGTATTATTTCTTGGTGGATCACCTCTAGAGGCCAAACACTTGGGTGGCTAACGTTGATCAAAGGAAGGAATTTTATCGGTGGAATTCAAGGAGAACGCGAAGGAATTGGAGGTGAACTTGTACCTGAGGAAGCTAGAATTCTACAAGGGTATAATTTTTATTCTCCATCTCTTTCGTTTAATTAATAATTGCGCATAAAGAAAGATCATGGTGATGGTTTGTATAAAATTTTAAAATCTGATGTTATCACGCTTCCGCTTTATTAATGTAATTTGATTGCATGTTCGCGTTATACAAACCTAACAACCTCTCCTCTTGAAAAGGATTTGTCCTCAAATCTTCACCTACGTCAAACGGGCTTAGATCAGAAACATTGAAAGTTGCACTAACATTATACTCACCGGGTAAGTCCAATTTGTAAGCATTGTTGTTAATGCGTTCAAGCACTTGAAATGGTCCATCTCCTCTTGGAAGTAATTTCGAATGACTTTGAGCAGGAAATCTTTCCTTACGCATGTGTAGCCATACCCAATCCCCGGGTTCGAAGATTACTTGACGCCGACCCTTGTTGGCCTGTTTGGCATATTGATCCATCCTCTTCTCAATGTTGAGTCTTGTCTTCTCATGTATCTGCTTAACAAAATCAGCTTTGTTTTTGCCATCCATGTTAGTATACTCGGAAACAGGTAATGGTGACAAATCCAAGGGTGTTAAAGGATTAAAGCCATACACAATTTCAAAAGGTGAGAATTTAGTAGCAGAGTGGACAGACCTATTATAAGCAAACTCAACATGTGGTAGACACTCTTCCCAAAGCTTAATATTCTTTTTAATGATAGCCCTCAATAAAGCAGATAGAGTTCTATTAACTACTTCCGTTTGGCCGTCAGTTTGTGGATGACAAGTAGTTGAAAACAGCAGTTTAGTTCCTAGTTTACACCACAAAGTTTTCCAAAAATAGCTTAAGAACTTAGCATCTCTATCCGAAACAATTGTTCGGGGCATGCCATGAAAACGTACAATGTCTCTAAAGAATAAATCAGCAAAATGGGATGCATCATCAGCTTTGTGGCATGGGATAAAATGTGCCATTTTTGAAAATCTATCCACGACCACAAATATGGAATCATGACCATGCTTAGATCTAGGTAAACCCAATACAAAGTCCATAGACAAATCAATCCAAGGTTCACTCGAAATAGGCAATTGTGTGTATAACCCATGGGGTTGAACACGAGATTTAGCTTGACGGCATGTAATGCATCTATCACAAATTCTTTCTACATCTCGTTTCATATGGGGCCAATAGAAATGTTCTTTTATCACATATAAGGTCTTATCAACGGCAAAATGTCCCATCAAACCACCCCCATGTGACTCTCTAACCAATAACTCACGCAAAGAACATGCAGGTATACATAATCGATTCTCACGAAACAAGAATCCTGTTAGGTTTGTACATAGCGAACATGCAATCAAATTACATTAATAAAGCGGAAGCGCGATAAAATCAGATTTTAAAATTTTATACAAACCATCACCATGATCTTTCTTTATGCACAATTATTAATTAAACGAAAGAGATGGAGAATAAGAATTATACCCTTGTAGAATTCTAGCTTCCTCAGGTACAAGTTCACCTCCAATTCCTTCGCGTTCTCCTTGAATTCCACCGATTAAATTCCTTCCTTTGATCAACGTTAGCCACCCAAGTGTTTGGCCTCTAGAGGTGATCCACCAAGGAATAATACGTGTTCAAGAAGATGGGTGTTGGCAAAACCCTAGTTTCTATCTCTATAAAAATTGTAAGTACTCTCTACAATTCTTATGTAAGAGTGTGCAACCTTAATCTATGATAAGACTTCTCTTATTTATAGATGTAGGAAAACCCTTCCCTAAACTATTTAGGATTAGGGTTTATATTCTAATTAAACTCCTTTAATTAAATTAAACTCCTAATCCAATTAGGAATTCATGTGAGAGTACTTCTATTAATTAATTCTCAATCCCTATTAGGAATTAAATAATAGTAATAGTAATAATAATAATAAGACTCCTCTTATTAATTTATATTTAATATTTCTAAAATATTAAATAATAAATATTAAGCTATTTAATTTATTCTATCTCCATAGACTAAATTAAATACACTTAACTTATTATTACAATTATGCCATTTACTTCTTAAATAAATATTTTCCTTTTGCGGTGTGACCCTTTAGGTTCTCCATATTAAACTGGTTGTGAATAAATCAATTAGAACAATTCTAATCTTATTTAAATAAATAAATTAAACTATTTAATTCATTTAAATAAATAATATTTATTCTACAATAAGGGTAAGCCCCCTTAGCGATCAACGACTTTCCAGATAATATAGATTTCAACATTAATCATAAAAGAACCTTTCAGTGCATAGTTACCGTACAATTCAATCCTTCTACCATACAATGTCCCAATTAAATATAAGACATGGAATTACTGTCAAGTCTTATTTTATTTAATTATATGTATTTCGATTCTCAAATGCACATCTCTAATTAATGCAAATTAGAAACTCCTTTCTAATTTCATTCTGCTTTGGCCAAAGACTTCTGAGTCGTCATTTATCGAATCACATAGGACATTCTCTCTTTTTACTAGAAGTGGTAGATTCTTTATTGATCATTCACCTATCTCCATGTATAACTTATTATACCCAATCATACCCTTTGATATACCCTAAAGGTCTTAAGGGACATGTCAAAGTATAACTCATCATACACAAGATACTATGATGATCTCAAGTCCAAGGATCACTTGTACTACTATCACTAGAGGAATTCCTATTGACAGGCGAGTAAAACTCCATTAGGTATTCCTTAGCGAGCCACGTTCAGTGAACTTATTCTCTAATAAGCACCTACATACTTGTTTTAGTGTCTCCACACAAATGATTATGAGATCAATCATTCTCTTCATAAGAGCAAGCAACGTATGTACTAATCTATCCGGATTCACTAATCCCCTTTTTAGTAATCCATCGATTAGGAACAATTTAAGTTTGTGAGATATCTAGAATTTAGATCTCATTAGCATGATCCCCATCATGATTCTAAAAGCATTGCTCAAAACTATGGGTTTATCACATTTAATATAACAGCACCATGTAGATAATATAAAATGCCTTTAATAACCGAATAAGATTACAAAGTATATGCTACATCAAATCAAATATGATTGGCTTGTGTGCATACTACTTTCAATCTCCCACTTGCACTAAAGCCAATCGTCATGGTATATAATACCCTTCTTCTCTAAGTGACGATCATCCTGCTGTTTGGATAAAGCTTCAGTAAATGGATATGCAATGTTGTTATTGAGAGTCCACTATCTCTATAGTGACTTATCCTCTTTCAATGATTCTATTAATCAAATGAAAGTGCCGCAATACATGTTTGAATCCAAGATGAGACTTAGGAACTATTCCTAGTTCTGTGATGAACTTTTTATCCAAACAATCAACTTGCAGCTTCATTTATAGCTATATACTTTGTCTTTGTCACTAAACAAGTAACTCTTTCCTGTTTGGAACCTTTCCAATTCACTGCACCACCTTTCAAAGTAACGATTTACCTTAAAGTGGATTTGTTATCGTCTTGGTCAGTCTGAAAAACTTGAGTCTGTTTAGCCCTCTAGTTTTAATTCAGACCTACCATGAATCATAATCACATCTTCAGTACCGGTTAAGTACCTAAAGATGTTTATCACCGTCTTATAGTGATCATCTCCAGAATATGACTGATCAACATCAGACCTTGTATATTCACTGCATACATGATAGTAACTCATGCGATCTCTCTTTTAATTGGAGACAATTTTAGAGAGATACACTCCATGACTCATCATCATGAGACTTCTCTTGGAGTTTGCCATGCTAAACGCCTTTAGCATCAAATGAATATACGTTCCTTGGGTCAAGCCGAACATCCTTTTAAATCTATCTATATAGATTTATATCCCCAATTTATAGGATGCTCCTCCCAAGGCATTCATGGAGGAATGTTTAGACAATTTTATCTTTACTGATTGTAGCATTAGTGTGTTATTCCTTGTCAGTAGTATATCAACATATAATACCAAGAATGTCACAGCGCTCCCACTGACCCTTTTGTACATACTAGGTTCATTCCCATTTTTGATAAAATCAAACTCTTTTGATTGTCTCATCAAAATGAATGTTCCATCTTTGAGAAGCTTGCTTCAATCTATAAATGGATCATTGTAGCTTAAAACACGATTTGCTTCAACCTTTGAAACAAATTCCTCTGGCTGTATCATACATACATTCTCCCCAAGCCTTTATTGAGGAAGGACGTCTCCACATCCATTTTGTCAGATTTCGTAATAAGCTGCAATCACAAGCAAAATCCAAATGGACTTGAGCATTACCCGATAGTAAGGTTTTATCACAGTCAACTCCTTGACTTGAAAAACCTTTTAAACAGGTCTGGTCTTATAGGTGTCTACCTTGCCATTTGCCCTAGTCTTTCTCTTAAAGACCCATATATACCAGAGTCTATACTTGGTTCTTATACATAGAGTCCATTTCGGATTTTATGGCCATCTGCCATTTCTCTGAGTGTCTTCTGCTCATAGCCTCATCGTATATAACTGGATCATCATCCTCTATGATGCGTACCTCATCATCATCCTCTATGATGAATCCATACCTTCCAGGTATCTTCGATACTCTTCCAGATTTACGATTCGGTTGTGGTACAATAGGTCTATCTACAGGTTCCTCGGTTCGACTTAAAGTGCTTTGTGGTTCTTGAACTCCTTCAAGATCTATTACCCTCCCACTAGCTCCTTCAATGATAAACACCTTTATCTAAGAAGGTAGCATGTAGGATTATAGTACCCTAAACTTCTTTAGGATATCCCACAAATCTGCACTTGTCAGATTTTGTCCTAAACTTATCTTTGAAACCTTTTCACATAAGCTGGACAACCCCTTATCTTAACATACTTAAGAGTAGGAATCCTTCCTATCCATAACCTTTATGAAGTCTTGGGCTCAAATTTTTGAGGTTACCTTATTTTGTAGATATGCAGCCGTTTCTAGGGTTTGACCCCAGATGGATACTAGAATGTCGGTAAAAATCATTATGGACTGCACCATGTCCAACAAGGTACAATTTCTCCTTTTAGATGCACCAATTAATTATTGCGTATCAGGAAGTGTCCATTATGAGAAAATACCATTTTGAGATGATCTAGAAACTCATTGTACAAGTATTCTTTCCTCGATCTGATCAAAGAATCTTAATACTTTGTCAATATGTTTCACTTCTGAATTCTTTGAACATTTCAAATGATTCAGACTTGTATTTCATCAAATAAACACATTCAACTCTTTGAATGACCACCCCCTTTTCTTTTACTAGTTTGTTCAATTTGCAAAATAATTTTCATGTAAGTCAAGTATACAAAGTCTATCAAGTAATCTTCCAGTTTTAAACAAAACATTATCATTATAAATAGAACAACAATTGTTCTTAAATATAATACCAGAACCTTCCTTGTCCAACAACGGAAGTAATAATGTTTCTAAAGAGAACTGGAACATAATAACAACTTATTAACTTAATAGACTTGCCCGTAGGCAATGCTAAACTATAAGTTCTTACGGTTAATGCAGCAACCATTGCTTCATTCTCCACGCGTAAGATTACTTATTCTTTGTTTAGCTTTCTACTTCTGCTTAGTCTCTGCATTGGATTGCATACGTGAGAACTACAGCCGGTATCCAATACCCAAGTAGAACCTTGACTTATAGAAAAATTTATTTCAATCATGAACAAACCCATATTTGTAACCGAAGCTTCACTAAGCTTCTTCTGGTTACCCTCTAGTTTTAATTCTAGTATCCAGGCTTATTGCAGTGGAAGCAAACTCCTTTGCTATCTGCATCAGTCTTGTTCTTATTGTCCTTTATTTTTGCCCTTCCATTTACCTTCTTTGAATTGTTCTTCTTTTAAGAAGATCCTTTGGCCCTCTTCCGCTTCCTGGAAGAATCATCTACCAGTAAGACTTGGTCTTTCTTGGTTGGAAAGTGACTCTTTACAGTTTTCAACATGTTTAAGCAACTCAAGCAGGCTGACATATAACTTGTTCATGTGGAAATTCACAACAATTTGTGAGAAAGAGTCCAGAAATGATTGCAAGATCAAATCTTGGATCAACTCTCCATCCATTAAAACCCAGTTGTCCCAATTGTTCAATCATATTGATCATTTTAGGACATTTGTCTATACTGTAGTGCCATCGGTCATTCTAGATCGGAAGAGCTCCTTAGATATCTGATATCTAATAGTCCTACTTTCCTCACCCTTCAACTCCTTGAAGGTGCAAAAGTATAGTAGGAGCATCCATAGTTTCATGCTGACGCTGAAGCTTGCTACTCATGGATGCGAGCATGATGCATTGAGCCAACTATGCATCATCTTGCCACTTTCTAAAAGTAGCAATCTCTTCCTCAGAGGCATTGTCTGCAACCATTGCAGGGATAGATATATTAAGGACATAAGATAACTTTTCAGCCTTGAGAACTATTCTCAAATTCCTTAACTAGTCCGTGTAATTCGGTCCGGTTAATTAGCATCTAATATGCTATGCAGTGATAGTGAATTAGACATCGTAAAATTCTGTAAATGAATTTGTAATTTAACAACATTTTAGCATACATTCATTTTTAATTAATTACCAAAATAAATTAGGTCTTTATTTTAAATTGATATCTCCCACTATTTTCATCAAACCATATTACCCTCATTATATAGTTTGGCAAATCTAATTAAAGATTTGCTAGTGAGAATAAGGATCCCATTTCAAATGTATATAGCCTTGTGTGACACAACAAACTATATATAAATAAATAGGTAGACAACTATTGTCAATTACATCACTATGTAACTCCTTGTATTTTGCCTCTTAGATTATTTTGATCAAGTGTGACACATCCGAATCAAAATTATCTAAGTTAAGTCCAACCTAGCACTTCCATATATTCGAAAGAAAAACATTGTCCTTGTGTGACACAACAAAACAGTATCGTTCAGTCTATGTATAAGCATCAAATGTGATAAAGCAACATCTTAAATATTTAATACTTGCCTTGTGTGACACAACAAACTCATATTAAATATTTAATACTCTATCGCTTTACCATGCTAGAAGGCGACGTTCGATATTCCAAATATCTTTGAACGCTTAAGACTTAATATAATTTCTTTGAGGGGTTTGTTATTATTTGTCTCATCTTGTTTAGCGCGCATGCACATATATATATATATATATATATAAAATACGCGTCATATTATTAAACATGCGAAGCATGTTGTATAATATATAATATATACATAGTAAGCATGCACATATAGAATACTATATTCTACCCGGATTGATTATGGACTTTTATTCTAGTTTGGTTCACTAGAGCCACCAAGTGAACCAAAAGGTCAAACCTAGGGTGCAAGAATTAAATTTAAATATAACTATTACATTTAAACCCGGGCTCCATTACAAACGGGTCTTCAAGCGCTCCTTGCTCCTTTGTCTTCAATTCTTCAAAATTAATTCTAACTAGTCATATTACAAAAACTATTTACAATAAATAGAAACCTTGATCAGCAGTCAAGGGGAAATACATAGGAGGGAGATAGAATTTACATTAAGAAAAAATTAGAGAAGACGAGGTACGCAGACCCCATTAATAAAAACCCATACATTCAAGCATCCACTAAAATAAATCCAATCACACATTGGTCAATAGTCCATAATCAATCTCTATTTATTATCATACATATCTCTATATGTATCAATAAATAACATTCATCCCATGAATAATAAAATCATTCCATATATGCATTGATATCATTTAATGGGCAATATTAGTTAGTATAAAATTCAATTTCAACTCCAATTAGTTATCATGGAATCCAATTCCAACTCTAATTAGTTATCATGAAATCCAGTTTCAATTAAAATAAACTTCTTTATTTTAATCATATTCCAAATCAAAATAAACTCTTTTATTTTAATTTAATTTTTTTTTTTTGAATAAAAATAAACTCCTTTATTTTAATCAAAATCCAAATCAAAATAAACTCCTTTATTTTAATTAATATGGAAACCAATTTCAAGTTTAAAATAAACACCTTTATTTTTAACTTAAAATTGTTGGAAAATAAAATATGTTGAATCCTATTCCTTATCAAAATAAACATCTTTATTTTTTAAGGAAACATGGAATCCTATTCCATATGTGAATAAACTCCTTTATTCTAGGAAATATGAAATCCTATTCCATATGTGAATAAACTCCTTTATTCTAGGAAACATGGAATCATATTCCATATATGAATAAACTCCTTTATTCTAGGAAACATGGAATCCTATTCCATATATGAATAAACTCCTTTATTCTAGTTAACGTAGAATCACATTCCAAGTTAAAATAAAACTTTTAATTTTAATCATATTCCAATTAAAATAAACCTTTTATCTTAATTGAAAATAAATAAAATCAAACTTAAAAAAAAATAAAAAAATAATTTAACACAAACAATTATGCCCAATTAAATTGTTCTAAACACATATCAATGTATATACCGAATCAAAACAATTAATAATTCGCATAAAGTTTGGCTCTTGATACCACTGTTAGGTTTGTACATAGCGAACATGCAATCAAATTACATTAATAAAGCGGAAGCGCGATAAAATCAGATTTTAAAATTTTATACAAACCATCACCATGATCTTTCTTTATGCACAATTATTAATTAAACGAAAGAGATGGAGAATAAGAATTATACCCTTGTAGAATTCTAGCTTCCTCAGGTACAAGTTCACCTCCAATTCCTTCGCGTTCTCCTTGAATTCCACCGATTAAATTCCTTCCTTTGATCAACGTTAGCCACCCAAGTGTTTGGCCTCCAGAGGTGATCCACCAAGGAATAATACGTGTTCAAGAAGATGGGTGTTGGCAAAACCCTAGTTTCTATCTCTATAAAAATTGTAAGTACTCTCTACAATTCTTATGTAAGAGTGTGTAACCTTAATCTATGATAAGACTTCTCTTATTTATAGATGTAGGAAAACCCTTCCCTAAACTATTTAGGATTAGGGTTTATATTCTAATTAAACTCCTTTAATTAAATTAAACTCCTAATCCAATTAGGAATTCATGTGAGAGTACTTCTATTAATTAATTCCCAATCCCTATTAGGAATTAAATAATAGTAATAGTAATAATAATAATAAGACTCCTCTTATTAATTTATATTTAATATTTCTAAAATATTAAATAATAAATATTAAGCTATTTAATTTATTCTATCTCCATAGACTAAATTAAATACACTTAACTTATTATTACAATTATGCCATTTACTTCTTAAATAAATATTTTCCTTTTGCGGTGTGACCCTTTAGGTTCTCCATATTAAACTGGTTGTGAATAAATCAATTAGAACAATTCTAATCTTATTTAAATAAATAAATTAAACTATTTAATTCATTTAAATAAATAATATTTATTCTACAATAAGGGTAAGCCCCCTTAGCGATCAACGACTTTCCAGATAATATAGATTTCAACATTAATCATAAAAGAACCTTTCAGTGCATAGTTACCGTACAATTCAATCCTTCTACCATACAATGTCCCAATTAAATATAAGACATGGAATTACTGTCAAGTCTTATTTTATTTAATTATATGTATTTCGATTCTCAAATGCACAACTCTAATTAATGCAAATTAGAAACTCCTTTCTAATTTCATTCTGCTTTGGCCAAAGACTTCTGAGTCGTCATTTATCGAATCACATAGGACATTCTCTCTTTTTACTAGAAGTGGTAGATTCTTTATTGATCATTCACCTATCTCCATGTATAACTTATTATACCCAATCATACCCTTTGATATACCCTAAAGGTCTTAAGGGACATGTCAAAGTATAACTCATCATACACAAGATACTATGATGATCTCAAGTCCAAGGATCACTTGTACTACTATCACTAGAGGAATTCCTATTGACAGGCGAGTAAAACTCCATTAGGTATTCCTTAGCGAGCCACGTTCAGTGAACTTATTCTCTAATAAGCACCTACATACTTGTTTTAGTGTCTCCACACAAATGATTATGAGATCAATCATTCTCTTCATAAGAGCAAGCAACGTATGTACTAATCTATCCGGATTCACTAATCCCCTTTTTAGTAATCCATCGATTAGGAACAATTTAAGTTTGTGAGATATCTAGAATTTAGATCTCATTAGCATGATCCCCATCATGATTCTAAAAGCATTGCTCAAAACTATGGGTTTATCACATTTAATATAACAGCACCATGTAGATAATATAAAATGCCTTTAATAACCGAATAAGATTACAAAGTATATGCTACATCAAATCAAATATGATTGGCTTGTGTGCATACTACTTTCAAATTCATCCATCTTGAAGTATTTACCTACAACATTCTTTTCATAATTTTTAAACTCTTCACAAAAATCATGGTCATTATCATATAATTCTTTGATTTGTTCAAAACCAAGTAATTTTGTGTCAAGAGTATTTAACAACACATACCTTCGCGAAAGAGCATCGGCCACGACATTTTCCTTACCTTGCTTATAGCGAATGACGTATGGAAATGTCTCGATGAACTCCATCCATCGTGCATGTCTCTTGTTCAACTTGTGTTGGCCTTTCAAATATTTCAATGATTCATGATCCGTGTGAATCACAAATTCCTTAGGCCACAGGTAATGTTGCCAAGTTTCCAATGATCGAACCAAAGCATATAACTCCTTGTCATAGGTAGGATAGTTCAAAGCTGATCCACTCAATTTTTCACTGAAATATGCCACTGGCTTTCCTTCTTGCATTAACACAGCTCCAATGCCTAATCCTGAAGCATCACATTCAATTTCAAAGGTCTTAGTGAAATTAGGCAATACAAGTAAAGGAGCGTTAGTTAATTTTTCTTTAATCAAATTAAACGCTTTTTCCTGTGCATCACCCCACTTGAATCCTACACTCTTTTTGATTACTTCGGTGAGTGGTGCTGTGACTTCGCTGAAGTTCCTTACAAACCGTCTATAGAAACTTGCGAGCCCATGGAAGCTACGAATTTGACTGACTTTCGTAAGAGTTGGCCATTCTTGGATTGCACGTACCTTTTCTTCGTCAACATGTACTCCCTGTGCACTAACAATAAAGCCAAGGAACACAACTCGATCCGTACAAAATGTGCATTTGTCCATATTAGCATACAATTTTTCTTTCCAAAGCACTTCTAGGAAAGATTTTATATGCAATGCATGCTCTCCTAAATCTTTACTGTAGATCAAGATATCATCAAAGTAGACAACTAGAAATTTTCCAATGAAGGATCACAAAACATGGTTCATTAATCTCATGAATGTGCTGGGAGCATTAGTTAAACCAAAGGGTAAGACTAACCACTCGTATAATCCATATTTTGTTTTAAAAGCAGTTTTCCATTCGTCTCCCTCATGCATTCTAATTTGATGATAACCACTCTTTAAATCTATTTTAGAAAACACACAAGATCCATGCAATTCATCTAACATATCATATAACCTAGGAATGGGATACCGATACTTTACCGTGATGTTATTTACCGCTCGACAATCAATGCACATGCGCCACTTCCCATCTTTCTTAGGTACTAAAATAACTGGAACCGCACATGGACTCATGTTTTCTCTCACGAACCCCTTGTCCATTAGCTCGTCAACTTGCCTTTGCAATTCCTTCGTTTCCTCGGGATTGCTTCGGTATGCCGGGCGATTTGGAATGGTCGCGCCGGGGACAAAGTCAATTTGATGTTCAATTCCCCGAATTGGTGGTAATCCTTGGGGAAGCTCCTCGGGAAATACATCTTGATAATCCTGCTAAAGAGTAGAAATAACACTAGGCAATGAAGTTTTATTAGCGTTAGTATTCAAATGTGCCTCCCTATACCAAAGTACAATCATTGGCTTTTTAGAATCCAAAGCTCGCCTTACATCACTCCTTTTTGCAAAAATATTTGTTTTTCTCTCTTGTCCTTTCTTTTTTTCTCTCTCTTTTGTTTTCTTTTCATGATCTCTCTGTAAGTGTATTTGATCCTCATGCACCTGTTTTGGTGACATAGGACACAAGGTAACTTTTCTTTGATTGTGAACAAAAGAGTACTCATTAGTAAAATTGTCGTGTTTTACTCGTCGATCGAACTGCCAAGGTCTCCCAAGTAGTAAATGACCTGCCTGCATAGGAACTACATCACAAAGGATCTCATCAACATACTTCCCAATTGTAAACGGTACTGATACTTGCTTGGTAACTTTGATGTCGCCGCTGTCATTGAGCCACTGCAATCGGTATGAGTGAGGATGTTTGGATGTTGTAAGTCCCAAATTCTCCACCATTGTGATGCTTGCCACATTTGTACAGCTCCCACCATCAATTACAACACAACAGATCTTACCATTTACCATGCATCTAGTATGAAATAGATTCTCTCTTTGCTCGCTGCTTTCTTCCTTTACCTGTGTACTAAGTATTCTCCGTGTAACTAACACTTCGCCATGCATAGCAACCTCTCTATCTTCCTCCAACGGTGGCATAGAGTCATTGTCACTATCTTCTTCCTCGGTCTCCAAATCCCCATTATCAAGCAATAACATAGTTCGTTGATTTGGGCATTGATTTGCAATATGTCCCCTGCCTTGAAATTTAAAGCATACAATATCTCGATTACGACTAGTAGAAGGTGTATTAGTTTTACCTTGCACCACTTGATTAGCCACTCCCTGCTTGATTTCTGGCTTTGGTTTGAAAACAGTTGGCTTTTCCTCACGCTTCAAATTATTGGATTTCCATGATGAACCTGTGGTAGTGTTTATTCGCTGGCCACCTCTCCTCTTAAGTTGCTTCTCTATTTTGATAGCCATGTCTTCCAATATCACATAATGTTGGCGCTCCACCAAATCTGCAATATCCCAATTTAAACCTGCTGAAAATCGGGCCATGGTTGCCTTATTATCCTCGTCGATGTTAGCTCTAGACATTAGCATTTCCATTTCTTTGAAGTAGTCCTCCACACTCTTATTTCCCTGTCCCAAATTTTGTAAGTTTCGAAACAGATCTCGATAGTAGTGGTTTGGGACAAACCTTTTTTTCATTACAGCTTTCATTTCTGCCCAAGTCTCTATTGGACGTTCTCTGCACCTCCTTCGGCTGGTCATCAATTGATCCACCAAGTAACTGCATACTCTGAAAATTCGGTAGCTGCAATCCTAACTTTCTTGAGTTCCGAGTAGTTGTGACAGTCAAAGATCCACTCCATTTTCTTCTCCCACTCTAAATATGCCTCGGGGTCACTCCTGCCTTGGAATGTGGGAATTTTCATTTTGATGCTATCGAGATTGTTGTCCTCTCGATTTCGGCCGCCTCTATCCTTTGCAAAATGTCTCCTAGGGATAAGGTCAATTTCCCGATCCTCTTCCTCGCTAAACCTTTCATCATAGTAATTTTTCTTCGCTAGCCTTGCTTCCTTTTGTTGGGTCTTTCCTTTTGGGCGCCCACCCAGAGGGATTTGAGTTTGTTCCCCTCGAGTGACACTCAATTGATCGATGCGATCATGCACTTGTTCAATAGCCATCCCCAATTGTCTAGAAAATTCTTTCATCATAGCCTCCATCATGAGTTTTGGGTCAAAATTCGATGTAGAAGGTTCATTTTCAATTGTCTTATCTCTTGTGTTAGACATATTTCCTGCAAAACAAAGATTAGTAGAAAGCAAATTCCTCACCACTTCCTTGCGTGTTTCACTCAAACAATATATCACACAAATATGAAACGCTCGTGTATCACACAAATGGCTTTTACCCTCTAGTAATCTCACTACTCTTGCCTTTTTCCGCTCGTAATTCTCTCTAATAGGTTATTTTGGAATTCACACAAATGTTACCTCAATTTTCCAATTTCAATCCAATAAGAACTTATCAAGAATACAATATAGAAGGTATGACTCTCGGAATACCAACAAGACTTCACAATCGTCAAATATGATTCTTTGTAAATGAAATCCCAATAATAGCAATCAACAATAATAATTTTCTGCAATATATTTTCTGCATTTTTTTTTGGACTAAAATCTAACAATAAAAGTAAAGATAAGTAACTTGATAGGAACTTAGCTTTGATACCAAATGATAGACTCCACGGCACGCTTGCGTGAGGTGGTCGTCGTCCGGATCGTTTCTAACAAGTTGATAGGATGGATAGCTTGCAACACCTTAACCCCTCGCTTATATTGAAGCGGTAATCTCGGTACTATCGACGATTGATGCGGTAGAAGACGCCACACACAACTATGAATGGTTGTATGATAAGTCAATTATGAATCTAAAAAGAAGAACTAAGGAACACTTAGGAATTCTTCAAAGAACCACAAGTAGAGAAACAAACTCACAATAGTATTGATAATCTGAAAATTGATATGAATGAATGATTTTACATCCTAGCATCACTTGGTATTTATAGAAACTCATGGTGTGCTAAACCATCATCATAAGTCAAGATCTAACAACTAATCACATCACATGTATTAGCCACCCAAAGAATTTAACAATCCAAAACATGTGATGTGTTAAAAGTCCAAATCAGACAACTATAAACTGATCAGCACATTGCAAGCTATTTTCACACCTGATAAATTTCAAATTTGGACTTTGGCCAAGAATGAAAATTGTAGCCCTGGAGTTTCTAATGAATTTAGGCTTTTGAATCACCTCATTTGGAGTTTGGAAACTCAAGTTATGGCCAAAATACGAACTGATGTCAAACTAGTCCAAAAGTGCGGAAATGCTGATTCTTTTGTGTTGGTTCGGGTATGCTTGCTTCCAATATGTTTATGAACTTCGCGTGCTTGTAACCCGTCTCTATAACCTCTATGCTCGATCCAACCTCAGTCCATAATTTATGAATCATCCCGTTAAGTCCTTCTTTGAAGCGTTTAGCTCGTGTCCTCGTAATGGGTCCAAGTGGCATATGCAATGGATCCACTTGTGTTTTGTCAAGGGCTTGTGAACTAAGGATGTCCTCATCAAGTAGAATCCTGCTTGAAGTACTCTAGCCGCTGTTCTCTCTTCGCCATAATGTCCTCCATACACAGAAGAATGGCAATCATGTAAAATCCCTTCGGTCTCACTATACGGGATACACCTTCTTATCATTTGATCCGCACACTGTTTAAACAAATACGGCTCATCCCATATATACCATGTAACATCATGCAGGAACTTTTTCTTTTGCTGTCCCACCAAGTCAGAAGGTATCATCTTACTCACCAAGTAATTTGCGTAATCCGCAAACCATGGCACTTCCCCTTGCACCACAAATAACTGCTCATCCGGAAAGGATTAATTAATTTCAACTTTGCTGTCTACCTCCCTTTCGGGCTGCTCTAGTCGAGACAAGTGGTCTGCCACTTGGTTTTCGGTACCCTTCCTATCCTTGATCTCCAAATCAAATTCTTGCAAAAGCAATATCCACCTGATCAACCTGGGCTTTGCATCCTTCTTCGCCACTAGGTGTCGAATTGCCGAGTGATCCGTATACACTATCACTTTTGTGCCTATCAGATATGACCTAAATTTATCAAAGGCGTACACCACTGCCAATAACTCTTTCTCTGTGGTGGTGTAGTTTAACTGTGCATCTGTAAGGGTCTTGCTGGCATAGTATATCACATGAAACATCTTTTCCTTCCTTTGCCTCAAAACAGCCCCTACTGCGTAATCACTGGCATCACACATTAGCTCAAATGGCAACTCCCAATCTGGTGCTGTGATAACTGGTGCTGACGTTAACTTATTCTTTAAATGCTCAAATGCCTGCATGCAAACCTCATCAAAATTAAACTATGCATCCTTCTCCAATAAACCGCACAATGGTTTAGTTATCTTGGAGAAGTCCTTGATGAATCTGCGGTAGAAGCCTGCATGTCCAAGAAAACTGCGGACACCTTTTACTGACGTAGGTGGAGGTAAATTTTCAATAGTTTCCAGCTTTGCCCTATCCACCTCAATCCCTTTCTTTGAAACTTGTGTCCCAATATGATTCCTTCTTGTACCATAAAATGGCACTTCTCCCAATTCAGTACTAAGTTTGTCTCAACACATCTCTTTAAAACCATTACCAAATTTTCAAGACATAGATCGAAAGAATCACCAAATACCGAGAAGTCGTCCATAAATACCTCAACATTCTGTTCGATCATGTCTGAAAAAATCGCTGTCATACATCTCTGAAAAGTGGCTGGAGCATTGCACAACCCGAAAGACATCCTTCTAAAGGCAAAAGTGCCGTATGGACATGTAAAAGTAGTCTTTTCCTGGTCTTTTGGAGCTATCATAATCTGATTGTAGCCTGAATACCCATCCAGAAGGCAATAGTACTCATGACCCGCCAATCTGTCCAACATCTGATCGATAAACGGAAGTGGAAAATGGTCCTTCCTGGTAGCGTTGTTTAGCTTACGGTAGTCCATGCAGATTCTCCACCCTGTTACTGTTCGCGTTGGGATTAGCTCATTATTCTCATTGGTGACCACGGTCATTCCACCCTTCTTTGGTACGCACTGCACAGGGCTCCCCATGAACTGTCCGAAATTGGGTAGATTATTCCCGCATCCAGCCATTTCAGAATCTCTTTCTTAACCACTTCTTTCATAATAGGATTGAGCCTTTTTTGCTGTTCAACTGTCGGCTTACTACCATCTTCCAGCAGGATCTTATGCATGCAAAAAGAAGGGCTTATCCCCTTGATATCGGCTATGGTCCATCCAATAGTTGATTTAAACTCTCTAAGCACTCGTAACAGTTTTTCCTCCTGAAAAGATGTTAATGCAAAAGAAATAATCACAGGTAGCTTTGAATCTTTATTTAAAAATGCGTACCTAAGATGTTCTGGAAGTGGTTTAAGTTCAAGTTCATGAGGCATCTCAAGAGATGGTTTCAACTTTACCGATGTCTCTCCCGCTTTCGTAAGTGGCTCGATAGGTGTTCTGAATTTTCCGAATTTGGGGGTGGTATTCAGATATTGCACAAGTTCAGCACATTCTTCATCCTCCAAATCTGAATTTTCAGCAATCACTCGCTGCAGTGGTTCATATCCCAACAAACTTCCAACTTCATCATGCACTATACTATCCACCAAATCTACTCTGAAGCATTCTTCTTCATCGGTTGGAAGCTTCATTGCTTTGAAAACGTTAAATGTCACCTCCTGGTCATGTACACGCATTGTAAGCTCCCCTTTCTGCACGTCTATCAAAGTCCTCCCAGTGGCTAGGAATGGTCTCCCTAGTATGATTGGTATAATTTTGTCCTCTTCATAATCCAGAATGATGAAGTCCGACGGAAAGATGAATTTGTCCACTTTCACCAGTACGTCTTCCACTATCCCCCGTGGATATGTGATAGATCCATCGGCTAACTGCAGAGAGATATTTGTTGGTCTTGGTTTCAGCAATCCTAACTGACTGAATACTGACAACGGCATCAGGTTGATACTTGCCCCAAGATCACACAAACATTTATCAAAGCTCATCTTTCCGATCGTGCATGGAATTATGAAACTGCCCGGATCTTTCAGCTTTGGAGGTAATTTATGTTGAAGCACTGCACTGCATTCCTCTGTCAAGGCCACTGTCTCAAACTCGTCTAACCTTCTCTTCCTTGACAGTATACCCTTCATAAACTTTGCATAACTTGGCATTTGTTCCAAAGCCTCCGCGAAAGGTATGTTGATCTGCAGTTTCTTAAAAACCTCCAAAAACTTTTTGAACTGTTTATCATCCCTATGTTTATTCAATCTTTGCGGATATGGAACTCAAGGGTGAACTTGCGGTACTGTATTCACGGGCTTCTTATCTGAACTAGCTTTCTCCTTCTCCACTGACTCGTAGTTATCCTTCTTCTCTTTCTGTTCATCTTCAATTTCTATCTTAGTTTCTACCCCAGTGTCATCCCCTTGTAAACTCGGTGCTGCTGAGTCTGGTACATTACCTGAATATTGCTTTCCCGATATGAGTGTAATGGCCTGACACTGTTCCTTACCTTCTCTCCGTGGATTTGCCTCTGTGTTACTTGGCAATGAACCCTGGGGCCTGCTGTTAAGCATAGTCGCCATTTGCCCCATCTGAGCTTCCAGATTTTTAATAGCCACTGCCTGGCTTTTGATCATCACCTCTGTATTTGCCACGTACTTTAACATCATCTCCTCCATTTCTGATTTCTTTTCCTGCGGAGGTGCATATGGAGTAGGATGTTGTTGTTGAGAATATCCCGGTGGAAAAGGTGGTCGTGGAGCATACTGTTGCTGCACTGGTTGAAACTGATTGTTCTGCTGACTTCCTTGGTTGTTTGACCAACTAAAGTTTGGATGATTGCGGTTGTTGGGGTGGTATGTGTTCTGAAACTGACCCTGGTCTTTCTTATAAGTGTTCACATATTGCACCGACTCCGAGTTGATAGCACATTGATCTGTTGAGTGCGACCTAGCACAGATCTCACATACGAAGGCAACTGCCTTGGCTTTACTTTCCGACAACGAATCTATTTTCTTTGCCATAGCCGCCATCTGTGCTGACAACTGGGTAATAACATCCACTTCCAACAAACCTGCAACTCTGGGCTGTGACGTTCTGGCTGTAGGATTCTAGAAATCATTTGCTGCCATAGTCTCAATAAGGTTATAAGCCTCATCATAGCTCTTTGCCCCTAAAACTCCACCCGCAGCTGCATCTACCATCTGCCTAGATTGCCATCCCAATCCATTATAAAATGTGTTGATCACCATCCAATCTAGCATCCCATGGTGTGGATACTTCCTTATCATCTCCTTATATCTATCCCAAGCCTCGTATAAGGACTCACCCTGTTGTTGCTCAAATTGAGAAATTGTTGTCCTTAGTTTTGCAGTTTTAGCCATTGGGAAAAACTTGGCTAGAAATTTTTGTGCTAGGTCCTCCCAGGTAGTAATTGATCCTGCAGGAAAAGAATGGAGCCAACTTCTTGCTCTATCCCTTAATGAGAATGGGAATAGCCTTAGTCGGATAGCATCCTTCGTCACCCCATTGTACCTAAATGTATCACATATTTCAATGAAGCTCAAAAGATGCTCATTAGGATCATCTGTACCAGCACCCCCAAACTGGACCAAATTCTGCACCATTTGAATGGTTCCTGGTTTAATCTCAAAGGTATTTGCTGCTATTTCCGGTCTTACTATGCTAGACTGCAATCCAGTGATGTTTGGCATGGAATAGTCCCTCAAAGCTTTATGTTCCTCTCTTTGCTCGATTCTCTGTTCCTCCGCCATCTTCGGAATAGTTCTTTCTAACTGTGCTTGTAAATTCCTACGCACTCTTGCTTTCCAACCTCTTCCGTCAATATTATCCTGAGCTGGTGTCAATTCTGAGTTAGATGAGCGTGTGTGCATAAAACTTCTACAAGTACCTGAAACCAAAACAAAAATAAAAATAGAAATGAGAAAAGATTAGAGTTGTCTAAGTCAAACAATATAGCTTAAAACTGATGATAATAATAAAAATCTAACGCCTTTCCCCGGCAACGGCGCCAAAAACTTGTTGCCTCTTTTTAAGTCTTTAATAAAAGAGCTCTAACTCGTGCAAGTATACACGGTCAACAAGTAATACAGAGGAAGTAGAGTATCGTCCCACAGAGAAAGGTTCAAATCAAATCACTATGCATTAATCTTATCACTATATTTATTTGCCTAAACTATTGACTAAATTCTGTTGATTAAATTATTTCTAAATTAATTAATAATTAAAGACGCAATTACTAACAAAATATATCAAACTTGGAATTAATGGGATCCTAACTTCATTTAATAGTTCATCTAATTTACAATCATCATGCTAGAAGAATCTCATATCACAGGAAAATAGCCAAGGGCACTAAAATAGATATAACCATTTGTCAATGCATTATGACCAATTCATATAATATCCATACTCGATAGACATCATGTAATCACCACTATAATCAAAATCACTATATTTCTATGTGAAATTGCAATTATATTGATTTTAAGCACAAACCCTTATTTTGACTCTTATGGTGAAACAGTATATTTCTATCTGATTCACAAAATACTAAGCTATCAAATTAAGCCTCATATTCATAAGCTATCATGATTACAATCCAAACTTATATGTTATTTTTCAATTCCATACAAGTACTACAATCGAATGGTGATCAAGCATTCACACATGCAAAACAATCATGATAGAAATTCCTTATGATAAATAAATCAATCTAGCAATCAGGACTGTAATTAAACTACATATTAAAATCCGTTAGAATCCCATAATGGAGATTAGTTCATGACTGAACCAAAAGCCATTATGGGATCAAAACTATCCATGGAAAATAAACAATTAATTGAATTAAGAAGAAGTAGATTGATCAAACCCAATTGTGAATAAATTCCAAAGTAAGCTTAACCCACATCAAAATCCTGAGCTTGAACAAAAGTAATCCACAAAATATCTCTAAGTTCTCTCTAAAGAAAAGTAGAATAATAACAATAAATCCCCCCTGAACAACTAAAATCTTCTCTTAATATCTCTCCCCCTCTATTTTTCTGTTGCCCTAATTACATAAGATAAGCATTAAGTCCTTTTTCGTATCCAATTCTGCTTCTAGTAGATAAACTGCCACGCCTAAACTGCCTTTGGCGCCCCGGCGCCATATCCAATTCATTTATAGCGCCCCCGCGCCATATTCCAAAATTACCAAAATGCCCCTAGCTTCAAGTTTAGTTCCCAAACACCTGAATTGACCTTATTACCCTTCCAATTCCCTTCTGCACAACATAAACACAAAAACGAATAAAATGATAATAAAAATACTCAAAGATAACAACAAATTAAGCTCAAAAGCACTAAATTCGTAGGTATAAAACCTACTCATCACTTGTTATCGTAAGCACGACAAATCACTTTGTCATTCCCAAGCACGACACAGCAACTTGTCAAAAATAATTTGTCGGGATGCTTCTTCGTGAAATCATGGAAAGCACGATAAATTATTTTGTCAATGTAACCACGACTAAGCAGCTTGATAAAAAAAATTTATTTGACCTAATTCTTCATTAGAGTATACCATCACATAACAAAGAGTCAGAATAAGATAGTTTATTTAATAATCACATAATTCACATATACGAATCTTATCAAGCTCTGGAATATCACATTCACTCCCTCTAATAAGAATTTCGTCCTCGAAATTACAGTACAGGTTACAAAAATAAATGTGGCTAGTTGTCTTGCATTTTACTCTCGAGTTCCCACGTAGCTTCCTCTATGTTTTGATTTATCCAAATTACCTTGACTGAAGGTATCATTTTATTTCGTAGAATTTGTTCTTTCCTATCTATGATTTCAATAGGAACTTCTTCATACGACAAATCTTTCTCTATCTGAATAGGCTCGTGATCTATAACGTGTTTATAATCGAGTTTGTATGGTCGTAACATGGACACATGAAACACGTAATGGATATGTTCTAACTTAGGAGGTAGGGCTACCTCATAGGCTACCTCACCTATCCTCCTCAATATCTGGAATGGTCCAATGAATCTCAGACTAAATTTTCCTTTCTTGCCGAAATGTATTTTGCCTTTCCATGGAGATACTTTCAAAAATACATAGCTACTGACATCGAAATCTCGTCCTTTCCTGTGTTGATCCACGTACTTCTTTTGTCGATCCTGAGACGCTTGCAATCTTTCTCGTATAATTCGAACTACCTCAGCGGTTTGTTGAACTATTTCTGGACCTAACAATTGTCGTTCTCCGACTTTGTCCCAACATAATGGCATCCTACATTTCCTTCCTTATAAAGCTTCAAATGGTGGCATTCCTATGCTGGCATGGTAACTATTACTGTACTCAAACTCTACTAAAGGTAACTGATCCTCCCAACTTCCTTGAAGTCCATGATGCAAGTTCGCAACATGTCTTCCAATGTTTGAATTGTCCTCTCATTCTGACCGTTTGTTTGTGGGTGATAAGTTGTGCTTAATCTCAACTGGGTTCCTAAGTGTTTTTGAAGACTTTTCCAAAAGTTTGAAGTAAACTGTGGATCTCGGTCTAACACTATAGAAATAGGGACCCCATGTCGAGAAATAACTTCATTGATGTAAAGCTTGGCTAATTGGTCAAGATTGAAGCTAACTTTTATGGGTAGGAAATGAGCTGACTTGGTAAGACGATCTACAATTACCCAAATGACATTGTGACCTTTTTGTGTGTTTGGGAGACCTACTACGAAATCCATGGTGATATGTTCCCATTTCCACTTGGGGATCTCTAAGGGCTGCAGTAACCCACTAGGTTTTTGATGTTCGGCTTTAACCCTTTGACAATTAAACATTTACTTACCCATTCCACTATTTCTCTTTTCATGTTCGTCCACCAAAAGTGTCGGCTTAAATCTTTGTACATTTTTGTACTACCCGGATGCACGACGAACTTAGAGTTGTGGGCTTCATTCAGTATTTCATCTTTTAGTTCTTGTACTGAGGGAACCCAAATTCTATTCTCGTACCTTAATACCCCATCTTTATCTACTCTGAATTTGACATTCTTTATATGAGTTATTTCAGTTTTACACTTCTGACACTTTTCATCTGTCTCTTGTAGTTCCCTGACTATATCCAGTAAAGTCGAACCACTCTCTACTACAAATAACTCCTGGGTAGTGTTAACTGGAACTCTTACCTCAATCTCAAGTTTATCAAACTCTTTTATCAGTACCTCGTTGTTTGTTAGTGCATTTAACTTCTCTTGGTTCTTTCTACTTAACGCATCCGCAACGACGTTGGCTTTCCCAGGATGATATAAGATTTCACAATCAAAATCCTTTATCAGCTCTAGCCATCTCCTCTACCTCATGTTTAACTCCTTTTGCGTGAAAATATATTTCAAACTTTTGTTATCTGTGTATATCTCACACTTCTCCCCGTACAGGTAATGCCTCCAAATTTTCAAGGCAAATACTATGGCAGCTAACTCAATATCATGAGTAGGATACTTCTTCTCATAATCTTTGGGTTATCGTGATGCATACGCAATCACCTTTCCATGTTGCATCAACACACAACCTAATCCCTTGTGTGATGCATCACTATAAATTACAAGACCCCCGGTATTATCTGGTAATGATAATACTGGTGCAATGCTGAAACGCTTCTTCAACTCTTGAAAGCTTTCTTCGCATTTATCTGTCCAGACGTACTTTACCGTCTTTCGAGTTAAATTGGTTAGCGGGGTTACTATTTTTGAAAAATCTTGTATAAAACGTCGATAGTACCCTACTAACCCGAGAAAACTTCTTACTTCTGTTGGAGTTGTTGGTTGTTCCTAATTCACAACCGTCTCTATCTTAGCTAGATCTACCGCGATCCCATTCTTGTCAATTGATAAGTGCATGATATTCATTTATTTTCATTCCTATATATTTAGTTTATTGCATGTTTTATTGTGTGTATGCACTTATTAGGTTGTTTATTGATTTCAGAATGATTCGGAGTCAAAAGTGGAGAAAGATGGAAAATTGGAGCTAAAATGAGAAAAAGACGGAAAAATTTGAAAAATGGCATTCTCGCCCCGGTGGGGATTTTGGCCTCGAGTTTCTCGCCCCGGCGGGAAAAGCTGTGCCCATGTTTGCCCCGACGCATGCTAAATCCGCCCCGACCCAGACTTCTCTAGAGTTTCTCACCCCGGCGAGAAATCATGAACAAAATTATCGCCCCGACGCGAGTTCGCCTTGGTGAGAAAACTAAGGCATAATTGGCGCCCCGACCAGGATGGTCGATGTTGACCAGATTTGACCAGCGTTGACTTTTTAGAATTTTGAGGATTTCTACTCCAAATTAGATTTTTATTTTTAGGAGACTTAGGATAATACCTTAGGACTATAAATAGATATTACTAGTCAAATATTTAGAGGATCTTGACAACTATAATTGTAACTGTAATTGGAGGAGATTGAAGGCATGTCAGGCTAAACTCTTACTTTCAGTTCTAAGGGATGTTGAACCTTTTTCATAATTAATGGTTTAATCAGGTTTTATTTATTTGTTCCTTCTTGCATGAGATTTATTCTGATAATCTATTTTAATCGTGTAGACACCCAAATTTTAATACAAGCTTGTCAGCGAAAACTGACGTTACGACACGAAAGTCGAGGCGTGGCACAAAAATCGAGAAAGTCAAACCGTCCAGCCGCGGATTGATCTGCGGCCAATAAGTGCGCCCTTTGAAAACACGGAACTCGAAACACGGAACTTGAAACCAGGTGAGTGGAAGGTAGGCGGCCAGCCAGCCGCAGATTGATCTGCGGCCAGCGGCAGATCAATTTGCGGCTGGCTTTGGCCAGCCTATTTCAGCTCATTTCCGCTTCAGCATACAGGAGGTTCAGCAGATTTGGAGGAGAAGAGAATTCAGCAGCAGCAAAGCACGGAAATTGAGAGAAAAATAGCTAGATTTTGCAACAAAATAGGAAGAAAAGAGAGAAAAAAGAGAGGATTTATACTCTTTTGATCTTGATTGTATCAAATATATTCTTATCCTATTCAAGTACACAAATTTACATCCATTTGAGATCATTTGCAAGGTGAAAATTCCCTTTGTTATAGCAATTTATATCATATTATTTGGTTAAATTAAATGTAATTTTCATGTATATTGTTAAACAATCATAGATTATGGATTATTAGTGAGGGTTCCAGCGGAACAAAATTATTCCTAATAACCCGAGGATATCCAATTGGTGAAAGTTCTAGCTTGTTTAGGGTGATTTATTGGGTGTAATCTATTTAGATTATCATTTTCGGATATCATGGTGTATTAGGTGAATCTGTGTTGGTTAGTTTCGTAATATTCATTTCGTGGGCATGTAGTAATCTCGGATGTGAGCCTAGGAACGCGACCCCGTGGTCCAAATCCGATGATGGACGTTTTTGATGTGTGTAATAGATTCAAGGTGCTCGTTTTTGTAACATGTAATAGTGGCCTTAAAACGACGCTAAGGCGAGAATCGGGTTTAAGGCCCCGTAGTAGTGAAACATGTGATTGTTGGCGTTCAGGGTTATTTTGATGGCTTACATGCCCGTGAATAGCCCCCCTACGCGTTTTGATATTTGATTTGATTTGTAACACCGAACAAAAGATTTCAAAGCCAAAACAATAAAGATTTTTCTAAAAATCAATCAAAGTAGGATATTAGCGCCACGAGGCTAAAATTTGGAAGTGCTAATGAAAATCGATTTCTATTTTACGAGAAAGCTAAAGAGAAGTTGTTTTTTTCCAAATGTCAAAAAAATGATTTTATAAAAAATAAGTAACGTTTTATTAAATCTTTGTGCATAGGGTTAAAGAGATACTAGAAATTGCCCATCCTTTATGAAAGCAACGTATAGATCTCGATTCCTATTTTGATGAAGGATTTAAAACTCTTGTTTTGCCAAAACGACACCTAATAAAAATCTCATAGTTTTGACAAGTAAAATCAAACCTTTCTCACAAATAAAGTAGCCCTCTCGTACAAACGGAAACGACGTTCTAAAACATTCCCAAATAAAACGCGACTTTCCATAAAAACCCCAAATTATTCTTTCATACAAACTCACCACAATATTCACCTAAACACACACACACACGCATACATACACATTTCATGAATTAAAGGATAAGAAAACATCAAGGTTGCGGTAACCGTGTTTCACGGAAGTCGGGGGGTGCCTAACACCTTCCCCTCGCTTAAGTAAGCCCCCGAACTCTATGAATCTCAGTTTGCAGACCAATTAATTCGTAGTCACATATGAGCCAGCGATTTATAAAAAACGAAAACTTGGATGAGTTGGTACATCCAGTTCAAATATACCAACTGGCGACTCTGGTTAATTGGCTCATCATAAAAAAACGATCTTTCAAAACCCCGTCGACATCAATGCCGACCTTTCCCAAAAATCATTTAATCAAAAGGCTAAAAATCGGAAAGGACAGAAACCCGGCGTCGACAGCTGGCGACTCTGCTGGGGAACATTAGAGGGCTTAAGCCGCTTTCGAATCTTGATGATATCCTATCCTTTAAAATTCATAAAATATGTGTGTGTGCGATATTCTGATTTTTACTTTCGTTGTGTGAATGGGTTTTTTGTCCAATAAATGAATATTTGAATGGAATGGTTTTACTTTAAAGAAATCATTTGCATACGATGAGGACGATGAATGTGAATGTATGTTGAGAGAGTACCTCCTCCTGAGGCGAACCTGTCGGTTGCTTATTACTGGACTCGAAGGGCCTGCTCCCCGGAGATGGCTCAGGAAACGCACCACCCAAATCCGCTCCAATCGAAAGGACTCAGACGAGTAGATTGCAAAGATTTGGGGACCTTCATGCCGAAAAGCCCGTGAGAGTAACCCTAGGATAGGTCAGCCTCAGATTAACCCAACGCAGGAAAAGTCTCTTCATGCCCTTTTACGTTCACGCGTATAAATGTCATGATCCTATTCATATATGCCTCCCTTTCTGTCAAGAGAAATTACTAACCTCTATGTTTTGCAGGGAATAGCTGCGTATAAATGTCATGATCCTATTCATATATGCCTCCCTTTCTGTCAAGAGAAATTACTAACCTCTATGTTTTGCAGGGAATAGCTGGGGAAGCATAATAAAGTCATGTTTAGCATTTGTTATCGCATTAAGGGACTACTAACTTTCTGTTTTACAGGGAAAGATTAAAAAACCCAAAAACACAAAAGATTACCGCTTTAGCATGCATCCACATTTTTCATTTCCCAGAACTGAACTTCGAACCATTGTTTCTGTAGGATTGCTCCTCAAACCCGTTCGCAGTCTAAAAGGGCCCAAAACTCTACATCTGAAATGGCTGAGCTCCCACCTACTAATCCCGGCTCCATATCTAGGGAGGAATTTGATGACTTCAAGAAGCAGATGTTAGAAATGGCCATAATGCTGAGGGAACAATTGATACCTCGACAGGATCCACCTAAAGAGGATCCACCCCAACCTAAGGGCGAACCAGTCGTCCCAAAGGCCATTCCCGTACATAACAAGACAGTGATTACTATCCCGGAAGAGGGAGATACTGATGACCTGCGAAAGAAAATGAAACAAATGGAGGAAACTATCCAATTTATGAAGGGCATAGGGTCCCTAGGCAGGGTGAATTACTCAGATCTTTGTGTCTTCCCCGGAACCAGATTTCCGGAGAAATTTAAAATTCCTGAATTTGAGAAATACAATGGAAAGGGGGATCCTTATACACATCTGAAAATCTACATTGGGGAGTTGGGATCTTATGCAGAAGATGAGGGTCTAAGAATGCAACTTTTTCAAAAGAGTTTGACGGGAGAGGCGAGAATCTGGTATGCCCGTCTTGATAATGCCCGGATCCAGGATTGGGAAGAGTTGGCTCACACCTTCTTAACACAGTATAGCTTCCAAGCACAAATGGCCCCTGATAGATACCAAATGACAAAAGTTAAGAAGAAACCCAGGGAATCCTTCAAGGACTATGCACAACGATGGAGGGGTATGGCCGCACAGGTGAATCCCCCGATGAGCGAGTCGGAGATGGTGATGACCTTCGCAGATATTCAAGAGGCCCCTTATTATGAGCGGGTTATATCAGGGATTGGTAGGCCTTTCGCCGAGATGATTAAACACGGAGAAATGGTGGATATGGGTCTGAAGTCTGGTAAGATTTGGGATTTCACGGCTTTGGAAACGGCTGCAGAACAAATATAGAGTGGAAATTATGGCAGCACCTCCCGCAGGGTGCAAAAGAAAAAAGAGGAGGATGTTTCCCTCATCCTTCAGGGGTCATCTAGAAAGACAGAAAACCATCTTCCAGTACAGGTGCAGAGAGTGGGGCCATCCCGACAGCCTAACTTCACTGATCAGAGGGTAGAAGGGCGAAGGAGATTTGAGGCCTCGCAAAATCGAGTATTCACCCCGCTCGGGGGGCCTCTTGAACAGGTCTTAGCGGTATTGATAGCCCAAAAGAAGATAGTCAATTTGGCACCCCCAAGTGACCCAAAGGGAAGAAGGTTTGACCCGAGCAAGCGATGCGCATACCACTCAGGTTCCCCTGGTCATGATACGCAAGACTGTTGGACGTTGAAGCACAGAATCCAGAACTTGATTGATAGTGGGGAAATTGTGGTGGAACAGCCAGACTCCCCAAATGTTAAGGTCAATCCCCTGCCAAGGCACGATGGAGGGGGGGGTCAATGTGGCGGAGGCCAGTGAAGCCGAGGGGCCGTCAAGGCTGAACTATGTGAAGAAAATTAATGAAATGATCAACATGATAAATGATCACGGGAGTGCACGGGGAGCGCCCATTAGGTTGATGGGTGTAAGAAGAAATACCACGGAGGGACCTGTCAAGTTGACGGCTCCGAAACCCATCATCCTTGCCGCGAGACCACAAATCCCTGTCAGCAGTCTGAAGACGGTACCATGGAATTATGGGGGGGTGTCAGAGGAAGCGCCCAGTTGTGCTTCTGTGACAACAAGGGGGAACCCCTTATATCTTCTCGGGCGTGTCCTTGAGAGCCAAAAGAAGAAAAATGAAGAAATCTCCAAGGAGAAAGCCATAGAATTCTTGAAGAGGATGGATCATCCAGAAGCGAGAGGGATCCAGGTATTAAGCGAGGAATCGACCCTGACATCAATCATGGATTTGGTGTTATCATCCAATGATCACTGCAAAACCCTGGCGAAAGTCCTGGAGGAGGCATACGTGCCCAAAGAAATTAGTGAGGAAGGTTTCGGCCATCTGGTGGGCCATCTGTTGGAGAGTGATGTAATATCCTTTGCAGATGAGGACATCCCCAAGGAGGGAAGGGGGCACCGAAAACCGCTACATATTGCGGTAATCTCCTCAGGTTATATCATGAATGGGGTGCTGATTGATGGGGGATCGACGTTGAATATCGGTCCCCTCAGTACATTGCAGAAGATGAACATCAATCCCAAGCGCCTACGGGCCAGTTATGTAGTGGTGCGAGCCTTCGATGGTTCCCGGAGGGATACAATTGGAGAGATAGAACTGCCGGTGGAAATAGGACCTTGTACTTTTGATATCTCTTTCCAAGTCTTAGATATTGCGGCAAGCTATAACCTGTTATTGGGGAGGCCGTGGATACACATGGCCGGGGCAGTTCCTTCCACGCTACACCAGCAAATCAAACTAATCATCGACGGGAATCTGGTAACGATCTCGGCAGAACGTGATGACCCTTCTCCTCCCAGGAATGGCCTGCCAGTGATTAATGTGGACGAATCGGCAGCACCTGCCAGTTTTCAGGCGCTGAAAATCAGCACTCCCCACTACAGATGCCTGGGAACCCCAGCCGTGAAACCTAAGGTCTCTCCAGAACTTACATTCGTTGCAAAAGAGATGATGAAAATGAAATTCCAGCCTGGACAGGGGTTGGGAAAGAGTAGCCAAGGAATCACCGAGCCCATTCAACTACCCCATCAGATAGGTAAAGCAGGGTAGGGATATCATGAGGGCGTAGCACGGAGACACCGTCAAGGTGCGGCTCCGATTCGACTAGCTGGCAGTCCAGTGACCAAGGTCAGCAATGAATAGGGGACTAACAAGCCTGTGATTGGGTCGGGGAATGAAGAATTAACCCCCGCAAGCGATGAATCGGCCAAGAGGGAAAGTTTCCTATAGGAGGTCGCGAAAGAGTTTGAAACCAAGTGCTATATCCCCGGACAATTAACAAGTAGTAGAGAGGGGACAGATGTTGTCACGCCACCGGGAGCCCAACAAGTTGTGCCTGTCATCGATTGGGCAGGGCTAGTTATTCCCGAAGAAAGTAGGAAAAGGGACTCAGGCGATGTGGCCGTGGTCATCGGGGAAGTGTCCGATGTGAAGCCCCCTTTTATCCAGCGCATTTCATCTGACCTGACCGTCGACAACTGGACCATAAAACCAGTGATATCCAAACAAGGGTAAAACCCGACATCAGGGTGGTAGACCCCAGGGGATGGGAGGATGAAGAAGTTTATTTTTGTTGTTGTTTTGTATTTTGCATAATTATGTCGTTTCTTCATGTTATCTGAAAATGTGATCGTTGTGGAAAATAACTTATACATGACAAGTATTTTGTTTCATGTCAGGTGTACCAATTTGAGTAGTCCTTGCCTAACAAACGATCTTTCAAATTTGAATGATGATTATGATTTTGACATTGAGCTGGATTTCGATTTGATGGGCATTGAGCAAGACGAGACAGATTACGACGACGCGCCTGATGAGATCAAAGGATGGGTCGAGGATAAACCCAAACCCAACTTGGACCAAACCATCACTATAGATATCGGAACCCCTGACAAGCCAAAAGAACTCAAGATAGGGACGGACCTTACCCCCAGCCAAAAAGCAGAAATGACTGAGTTGCTAGGCCAATATGAGGATGTCTTTGCCTGGTCTCATGAGGATATGATCGGACTGTCCACCGACATTGTGGTACACCGGTTACCCATCAAGGAGGGGTTCAGGCCTGTCAAGCAAAAATTAAGGAAGTTGAAACCGGAGTGGAGCTTAAAAGTGAAGGAAGAGATCATCAAACAGTTCAGGGCAGGAATCATTATGGTGTCCACTTACCCAGAATGGCTGTCCAATGTAGTCCCAGTGGCTAAACCTGGAGGGAAGGTGAGGGTATGTGTAGATTACAGAGATCTAAACAAGGCCAGTCTCAAAGATAACTTCCCGGTGCCTTTCATACACATCCTGGTGGATAACACAGCCCAGTACGAGATGTACTCTTTTGTGGATTGCTTTGCGGGGTATCATCAGATAATGGTGGCGGAAGAAGATCGGGAAAAGACCGCGTTCATCACCCCTTGGGGCACTTTCTGCTATAAACGATTGGCTTTCGGTCTCACAAACGCGGGGGCTACTTATCAGAGAGCCATGATGGCCCTGTTCCGCGACATGATGCATAAGGAGATAGAGGTCTACGTGGATGACATTATCGTGATGTCAAGGGTAGAATCTGACCATATAACCCATCTTAAAAAGCTATTCGATCGGCTCAGAATGTATAATTTGAAACTCAATCCAGCCAAGTGTGCTTTCGGAGTGCAGTCGGGCAAGCTCTTGGGATTCCTGGTTAGTGACCGAGGCATTGAATTGGATCCAACAAAGATTAAAGCCATTGTGGATATGCCGGCACCTCACACAGAGAAGGAGATAAGAGGATTCCTGTGGAGAATAAACTTCATCAGCCGTTTTATATCCCACTTGACAACTACATGCGAGCTAATTTTCAAACTGTTAAGGAAGGGTGCTTCCCAAGAATGGAATGAGCAATGTCAGAAGGCTTTTCAGACCATTAAAAAGTAACTGACAGAGGCACCAGTGCTGGTACCCCCGAAGGATGGGATCCCTCTGTTTATGTATATATCGGTCAATGCCATCGCGATCGGATGTATGTTGGGACAAAAGAATGAGGCAGGTAAAGAGCAGGCCATCTATTACCTCAGCAAGAGATTTAGCCAATGTGAACAGAATTACACTCCCATCGAGAAGACCTGTTGTGCTCTGGCCTAGGCTGCAGGGAGATTACAGCACTACCTCCATGGGCATACTACGTACCTGATATCGAGGATGGATCCCTCGAAATATATCTTTGAAAGGCCCATGCTGAATTGTCGACTTTCAAGATGGCAGTTAATCTTACAACAGTTCGACATGGTGTACGTAACTCAAAAAGCCATGAAAGGGCAGGGAATTGCAGATCAGTTGGCAGAAACCCCGTCAGGGGGGATGGAGCCGTTAGAAACTCCTCTACCGGGTGAAGATATATTTTGGGTATCACACACAAAACGTGATGACGAGGGGCAATTCTGGAAGTTATATTTTGATGGTGTCATGAATGCTGAAGGGGCAGGAGCTGGAGCAGTACTGGTCTCTATCACCGGAGAGCAATACCCTGTGGCCACTAAATTGCAGTTCAGTAATTCGAACAACACAGATGAATACGAGGGATGTATATTGGGACTCCGCTTTGCCCGCGATATGGGAGTGAAGAGACTGGCGGTGTTCGGGGATTCAGAACTGGTAATCAAACAGGCGATCGGGGAGTATAGCACGAAGGAGCTCCGGTTGCTTCCATACCACCGATGTGTTGTCCAATTGATGCGAGAGTTCGAAGATAGCGCTTTCCGACATATTCCCCGGGGACGGAATGATTTTGCTGATGCATTGGCAACTCTGGCCTCCTTGATCCATATAATCAAAAGAAAAGATGTTCCACAGATTGAGATAGCAGTACAGAATGCCCCGGCATACGAGGAACATGTCGCAGTATTATCAGATGAGGTGGTTATGCCAAGGCAGCCTTGGTATCACAATATAAGGGAGTACTTGAGGGATAGATCCATTGTCGACCAGGCGAGCCGAACTGAGAGGATGAGAATTCAAAAGATGGCAATGAAATTTTACCTGAGTGGGGATTCACTCTACAAGAGGGATGCTGGGTTGGGACTGTTACAATGCGTAGATGAAACGCAGGCCCAAAGGATTATGAACGAAATACATGGTGGAGTGTGTGGGCCACACATGAGTGGACCGATGCTGGCCAAAAAGATATTGAGAACAGGGCATTATTGGTTAACGCTGATAGCCGACTGCGATGATAATGTCAAACGGTGTTATCAATGTCAGGCGCACGGTAATGTGATCCATACGCCTCCCAATGAACTGCACTGTATGACCTCCCCTTGGCCATTCTCAATGTGGGGGATGGATGTAATCGGACTGATAGAGCCCAAAGCAAGCAACGGACACCGATTCATTTTCGCCATGATCGATTACTTCACCAAATGGGTAGAAGCAGCTTCTTTCCCCAAAGTAACTTAGGAGGTCATCGTCGGTTTCATCAGGAATAATATCATTTATCGATATGGGCAACCTGAGGTTTTGGTCTCCGACAATGCCAAGAATCTGAACAACGCCCTCATGAAAGGATTGTGCGACCAGTTCAAGATCAAACACCTAAATTCTGTCATTTACCGTCCTAAGATGAATGGGGCAGTGGAGGCTGTAAACAAGAACATCAAGAAGATCATGGCGAAAATGTCTGCTAATCATCGGGGATGGCCGGATTTGCTACCCTTCACCCTGCTGGCATACCGAACGTCAACGCGTACTTCTACAGGGGCAACCCCTTACGCTTTGGTGTATGGAATGGAGGTTGTTCTGCCAGTTGAGGTTGAGATGGCATCCCTCAGAATAGTGATTGATGCTCAGATAAGCGAGGAAGATTGGATGCAAAGTCGATACGACCAATTGGTCCTAATTGATGAAAGAAGGGTGGCTGCTGTTTGGCACGGTCAGTTATATCAACAAAGGATCTCTCGATCATACGACAAAAGGATAAGACCTCGGAAGTTCAAGGAAAATGATTTGGTGCTAAAAGGAGTCATGCCTTGTCAAGACGAAGCCAAGGGGAAGTTCGCCCCGAACTGGGAAGGACCATTTGTGATTAAGAAAGTGGTATCCGGAGGAGCCCTCATATTGCAAGAAATGGATGGTGAGGTATTTCCACAACCCCTCAATTCCGATTCGGTGAAGCGGTTCTACGCTTGAATCATCAGTTCTCCATTTTCTTTGAGGAACGAACTACGTAGGACCTGATCTCCCAACTTGTGGGGGTACGTAGGCAGCCATCATGGTGCGGTCCGATCCATTAAAAATAATCCTTTCCTTAAACAGAACCATGTCCCTACAGCCAGATAAACCTTCCTACACCCTCAAAACCGTCCCGAAGCCAGCCGCCTAACCAGTTTCATCTCAAATGACATAACCCTGATCCAACGAGACAGTTATCCCAAAATCTAAGACCCAATCCGATGAAATCGACAGGGGTACGGCAATATCTGTCAAATCTCCATCAAGACTTGAGAAGAGAAAGAAAGCAAAATGTCAAAATCGTGGTCAACTGGATAAAATGAGGATCCAATGAAAGGCAACGATACGACAAAAAAGGAAAATGACTAAATTTAAATGCATGTTTATATATATAAGTCATTTTGTTACAAGATTTCTCTTTTAATAACCGATGAAACTAACATAGTCTATGCAGGAAATAAAACAATCTACAAATCTGCAACTAACTGAAGCAGGATGGATAAAGTGGTGGATAAACCCGAAGCATCAGCGTCTCCTGCAATCTGCTGTCCCATTATGTCGATGCGGTCCAATAAAGCAGTAGCTCGGCTGACAGTCCCAGAATGAGCATCTATAACTGCCCTGGTCTGAAATACAATGGCGTCTCTGTCAGCAATGGCAACGTCTCTGGCCAGAATAGCGGCATCTCTCTCAGCAATGGCAGCATCCCTCTCAGATTCAATAGCAATCAAGGCAAGTCGGATCCGGCTGTCTTCAATGGCCCGACTAGGGGCAGAATCAGCTGAGACGGAATGATCTGTGGTATCATCTGGGAAAATCACTCCAGAGTCATCAAAGGCCCCAGCTTGACTCAAACCAACCGGATCCGAGTCTCCGCGTAACCACTGCACGTAAGCAAATGTCTGGATGTGGCAGCTCTCACTACATTCGGCAAAGATCCTGTGAGACCAAAGATCATATACCCGCAGTAGATCCTTCTCTGTCTGGGATGATATGAGAAATCGGTAGGCGGCTGCACCCGTGAAAGGGTGAAAATCCTGTGTCTGATCAAACTGCCCTGTAACCGCCAAGGGATGATAGGTCGTCACGCCCCTCAAGCCAGCAATAGGGATGAAATCCAGGTTGGGCACGTGAGTCAAGAAGCTCATAAAGGAGCAATAACCCAAATAGGCCAGGAGATGAAAGGGATCCTCAATGACCGACAAAAATTCTACCCAGGAAGCCACATCAGTACAGCTCACGGGACGAAATGAAAACTGCGTGGCTATATCATGGTTGAAGCAAAACCCTTGGCGACGGAAATGGCCGATGGGACTGAGATGACTCATGAACCACACGTATAACAAAGTCGAGCTCCCTCTGAATACTCTGCCTCAGAAAGACTGGCAATATGAGGCTGACATGTAGGTATCCGCCAATATCATGGGAAGAATGGTGTGATCATCCTGAAGGGCTCTAACGGCCGCGACAACCCGCATGTCCAACTGATCGGGTCCTGCAGGCAAGTACAAAACTGAGACGACACATGCCATCAGAACGTCTACTCTCAAGGCACCCCAGCGCTCCTCGGATACGGAAAAATCACCAAAGAAAAGGCGAAAACTGTCGGGTGAGCCAAATCGGTCAATCAAGAACTGAAGGGGAAGCATATGGTCTGATGTGATCACCGATAACAAAACTGTCCTCCGCAAACCGGTGAAAGTCAAGAATTGACGGCGCATGGAACCAGTTGTGACCGTCCAAAGGCAGGTCGGTAAAACGAGCATACTCCTCGAGAGTGGGGGTCAGCTCTACTGTCCCTAATCTGAACACCTGACGGTCAGGGGCCTAATAGCTCAGAATACCCTCCACAAAGCCCGCTGGCACCTGAAAGGATAATAAGGACCAAGAATGTCCCAAAAGGCCATCTGTGATAACCCTGTCAGCCGGCGATAAACTGTCCAACCAACGGAGGAGACTGCCGAACAACCCTGTGGGGGGAATGGAATCCAAACGTACCACGACATCTGAGGACGACATCTGTGAAAAATAGTATCAAAAAGACTGTACAGGGGTCATTCTCTATCCATAAATAAAAAAAGCATGCATTATACAGTTAATAATAAAGAAAATAAATTTCATAGAGATAAAGGATAAGTACTGTGCATAAATAAAACAAATGAGTTCAGTACATAATGCATGTAATAATGATAAAAAAAAGAAAAAAATAAATCTAAACAGGTGCAGGTACAAAAGCCCTATCATATCATGATCTAAACAAAGTCAATGTCATCTATGAAAGCGGGCTCCTCGAACTGATCCCCTGGGGTCGTCGAAGTCGGAGGACCAAAATTCATGTCAGGAATGTATGGCTGCGCTGTGGCATCAGATGAGCTCGGGCCTGCATCATAGCCCGCACTGTCAGGATCGTAGGCATAGGCATCCTCTGGAGTCCGGCCTAACACCCGAAGATACAGCGACAGCTGCTCCACCTGGCGGGTCAAGGTGGAAATTTGTTCGGCATGAGTGGGAGTCCGAACGCAGGTAGCCCAATCGGTCATCATCACCGAGCCGGGAACCATGTCTCCCAGGAAGAAAGTAGCCCGGGTCTGAGGACCGATGGTGCGAGGCACCCACCAAGTCCGGAAAGCCTCGCTCGTACTGGGACCCGTAGAAAGCATCCGGTCGTCCTCCCCTGCGAGCATGATCTCTGAAGGCTGAGAATCCAGCGGCCAGGAGGTAGTGAAAGGAAGGGAATGCGGGATGCGGATCTCTCCAGTCACGCATCTGAATACGCGCTCTCCCAAATACATCACCCATCCTCCGACACTCTGCAAAGTGTGACGACGGGTGGACAGCGTGAACTCTGGGCCGGAAGGATACCCATCTGTAAACCCCACAGCTAGATGCTCCGAAAGATAAGGAGTCCAGACGACATCTGCAGAGGTGATCAGCTCCAGCTGGATGCGGCAGTGTGCAAAGCTGCCAGATACCGGGACCTCCTTCAAAGTGCTATGATGCCATCGCCGACCCCGGGGATAAGTGTCCAGGCCAAGAGTAGTGACAGGCTTCAGACATGGAAGACGCTCGTAGGCCCAGAACTACGAACAGAAACAGTGAAAAGCATGAAATAACCGACAAATGCAGAAAAGAGAAATAAATGAAAGAAGGTCCAGTAAGAAGAGAGGAAGAGAAACCTCACCAGCAAAAAGTGATAGAATCCGAGCCAAACATCTGTCTGTCCCTCCGAACGTAGACGCAGACCGTGGAGGAAATAAGCAAAGGTGAACGACCCCCAGTCGTAGTCACCGATCCGGTCTACGTCTCTGACAGCTCCTACGACGCTGAAATGAATGGTAGAGGAGTTGTTCCCTAGGAAACAACCCCTCATAATGGTCAGGAACAAGCGTCGTAGCAGAATGTCACGAGTGCCCTGATCCGTTGGAATAAGCAGTGCATATATACCCCCGACAGCATCGACAGCCAAAGCACCGGACCGAATACTACGGGCCTTAAAGACCCGGTCCTCAGCAGCGAAGCCCAATAAAGCCTGGACCTCCGCTGGAGTAATGTCAAGATCCAGAGGGACACGGGACCCGGTAAACTCTATACCCGTGATGTATCTCCAATCCCAGGGGGTCAGCACAACCTCGCAGTCAAGAAGATGAAGAGACTGCGTCTGGTGGAACCATCGCTCCGATAAGGCCCTCATGTAACCCTAAGGGCACTGACGGGGGATGATAGTGAAAAAGTGACGGAAGCTCCAGGAATCCACCACCGCCCGGTAGTCGCTATGCAGAGCGGTATAGAGGGAGTAAATGTTAAACCAGTTACCTCTCGGCTGGGTAAACTCGGGAACCTGTGGAAAAAATGATGAATGGATCAGTCTAGATCTAAATAAAATTTGGGAATAAGTTCAGAGGAGTACTTTAAGCATACCTCATTAGCTACAAGAGATGCCGAGGGGTGACCATTGCAAGCGTAATCGATTCTAAAGCCCATTTGACTCATAATGTGATAATAAAATACGAGATTTTGATGAATCAGGTGTCGAACACGGCTTCTCAATTCAACCGAGTGACCGGATACGAGACCCGGCATTCACAGGACGATCGACCGGCAACGATAACCGGCGATTACGAGATGGGTGACCGGCGACGAAACCCGGCCCTGACGAGACGATCGACCGGCGACGATAACCGGCGATTACGAGACGGGTGACCGGCGACGAAACCCGACCCCGACGAGACGATCGACCGGCGACGATACCCGGCGATTACGAGATGGGTGACCGGCGACGAAACCCGGCCCCGACGAGACAACCAACCGGCGGCGATACCCGGGGGTTACAAGATGGGTGACCGGTGACGATACCCGGCCCCGACGAGATAATCGACCGGCGATGATAACCGGCGATTATAAGATGGGTGACCGGCGACAAAACCCGGCCCCGACGAGACGATCGACCGGCGACGATACCCGGCGATCACGAGATGGGTGACAGGCGACGAAACCCGGCCCCGACGAGACAACCAACCGGCGACGATACCCGGGGGTTACAAGATGGGTGACCGGCGACGATACCCGGCCCCGACGAGACAATCGCCCGTCGATGATACCCGGCGATCACGAGATGGGTGACCGGCGATGAAACCCGGCCCCGACGAGACAACCAACCGACGACGATACCCGGGGGTTACAAGATGGGTGACCGGCGACGATACCCGGCCCCGACGAGACAATCGACTGACGACGATAACCGGCGATTACAAGATGGGTGACTGGCGACGAAACCCGGCCCCGACGAGACGATCGACCGGCGACGATACCCGGCGATCACAAGATGGGTGACCGGCGACGATACCCGGCCCCGACAAGACAGCCAACCGGCGACGATACCCGGGGGTTACGAGATGGGTGACCGGCGACGATACCCGGCCCCGACGAGACTATCGACCGGCGACGATACCCGGCGATCACGAGATGGGTGACCGGCGACGATACCCGGCCCCGACGAGACGATTGACTAGCGACGATACCAGGCGATCACGAGATGGGTGACCGGCGACGAAACCCGGCCCCGACGAGACGATTGACCGGCGACGATACCCGGCGATCACGAGATGGGTGATCGGCGACGAAACCCGACCCCGACGAGACGATCGACCGGCGACGATACCCGGCGATCACGAGATGGGTGACCGGCGATGAAACTCGGCCCCGACGAGACAATCGACCGACGACGATAACCGGCGATTATGAGATGGGTGACCGGCGACGAAACTCGGCCCCGACGAGACGATCATCCGCATTGACACCCTTTTACGAATATTTTGCATCCATTGCATCTTACGTTGCATCATAAGTCATATGTGTTGCATCACTTATGTATTGTCATCTTTGTGCACTGTCATTTCATTTAAACATTGCATAAACATGATAAAGAGGGACAGCTGTAGACATCCAAATTTTGCGTTCCCTATACTAACCGTGACAGGAGGGAAAAATCGTCAATTGAACCGGTTTGCGGGAGCGAAGGAATGGGCACAAGCGCGAACGCTCAACACCACCGCGATGATTGGCGACCAAAACTGACGTGACAATAAGGCCGTCCGAAACGAGCCTTCCCGAATGAGGTGGCACATCTCCCGGAAATTCTCGGACTGCAAAACACAAGCCTGTCAGCGAAAACTGACGTTACGGCACAAAAGTCGAGGCATGGCACGAAAATCGAGAAAGTCAAACCGTTCAGCCGTGGATTGATCTGCGGCCAATAAGTGCGCCTTTTGAAAACACGGAACTCGAAACCAGGTGAGTGGAAGGCAGGCGGCCAGCCAGCCTATTTCAGCCAATAAGTGCACCTTTTGTTCCTTCTTGCATGAGATTTATTCTGATAATCTATTTTAATCGTGTAGACACCCAAATTTTAATACAAGCTTGTCAGCGAAAACCGACGTTACGACACGAAAGTCGAGGCGTGGCACAAAAATCGAGAAAGTCAAACCGTCCAGCCGCGGATTGATCTGCGGCCAATAAGTGCGCCCTTTGAAAACACGGAACTCGAAACACGGAACTTGAAACCAGGTGAGTGGAAGGCAGGCGGCCAGCCAGCCGCAGATTGATCTGCGGCCAGCGGCAGATCAATATGCGACTGGCTTTGGCCAGCCTATTTCATCTCATTTCCGCTTCAGCATACAGGAGGTTCAGCAGATTTGGAGGAGAAGAGAATTCAGCAGCAGCAAAGCACGGAAATTGAGAGAAAAATAGCTAGATTTTGCAACAAAATAGGAAGAAAAGAGAGAAAAAAGAGAGGATTTATACTCTTTTGATCTTGATTGTATCAAATATATTCTTATCCTATTCAAGTACACAAATTTACATCCATTTGAGATCATTTGCAAGGTGAAAATTCCCTTTGTTATAGCAATTTATATCATATTATTTGGTTAAATTAAATGTAATTTTCATGTATATTATTGAACAATCATGGATTAGGGATTATTAGTGAGGTTTCCATTGGAACAAAATTCTTCCTAATAACCCGAGGATATCCAATTGGTGAAAGTTCTAGCTTGTTTAGGGTGATTTATTGGGTGTAATCTATTTAGATTATCATTTTCGGATATAATGGTGTATTAGGCGAATCCGTGTTGGTTAGTTTCGTAATATTCATTTCGTGGGCATGTAGTAATCTCGGATGTGAGCCTAGGAATGCGACCCCGTGGTCCAAATCCGATGATGGACGTTTTTGATGTGTGTAATAGATTCAAGGTGCTCGTTTTTGTAACATGTAATAGTCGGGCCTTAAAACGACGCTAAGGCGAGAATCGGGTTTAAGGCCCCGTAGTAGTGAAACATGTGATTGTTGGCGTTTGGGGTTATTTTAATGGCTTACGTGCCCGTGAATAGCCCCCTACGCGTTTTGATATTTGATTTGATTTGTAACACCGAACAAAAGATTTCAAAGCCAAAACAATAAAGATTTTTCTAAAAATCAATCAAAGTAGGATATTAGCGCCACGAGGCTAAAATTTGGAAGTGCTAATGAAAATCGATTTCTATTTTACGAGAAAGCTAAAGAGAAGTTGTTTTTTTCCAAATGTCAAAAAAATGATTTTATAAAAAATAAGTAACGTTTTATTAAATCTTTGTGCATAGGGTTAAAGAGATACTAGAAATTGCCCATCCTTTATGAAAGCAACGTATAGATCTCGATTCCTATTTTGATGAAGGATTTAAAACTCTTGTTTTGCCAAAACGACACCTAATAAAAATCTCATAGTTTTGACAAGTAAAATCAAACCTTTCTCACAAATAAAATAGCTCTCTCGTACAAACGGAAACGACATTCTAAAACATTCCCAAATAAAACGCGACTTTCCATAAAAACCCCAAATTATTCTTTCATACAAACTCACCACAATATTCACCTAAACACACACACACACACACGCATACATACACATTTCATGAATTAAAGGATAGAAAAACATCAAGGTTGCGGTAACCGTGTTTCACGGAAGTCGGAGGGTGCCTAACACCTTCCCCTCGCTTAAGTAAGCCCCCGAACTCTATGAATCTCATTTTGCAGACCAATTAATTCGGAGTCACATATGAGCCAGCGATTTATAAAAAACGAAAACTCGGATGAGTTGGTACATCCAGTTCAAATATACCAACTGGCGACTCTGGTTAATTGGCTCATCATAAAAAACGATCTATCAAAACCCCGTCGACATCAATGCCGACCTTTCCCAAAAATCATTTAATCAAAAGGCTAAAAATCGGAAAGGACAGAAAACCGGCGTCGACAAATCGATTATAAGTTATTTAATCTTTTGATTTGATTTGATTTGGCCAATTGAATTAATTTGATTAATATCATCTGTTAGATTAAGATATAGTATTAAGCAAACGATATTATATCTGATCATGGGTAGCAATTAATAGTACTTCATTGTGGACAAGCTTTTGAGTATTATTAAGATTATTAGAAGGCAAGTTAAATAATTCCTGATTGTGTAATTATTGCTTGAAATAACCTAATTCTCTAATTCTTAATGCTGCTGTTATATTAAATCTAGACTGATAGATCTAGGTTATATGATAGTTAGAATCTCTTGAGGCGATTGTCACATTAGATTTACGCGTAAGGAGAATTTCGGATAATTAGCGATTGCGGTTATCTAGGGTTATTAATATCATTAAAGGATAAATATTGTTAAACTTGACTTTTCCATAATTGTGATAGGGAGATACTGAACTGAAGAACTGAAGTTTTTTATTCATTGATTATTCTTAATTACTTTTGCTAGATTAGTTAATCAAACTCAAAACCCCCTCATCAATAAAATATTAGAGTAGATAAAAGATTAATTCACTTCTCTGTAGGATCGATCCTTGCTTGTCATTATACTAAGTTTTGTTTAGTAGAGTGTTAGTAAGGTATTAATTTTGGAGTGTAAAACGACAGCTCCCAAATTTTGGCGTCGTCGCCGGGGAAGTGTTATTTATCTTTATTTATTCTTCATTTTATTTTATTTCATTTTATTTTTGTTTAATATTGTAGTTTATGACTCGATCCTCTCAATCCGGTGATTTGAATTTTGATCCAAAAATTGAGACAACTGCACGCAGGCTAAGGAAAAAAGCTCGTCAAACTCGAGCCATCACTGCAGATTCAAACAAAGTTCCATCACCGGGACTCAACATAGCACTTGAATTACTGTCAAATACATCATCCACCGAATCAGAGGAAGAAGAAGAGATGGTGGTGCCAAATAACAGTAGAACACTCAAAGAATTAGCCACTCCTAATCTCAATCACCAACACTTATGCATTGAATATCCTACCTTAACTGCTGCTTTTGAACTTAAATCGGGACTAATTCATCTTTTGCCTACTTTTCGTGGTCTCATAGGTGAGGATCCGTAGAAGCACTTAGGAATTCCATGTGGTTTGCTCTACCATGAAGCCACACGGAGTAACTGAGGATTAAATCAAGCTAAGGGCATTTCCATTTTCACTGGCGGATCTAGCAAAGGACTGGTGATGAGTGTATTTTATATACACAAATTGGGTACTTTTAGCCTTACTAATTTGTAAGTGTTTAGCTATTTCATTTGGTTTTATGTGTTTTCATCTTATTATTGTGTAATGTAGCTTTGTATTACTTTTATATGTATTTATGCGCTTTTATGTGTTTTTACGTTGTTTTGTAGGTATTGAAATAAAGGCCCCTTGAATCGATGCGTTTTTGGCTTGAATCTAGCATTTCCGCAGCTTGTTTCTCAATTTGACCCATGCTGCAATCCGAATCTCTCAAAACTCAAAGAACAAAAGTTATAGATTTTGATCTTAGCTTTCCAGAACATCCGGAATCATCCAATTTGAAGTTCGTATGAGAGAGTTATGGTCATTTTACCATCGGATTTTGTATGAATTTTACATAGCATCTACTTCCAGGCCAATTTGATCCTTTCTCCGTCCATTATCTCGTCGCGCTCCAGTTATATAAGTTGTAGATCTACTTCTTAGCTTTCCATAGCCTCCTTAAATGCCTTAATCCGAGTTTATACGAAGAAGTTATGGCCATTTTACCAACAGACATCAAAACTGTCTCGCGGTACAGAACACCGCCGGGGCGAGAGCGTCGCCGGGGCGACGGAATTCAGGCCAAAATCCTCGCCGGGGCGAGAAGCACTTCTGATTCAGCGATTTTTTTGGTCCAAAACTCGGGAAATGCTAGGGTTTGGGAGACCCAACTGATATAACACCAAAGTAGCGGCTGGAACTTCATTCTAACACATACCCACTCATTCTAACTCATCCTAACACCTTCTAACACAAAATCTAGAGAGAGGAAGCTACCAAATACATCAAATTAGAGGGTCAAAGTGCTAAAATCAAGCTATATCAAGCAAGGCCAAGGAGCAAAAACATCAAGGTTTGCAAAATCAAGGAGGAGAAGCTAGTGTTCATCATCAACCCATCAAACATCATATGAAAATCTACAAAAGTGGTTCTATCTCTAGTTTTCTCTTCTATTTTGTAATCCAACATGATGTATAATTTGAATATGATGTTATTGGTAGTTGCCATGTACTAGAACTAATTTTCTAAGATTTCAATGGAACCCAATATGTAGTTTAAATTGAATGCTCTCTCTTGGATATTGGTTATTCATTTGTGAATTTGGTATCATAATTTATGCTTTATGGATTAATTGCCTAACTAGTAATTACCTTGGGAACTTATATGGAATTGAGAGAGGAAGTATAGGTTGAGACCTTGTTATGATATCATGTGAAAATTCGATATTCCTATGGATAATTTATGAAATTAAGTGACGTGTGTTTTATTTATTACCCTCGTGAATGGATAATTTGATTGTATTTAGGATAGACATATACCTAAATACCACATGTATCCATTTGAGAATCATGCTTAATGATTTCCATTGCGAAAGTTGGTAATTGATAGGGTGATTAATGAGATTTGGTTACACGTGTCTTGTTGATTATTCTTGATATTGGATTCTTGCTAGTGTGTAGAATAGAGATATTTATACACCGCATTGGGAAATACGTATTTGACCATCGAGAGAGGCTGGTATATACTTGTAAATTCTCGGATAACAATCCTTGTGATTTAACTAGTTGAAAAGAGAGAGTTAGGATATTCAAGTGAAGTGTTGGGGGAAATTGTGATCTTAGACTTGTTAATATTTGATTTCATTATCTTAAAGTTTTCCATAGTTCTTTGATTATTTGTTATCTTCATTAATGCAAAATAACAAAAATAATTATCGTTTGTTTAAATAAGATTGAGATGATAAAAGGTTAATACTTGAAAAAGACTAGTAACAATTCCTCGTGGGATCGATACTCTACTTACTCTTTATTACTTGTTGACCGCGTATACTTGCGCGTAATTGTCGTTATATTAATCGGACAACAACTGGCTATACTATCTTCCTTCAGGGTCAATATAGTCATGGAATGACATAAAAAGGTTGTTCTTGGAGAAGTATTTTCCTACTCCAAGAGTTGCCAACATCAGGAAGGAGATATGCGGCATTTGACAGTTCAACAGAGAGACGCTATATGAGTATTGGGAAAAATTTTAAAAATTGTGTTCTAGTTGTCCTCCCCATCAAATAGACGATCAACACCTGATTCAATACTTTTATGAGGGATTATCAGCAATGGATCAGAGTATGATCAATGTTGCAAGTGGAGGAGCACTAGTAGAGAAAACACCAGAGGTGGTAAGGGCTCTAATTGCAAATATGGCTGCTAATTCTCAACAACATGAGACAAGGAATGACCGTACACCTATAAGAGTGAATGAGATAACCATGAGCAATCTTGAACAATAAATTTTTGATTTGACTGCAATGGTTAGACAAATGGCTACAGGAAATGCACCAGCAATAAAAGTTTGTGGGATTTATTTATTGGGTGGTCATAGTACTGATTCTTGTCCGACATTGCAAGAAGATGAAACCACACAACAAGCTAATACGATGGGAAACTATCAGGCACAACCTCAGTGGAAGTATGACCCATATTCAAATACTTACAATCCATGATGGAGGGATCACCCTAACCTTAGTTATGGACGAAATAGGTCACCAGCGCAAGGCATGTATCCAGTTAGACAATAAGGGTTCCCACAAAGCTCTCAACCAGCTCAATCCTAATATCAACCTAGACAGGCAGCTCATGCAAATTCTAGAACATCTTTGGAAGACATGTTCAAAGCATTCATGAGTCAAACATAGTAGTTCCAGTAGGAAACAAAAAATTCTGGTCAAGACTTGAGAAATCAGATAGGTCAACTTGCCACTATAGTGGGGAGGTTGGATTCTCAAGGTTCAGGAAATTTGCCCTCCCAAACAGTTGTCAACCCAAGGGAAAATGCTAGTGCAATTATACTAAGGAGTGAAAAAGAGTTGGAAGTACCCAAAACATTTACGAAAATTGAAGAGGAAAAGGTTAAAGAGGAGACTGAGACACCAAGGGAAACTGTTACCCCATCTACTTCAGTTAAGACCCCACAATTGCCATTTCCACCTAGAACACACAAGATTTCAAAGAAGGAGGAAAAAGAAAAGGAAATTTTGGAAACCTTCAGGAAGGTAGAAGTAAATATTCCTCTTTTGGAGGCTATCAAACAAGTGCCCAGGTACGCAAATTTTTTGAAAGAATTGTGCACTAACAAAAGAAAATTGAAAGATGATGAAAAAGTTATTGTAGGAGAAAATGTGTTAGCAGTGCTGCAAAGAAAAATGCCTCATAAATGTAAAGCTCCAGGAATGTTTACAATCCTATGCAGAATAGGTAATACCAAATTTGAGAAAGCCATGCTAGATCTAGGAGCTTCAATAAATGTCATGCCATTATCTGTATTTGCTTCTTTAAATCTAGGACCTTTGAAACAAACTGGTGCTATCATTTAACTTGGTGATCGTACTAACACTTACCCTCAAGGGGTAACTGAAGATGTTTTAGTGCAAGTGAATCAACTAATTTTTCCTGCAGATTTTTACATTGTGGACATGGAAGATGATAAATCTCCAAATCCCTCGCATATCTTGTTAGGAAGGCCATTCTTGAAAACAGCGAGGACAATGATCGATGTGCACAGTAGGACCTTGACCATGGAATTTGATGGAGAGAAAATTCAGTTCAATATATATGACGCCATGAGGTACCCTAGTGATGTTGATTATGTTTTTGCCATTGACATCATTGATTCTATAGTGCAGGGATCTTTTGAATAAGAACACATGGAAAGCTTGGAGATGGCCATCACTAACAACTTAGACATTGATAAAGAGGAAGAATTTGACCAGAATCAGGAATTGAAGGAAGTTGTAGCAGCATTGCACTCTTTACCAAAATTCACAGATAAGTATGCAGTTCAATCAATTCAATTGCCTGTTTCTCATAAAAAACTGTTACCATCTGTGGAGCAAGCTCTGTGACGCCCCAAATCTCTACGCTCCCCTGTAGTAGATCTGGTGCTCACGTGGAACTATACAACTATAAATATTCAATAAAATATGACTTCTAGTTATCCAAGGTTCACAGTATCCCATAACAGGTACTAGTTCCGGCCAGAACGTTGTCTGTGTTGGGATACCCTCACTTAGATACATAGATTCATATCTTATGAATATCTCTTTCATATCAATATTCCCTATCTATCTGACATTCACAGTATTAATGATAAGATTGTCCATATAGGACTCTCAACATCATTTAGATACCCTCATTCAGATGTATAGTTCATATAGACACTGTATTTAACTTAGTACAACTATTCTAAAGAATTTAAAGATCAGAGTATAACGCATTCTATAACATAAAGGATCATAATATATTACATAACATTTTGTTCGGTTACATCATTCGTTATACTAAGTTATTACAATAACAAGTCTTTAAAAAGACTTAAAGTATTCAACAATAAACATTAAAGCTAATAAGCATGGCTTTTCCCCTTGTTAGTCCCAGACGTGCCAGGGATATCATTTATAGCTGCAAAAGAAGATATGCGCAAGAATGAGCTACAAATGCTCAGCAAGTTCATTTAAATATATAAACACCATGTGTTTGATTTGAAAGATGTCAATGATGTATACTGAGGGTTCTGTACATGAACCATATATTTCATTTAGTTCTATCAGTCTTTAATGACTTAGAACCATTTGAGTTTTGGATATCTGGTAGGTGATCAGCCTCACCAATATCCTAGGAGTATGCATCTCATCCTACCAATTTATGTTGATATATTATCAACTGTTCGTCACCTTATATTAAGGGAATTTCGTCACCTTATTTTAAGGGAAAATTTTGGGTTCACCTTACATCAAGGTGTTCCATTTCTCAGTATCAGATGTCGTACCAAACAATTTGGCTTGACACAATAATTTAAGCTCGAACAAGCAATATATGAATAATAATTCATTTCTTAAGTTATGTTGAACAAGAAGCAATAACTTCATAATAATTGATAGCAAGATGTATAATACTTGCTTAATATAAATTGAGAAAGGTTAGGACACTTGCCTTAGCGTAGCTCACTATAATTTTAGTACAATCGGTTAACGCACGTAGTCTACGAATACCAATAATAAGCGTTAGCACGTATATAAACATGTATCACGCTAATCTAAACAAGTTTCATTAAGGTTTGACGTTGATTCGGTATCTCGGTCGCATCCTTAATGGCTAAACACATAGATTGTTCGATAAAACTTCATTTGGAAGTCGAATTATTAGTCTAAATAATTTAATTATTATTTCTAACATTTTTAGAAGCTTCGTATTATTTTTAAATAATTTTTAGAAGCTTGGAAGTATTCTTAAATAATTTTACAAGCTTAGGAATATTTTTAAATGATTTAATTATCATTTAGAATAATTTTAAAAAATTTAATATGTTATTTAAATAATTTATTTATCATTTAGAATATTTTTAGATATTTAAAATATTATTTAAATGATTTATTTATCATTTAGAATATTTTTAGATATTTAAAATATTATTTAAATGATTTATTTATCATTTATAATATTTTTAGAAAGATAGAATATTATTTAAATGATTTATTTTATCATTAATAATATTCTTAGAATTTATTTTATCATTATAATAATTTAATTATTACTTATAATAATTTTCAAAACTTAATTTGATATTTAAATGATTTAATTATCAGTTAAAGTAATTTTTAAATACTTAATATATTATTTAAATGATTTATTTATCATTAATAATATTTAAATATTTAATATTTTATTTACCTTAATATCATTTTTAAATAATTAATATAATTATTTAATAATTTAATACCATTTTTAAATAATTAAAACAATTATTAAATGATTTATCATAATTATTATTTAATATTTAATTAAATTAAATAATAATTCAGAATATATAAAAATATTAAAAATAATTTTTTTATAATTAAAAATGAACTTTCGGATTTATTTATTAATTATTAATAATTATTTAATATTTATTTATTATTTTATAATTTATTTAATTAATTTTTATTTTATTTTTATTAAAAATCCGTCGCTAAAGGGCTTTAGCGACGGTCTGCTTAGTTTCTTAGGTTTCTGGGTTGGTGTATGCATTTCGTCGCTAAAGGTGTTCTTCATGAAGAACACCTGGTCAACGTCCAACAGTGACTTTTGACCTCAATTTAATTCCAACTGGTTTGATGTTTGTGTTTGATTTTTGTTTGTTGTTATAGCCAACATGGCAGTGTACAACGACATAACAAATTCCATCTTAAAATATATCATAACATGCTAGATATTTATGGTCAAACTACCCCGTTCATGACTGTTCTTGAGTTTCTGGGTAACCCAGAAACTCATCCAGTCATAACGGTCAACGTGGTTTGACTGTTAATTCCGTTTGATTGATTATTTGTTTATGTGTTTTAATGGTTCAAGATTAAAGTCTATATAGCATACAACAACTTTAAACCAACAAACTACACAAAATATGTCATCTAGGTCATTTCTGGGTTGATCAAAAGTCTTGTCAGACTCTGTCAGAATGTTCTTCATGTTTCTGGGTTACCCAGAAATGAAAATCCGAACGGTCAAAGCACTTTTGACCTATCATATCTTTCATCCTAGTTATTTGTTTGCTATGATACACGTCGGGATTTAAAGATAACATGGTAGGCTACACATATATGCATAAAAACAGATCAAACAACTAATCTAAGAGGATCAAAAGGCCTGACAAAAAGGCCTGTCAGACTGTTCTTGACTGCCAAGAACAGTTTGAGTTTTTAGCTTGATTTTCATACCTATATGTTATGTAAACATGTTTTGACCGCCCAGATCACTTATTAACACATTAACAAGTATTCCTAAACATCTAAAACACAAAAATTTTCCAGGCTTGAAGATCAAACATAAATTAGGGTTTTGTGCACCTTTTTCTTCAAATTTTGATTTCTGGCTTCTGATTCCGAGCTTGTGGTTGCTAGGGTTTGTTTAGGCTGGATATGTGAGTGTATAAGCTTTAAAATTTCGTAGGTTTAAGGCTCAGCATCTCATTCTATTTATAGCAACTTGAATTAGGGTTTCTTAGGGTTTAATTCCAAATCTTGCCACCAAAAATATCTTCCTACTTAACTTGTGCTGCTTATCATCTGGTGTGATTCATCTACTTGTGCTGGAGTGTGCCAAGCACAAGCTTGCACACTCCTAGCTTCATTTTCATTGGCTAGGATTTTAATTTTTGATTTATTTTACTTACTAATTAAAAGTAGATTTTTGTTAATCATGATTAGGATGTTAATCATGGTTAGTAATACCTTAATTAAGTTAATATATCATAATTAAAGTTTATCATATCATAATTTAGGGTTATTAAACCAAATTAAGGTTTTAGGGTTCCGAATTAGGGTTTAGGGTTTTCAATCCTACAATTAGGGTTTTAATCTTTCGTTTAGGGTTTTAATATAAGTTTAATAATTCATAACTAATATTATGATTCATTACTTAGATCTTAATTATATCAATTAAGATTATTGTACAATAATTAGGGTTTCGATTGGATAATTATTATCAATTAGGGTTTTCAAATTAGGGTTTCTATTTCAGTTTAACATTTTAAACCCTATTTAACTTATTTTAGAATTTTATCAGTTAATAAAATATTATATTAATGTCGAAGCACGACAAAGCACTTCGTCAATCCCAAGCACGACACAGCAGCTTAGAAAAATAATTTGCCGAAACGCTTCTCGGTGAATTCGCCGGAAGTACGACAAATGATTTTGTCCGATTAAGCACGACACAGCTACTTGGCGAAATTTTTTTATTTGACCTAATTGTTTAATAAAATACACAATCACATAATACCAAGTCAGAACAAGAAATTTCATTTATTAAACACATAATTTACATATACAGATCTTATTAGGGTTCGGTATATTACATTCACCCCCACTAATAAGAATTTTATCCTCGAAATTTACAGTGCAGTCTATGAAAATAAATGTGGGTAGTTATCTCGCATTTTACCCTCGAGCTCCCACGTAGCTTCCTCGATATTCTGATTTCTCCAGATAACCTTAACTGAAGGTATCTTTTTATTTCGCAAATTTTGTTCTTTCCTATCCACAATTTCAATAGGAATTTCTTCATACGATAAATCCTTCTCGATTTGAATGGGCTCATAATCAATAACGTGTTTATAATCAGGTTTGTACGGTCGTAACACGGACACATGAAACACGTTATGAATATGTTCTAGTTCAGGAGGTAGGGCTACCTCATAGGCTACCTCACCTATTCTCCTCAATATTTGAAATGGCCCAATAAATCTCGGACTCAATTTGCCTTTCTTGCCGAAACGTATTTTTCCCTTCCACGGAGATACTTTTAAGAATACGTGACTACCGACTTCGAAATCTTGTAATTTCCTGTGTTGATCAGCATATTTCTTCTGTCGATCTTGTGACGCTTGTAATCTTCCCCGTATAATTCGAACTACCTCCGTGGTTTGTTGCACTATATTGGGTCCTAGCATTTGCCGTTCTCCGACCTCATCCCAACATAAAGGCGTTCTACATTTTCTTCCATACAAGGCTTCAAAAGGTGGCATTCCTATGCTGGCATGGTAACTATTGTTGTAGGTAAATTCTGCTAAAGGTAATTGATCTTCCCAGCTTCCCTTGAAATCCATGATGCAAGAGCGCAACATGTCTTCCAATGTTTGAATGGTTCTCTCACTCTGACCGTCAGTTTGTGGATGGTATGTTGTACTTAGTCTCAACTGAGTTCCTAAATTTTTCTGGAGACTCGTCCAAAAATTTGAAGTAAATCGTGGATCTCTGTCTGATACTATAGAAACAGGGACTCCATGTCTAGAAATAATTTCATTGATGTAAAGTCTGGCTAATTGGTCTAGACTGAAGTTGATTTTGATGGGTAGGAAATGAGCTGATTTGGTAAGACGATCTACAATTACCCAAATGGTATTGTGACCCTTTTGTGTGGTTGGAAGGCCAACTACAAAATCCATGGTAATATGCTCCCATTTCCACTCAGGAATTTCTAAGGGTTGTAATAATCCACTTGGTTTCTGATGTTCAGCTTTAACCCTTTGACACGTTAAACATTTACTTACCCACTCCGCTATCTCTCTTTTCATGTTAGACCACCAAAAATGTTGGCTCAGGTCTTTATACATTTTTGTACTCCCTGGATGTACAGCGAATTTAGAATTATGGGCTTCATTCAGTATTTCGTCTTTTAACTCTTGTACTGAAGGTACCCAAATTCTATTTTCGTATCTTAGTACTCCATCCTTATCCATTCTAAACTTAACATTCTTTTTATGAGTCATTTCTGCCTTATACTTCTGACATTCTACATCCGTCTCCTGTAGTTCTTTGACTTTATCCAATAGAGTCGAACTACTCTCCATGACAAATAACTTCTAGGTAGAGTTAACTGGAATTCTCACCTCAATCTCAAGTTTGTCAAACTCTTTTATCAGTACCTCGTTATTAGTCATCACATTCAATTTCTCCTGGTTCTTCCTACTTAATGCGTCTGCTATGACGTTGGCTTTCCCTGGATGATATAAGATCTCACAATCAAAATCTTTTATCAATTCTAGCCATCTCCTTTGTCTCATATTTAACTCCTTCTGTGTGAAAATATATTTTAGACTCTTGTGATCTGTGTATATTTCACACTTCTCTCCGTACAAATAATGCCTCCAAATCTTCAAGGCAAATACTACGGCGGCTAACTCAAGATCATGCGTAGGATACCTCTACTCATAATCTTTGAGTTGTCTTGATGCATATGCAATCACTTTCCCATGTTGCATTAACACACACCCTAATCCCTTGTGTGATGCATCACTATAAACAACGAGGCCTCCTGTATCATCTGGTAAAGATAACACTGGTGCCATACTTAACCGCTTCTTCAACTCTTAGAAGCTTTCTTCACATTTGTCTGTCCAGACGTACTTCACCGTCTTTCGAGTCAAATTGGTTAGCGGGGTTGCTATTTTTGAAAAATCTTGTATAAAACGCCGATAGTACCCTGCTAAACCGAGAAAACTTCTTACTTCTGTTGGAGTTGTTGGTTGTTCCCAATTCACAACCGCTTCTATCTTGGCTGGATCTACCGCTATTCCATTCTTGTCAATTACATGACCTAAGAATTGGACTCGTTCCAACCAGAATTCACACTTGGAAAACTTTGCATAAAGTTGTTCCTTGCGTAATATCTCCAATACGCTTCTTAAGTGTTCAGCATGCTCCTCTTTTGTTCTCGAGTATACTAAAATATCATCGATGAACACTACGACAAATTTGTCCAAGCATGGTTTAAACACTCGGTTCATTAAATCCATGAATGCTGCCGGCGCATTTGTTAATCCAAAAGACATCACAAGAAACTCATAATGTCCGTAGCGTGTCCTAAACGCTGTCTTCGGCACATCTTCTTTTCTTACCTTTAATTGATGATAACTCGATCGTAGGTCGATCTTCGAAAAGTATTCGGCCCCTTTCAACTGGTCAAACAAATCATTAATTCGTGGTAAAGGATATTTGTTCTTTATTGTTAACTTATTTAATTCTCTATAATCAATACACAACCTTAATGTTCCATCCTTCTTCTTTACAAACAACACCGGTGCTCCCCAAGGCGAAACACTGGGTTGTATGTACTTTTTGTCTAAGAGTTCTTGTAGCTGCACAAGTAACTCTTTCAACTCTACAGGTGCCATTCTGTACGGTGCCTTGGAAACTGGTGCCGTACCCGGGGCTAGATCAATAACAAATTCGATCTCCCTGTCCAGAGGTAAACCGAGTAAGTCATCTGGAAACACATCCAGAAAATTCTTTAACTACAGGTATTTGTTCTAGCTTAACTCCTTCTTTTCGAGTATCTACTATATATGCCAAATAACCTGTGCAACCCTTCCTGAGCAATCTCTCTGCCTGCATTACTGTCAGATAGTGAGATCGTTTAGGTGAACAACCACCTTTGAACACTACTTTTGACTCTGAAGCAGTCACTAAATTCACCCGCTTCTACTGGCAGTCAATTATTGCATTATAATTGCCCAGCCAGTCCATGCCTAAGATTATATCAAATTCCCCTAGTTGTATGAGAATGAGGTTCACAAGAAACTTGTGTCCCTTAATCTCGATAGCACAATTCTTATAAATGGTTTTGACGGGAATTATCTCATTGTTTGTGATCTCCACATTAAAAGGTATGTCTAAATCTTCGCATGGTATTGACAATTTCTTAGCAAAGCTATTAGACACAAATGAACAAGTAGCACCAGAGTCGAACAACACATATGCATTTAAAGTGTCGATAGGGATGATACCTGTTACCACGTCTGGTGCAGCAACAACATCCCTTGTCGCCATATTAAACGTTCTTGCGGTTGGACGACCTGGACCTCCAGCTCCTGCTACTGTTGGTTTGGGGTTATTGTTTGGGATTTGGTTTCCTCCCCCAAATTGGTTTCTGTTCCTCGGGCAATTCCTAGACACATGCCCCGTTGCACCACAAAGATAGCAAGTAACATTCGGATTACTCTGACGAGTATTATCATTACTCTTTTTAGGACAATAAGAGGAATAATGTCCCTCTTGCCCACAATGGTAACAAGTAACCACCTTCTGGCGACATAACCCTAGGTGATTCTTTCCGCATATGGCACAATGACCCACCTTATTATTATTGTTATGGTTTCTATTGTTGTTATTATTATTGTAATTGTTACCCTTCCTTACAAAATTTGTAGGAACAGTGGCATCCCACTTCCTTTTGTTATTATTAGTACCCCTTGTACTAACTTTCCTTTCAACTTTCCTCCCTCACTCAAACTTCTCTTTTCCTTATGAAATTTTATTAAAGCTTCATTCTCATTTTCAGCTATAATAGCTTTCTCGAGAATTTCTGGAAAAGTTCTCACTTGAAATACTGACAATTTGCTACGAATTTGGGGTTTTAATCCCTCTTCGTATCTCCTAGTCTTTCTTGCCTCTGTATCAACCTGGTGTGGGGCAAACCTGGCTAATTCATTGAACTTGGCCGTATACTGGGATACGGTAAGTTCTCCTTGTTTCAATTCTAAGAATCGTACATCCATACGATCCTTCATTGATTGGGGAAAATAATTTTCGAAGAATAATTCCTTAAACCTGGTCCAAGGAATTATATCCTCACCTGCACGAATTTTTGTATTTTCCCACCAATGGTTTGCCTCACCCTTGAGGAAAAAGGTGGCAAAGATCGTCTTTTGATCTTCGCCAACATTAGTTACCCTGAAAAACTTTTCTATTTTGGTAACCCATGTTTGCGCCTCAATTGGTTCCGCAGCTCCCTTAAATTCCGGTGGTTCAACAAGTTTAAAGTCCTTGAATATTGTACCCTGTGGATTAACTGGGGTGGGTTGAGGTGGTGGACGATTTTGTAAAGTTTCTAAGAGGATATCTACCAACTATTGTGTGGGATTTGGCTCGGTGGTCTCAGTTCGGGCTTGGGTTCTTCGTCCTGATGCCATGGTTCTAAAATAAAGAAAAGCAAGTATAAATACAAAGATATGCTTACATAGAACTAACAACTTGATTATATAAACACAACTTGTATATAACATGCAACAACGATTACATAACCGACTAGTAGTTATACTACTACTAGTTATTACAAGCATTTCCTACTTTACAACTCAAAATTTTGATATCGTACTAAGTACAACACATAAACTTAGACACTACTAAACTGCTCTATTACGCATCCCCTTATCAGCATCTCGTATCATGTGACCGACTACTGCTCTATCAATCATATATTCCTCCTTCTCCTCTTCCACCAGATACCTAAACACTCGTCGCTCTAGGCCATCAAATGCCGCCTTACTCTTCCTATCGGCTCTGTATGCCTGCATCTGTGCCTCCTGTTTCTCCCTCTGTGTGTCCTGAAGGAGTATCCTCAAACGCCGAGTTGTATCTCGCTCACTCTCCAATAATCCTGTCGCTATGTTTGCACGAGAGTTAGCAGCTTCTAACTCTACTGTTGACTGCTATACCAACTCAATGACTATCTCTTCGTGTCTTTCGACACTCATCATTTGGCCTGCTCTAATATCCTCCTCAGAATCAGGGTCTACTAACTGCCCATCTACCGGGTTCTCTGCCTCCTCCGCGTCTAAGATCTCCTCATCATGAATAAGTTCCTCCTCCTCTGGGCCTTCATCCTCTAAATCTAGTTCAGGGGTAGCTGGCTCGTAATCAGGCACCTCATCGGGCTCACTGTCGGATAACCATCCTATGTGTTGGTTTACTCCAGCCATCCTACAAAAGAATTTTAATTTATTTAGTATTTATGGGGAAACAAATTTACACATAAGATAAAGCTTTTAAGATTATTTTATGTATCATTAAGTATTTTACGGACTCAAAGACTATATTCTAAGGTATTTCCTAACTACCTTAGAGCTATAATCTACAGCTCTGATACCAACCTGTGACGCCCCCAAATCTCTACGCTCCCCTGTAGTAGATCTGGTGCTCACGTGGAACTATACAACTATAAATATTCAATAAAATATGACTTCTAGTTATCCAAGGTTCACAGTATCCCATAACAGGTACTAGTTCCGGCCAGAACGTTGTCTGTGTTGGGATACCCTCACTTAGATACATAGATTCATATCTTATGAATATCTCTTTCATATCAATATTCCCTATCTATCTGACATTCACAGTATTAATGATAAGATTGTCCATATAGGACTCTCAACATCATTTAGATACCCTCATTCAGATGTATAGTTCATATAGACACTGTATTTAACTTAGTACAACTATTCTAAAGAATTTAAAGATCAGAGTATAACGCATTCTATAACATAAAGGATCATAATATATTACATAATATTTTGTTCGGTTACATCATTCGTTATACTAAGTTATTACAACAACAAGTCTTTAAAAAGACTTAAAGTATTCAACAATAAACATTAAAGCTAATAAGCATGGCTTTTCCCCTTGTTAGTCCCAGACGTGCCAGGGATATCATTTATAGCTGCAAAAGAAGATATGCGCAAGAATGAGCTACAAATGCTCAGCAAGTTCATTTAAATATATAAACACCATGTGTTTGATTTGAAAGATGTCAATGATGTATACTGAGGGTTCTGTACATGAACCATATATTTTATTTAGTTCTATCAGTCTTTAATGACTTAGAACCATTTGAGTTTTGGATATCTGGTAGGTGATCAGCCTCACCAATATCCTATGAGTATGCATATCATCCTACCAATTTATGTTGATATATTATCAACTGTTCGTCACCTTATATTAAGGGAATTTCGTCACCTTATTTTAAGGGAAAATTTCGGGTTCACCTTACATCAAGGTGTTCCATTTCTCAGTATCAGATGTCGTACCAAACAATTTGGCTTGACACAACAATTTAAGCTCGAACAAGCAATATATGAATAATAATTCATTTCTTAAGTTATGCTGAACAAGAAGCAATAACTTCACAATAATTGATAGCAAGATGTATAATACTTGCTTAATATAAATTGAGAAAGGTTAGGACACTTGCCTTAGCGTAGCTCACTATAATTTTAGTACAATCGGTCAACGCACGTAGTCTACGTATACCAATAATAAGCGTTAGCACGTATATAAACATGTATCACGCTAATCTAAATAAGTTTCATTAAGGTTTGACGTTGATTCGGTATCTCGGTCGCATCCTTAATGGCTAAACACATAGATTGTTCGATAAAACTTCATTTGGAAGTCGAATTATTAGTCTAAATAATTTAATTATTATTTCTAACATTTTTAGAAGCTTCGTATTATTTTTAAATAATTTTTAGAAGCTTGGAAGTATTTTTAAATAATTTTACAAGCTTAGGAATATTTTTAAATGATTTAATTATCATTTAGAATAATTTTAAAACATTTAATATGTTATTTAAATAATTTATTTATCATTTAGAATATTTTTAGATATTTAAAATATTATTTAAATGATTTATTTATCATTTAGAATATTTTTAGATATTTAAAATATTATTTAAATGATTTATTTATCATTTATAATATTTTTAGAAAGATAGAATATTATTTAAATAATTTATTTTATCATTAATAATATTCTTAGAATTTATTTTATCATTATAATAATTTAATTATTACTTATAATAATTTTCAAAACTTAATTTGATATTTAAATGATTTAATTATCATTTAAAGTAATTTTTAAATACTTAATATATTATTTAAATGATTTATTTATCATTAATAATATTTAAATATTTAATATTTTATTTACCTTAATATCATTTTTAAATAATTAATATAATTATTTAATAATTTAATACCATTTTTAAATAATTAAAACAATTATTAAATGATTTATCATAATTATTATTTAATATTTAATTAAATTAAATAATATTTCAGAATATATAAAAATATTAAAAATAATTTTTTTATAATTAAAAATGAATTTTCGGATTTATTTATTAATTATTAATAATTATTTAATATTTATTTATTATTTTATAATTTATTTAATTAATTTTTATTTTATTTTTATTAAAAATCCGTCGCTAAAGGGCTTTAGCGACGGTCTGCTTAGTTTCTTAGGTTTTTGGGTTGGTGTATGCATTTCGTCGCTAAAGGTGTTCTTCATGAAGAACACCTGGTCAACGTCCAACAGTGACTTTTGACCTCAATTTAATTCCAACTGGTTTGATGTTTGTGTTTGATTTTTGTTTGTTGTTATAGCCAACATGGCAGTGTACAACGACATAACAAATTCCATCTTAAAATATATCATAACATGCTAGATATTTATGGTCAAACTACCCCGTTCATGACTGTTCTTGAGTTTCTGGGTAACCCAGAAACTCATCCAGTCATAACGGTCAACGTGGTTTGACTGCTAATTCCGTTTGATTGATTGTTTGTTTATGTGTTTTAATGGTTCAAGATTAAAGTCTATATAGCATACAACAACTTTAAACCAACAAACTACACAAAATATGTCATCTAGGTCATTTCTGGGTTGATCAAAAGTCTTGTCAGACTCTGTCAGAATGTTCTTCATGTTTCTGGGTTACCCAGAAATGAAAATCCGAACGGTCAAAGCACTTTTGACCTATCATATCTTTCATCCTAGTTATTTGTTTGCTATGATACACGTCGGGATTTAAAGATAACATGGTAGGCTACACATATATGCATAAAAACAGATCAAACAACTAATCTAAGAGGATCAAAAGGCCTGACAAAAAGGCCTGTCAGACTGTTCTTGACTGCCAAGAACAGTTTGAGTTTTTAGCTTGATTTTCATACCTATATGTTATGTAAACCTGTTTTGACCGCCCAGATCACTTATTAACACATTAACAAGTATTCCTAAACATCTAAAACACAAAAATTTTCCAGGCTTGAAGATCAAACATAAATTAGGGTTTTGTGCACCTTTTTCTTCAAATTTTGATTTCTGGCTTCTGATTCCGAGCTTGTGGTTGCTAGGGTTTGTTTAGGCTGGATATGTGAGTGTATAAGCTTTAAAATTTCGTAGGTTTAAGGCTCAGCATCTCATTCTATTTATAGCAACTTGAATTAGGGTTTCTTAGGGTTTAATTCCAAATCTTGCCACCAAAAATATCTTCCTACTTAACTTGTGCTGCTTATCATCTGGTGTGATTCATCTACTTGTGCTGGAGTGTGCCAAGCACAAGCTTGCACACTCCTAGCTTCATTTTCATTGGCTAGGATTTTAATTTTTGATTTATTTTACTTACTAATTAAAAGTAGATTTTTGTTAATCATGATTAGGATGTTAATCATGGTTAGTAATACCTTAATTAAGTTAATATATCATAATTAAAGTTTATCATATCATAATTTAGGGTTATTAAACCAAATTAAGGTTTTAGGGTTCCGAATTAGGGTTTAGGGTTTTCAATCCTACAATTAGGGTTTTAATCTTTCGTTTAGGGTTTTAATATAAGTTTAATAATTCATAACTAATATTATGATTCATTACTTAGATCTTAATTATATCAATTAAGATTATTGTACAATAATTAGGGTTTCGATTGGATAATTATTATCAATTAGGGTTTTCAAATTAGGGTTTCTATTTCAGTTTAACATTTTAAACCCTATTTAACTTATTTTAGAATTTTATCAGTTAATATAATATTATATTAATGTCGAAGCACGACAAAGCACTTCGTCAATCCCAAGCACGACACAGCAGCTTACAAAAAAATTTGCCAAAACGCTTCTCGGTGAATTCGCCGGAAGTACGACAAATCATTTTGTCCGATTAAGCACGACACAGCTACTTGGCGAAAATTTTTTATTTGACCTAATTGTTTAATAAAATACACAATCACATAATACCAAGTCAGAACAAGAAATTTCATTTATTAAACACATAATTTACATATACAGATCTTAGTTATCCATCGGTATATTACAAGCTCCAATCTTAGAATTGAAACCCTTATCTGCTCACTTGAAATATGCATATTTAGGGACTAATGAAACTTTACCTGTGATTATTGCTAGTAATCTAACCAAAGTGCAGGAAGAGAAATTGTTAAGAGTCCTAAGGGACCATGTCACAGTGTTTGGTTGGACAATAGCAGATATTAAAGATATAAGCCCCGCAATGTGCATGCATATGATTCTTTTAGATGATGGAGCAAAGCCCACGAGAGAAGCACAACGAAGATTAAATCCACTCATGATGGAGGTAGTCGGGAAGGAGGTTATTAAATTACTTGATGCAGGTATAATATACCCCATCTCCGACAGTTAGTGGGTGAGTCCAGTACAGGTAGTTCCGAAGAAGTCTGGAATAACTATCATCACGAATGATAATAATAAGTTGGTACCCACCCGGATGCAAACAGGATGGAGAGTGTGTATTGACTATAGAAAATTAAATGTTGTAACTAGAAAAGACCATTTTCCTCTTCCCTTTATTGCTCAAATGCCAGAAAGATTAGCGTGGCATACTTATTATTGCTTTCTAGATGGTTTTTCAGGTTATAATCAGATCGTCATTGCGCCCGAAGACCAGGAAAAAACCACATTCACGTGTCCATTTGGTACCTTTGCATACCGGAGGATGTCATTTGGACTTTGCAATGCAGCAGGTACTTTCCAGCGATGCATGGTAAGCATTTTTTCTGATCTTTTAGAAAATTACATCGAGGTCTTTATGGATGATTTCACAGTACATGGTGATTCTTTGGAATTGTGTTTGGATAATCTAACTCGTGTGCTAGATAGATGCTTGGAAATTAACCTTGTTCTTAATTGGAAAAAGTGTCACTTTATGGTAGAACAGGGTATAGTGCTTGGTCATGTTGTGTCAGCTAAAGGTTTAGAAGTTGATAAAGCTAAGATAGATATTGTGTCTGTTTTGCCTTACCCCGCCAGTGTGCGGGAGATTCGCTCTTTTCTTGGACATACAGGTTTCTATCGGAGATTTATCAAGGACTTCTCTAAAATAGCTCTGCCATTATGTAAGTTGTTGTAAAAAGATGTGGAATTCCAGTTCGATGAAGCGTGCAAAGAGGCATGTGACAAGTTGAAGAGCCTATTGACCTCCGCACATGTGATTCAACCGCCAAATTGGAGTCTTCCCTTTGAAATAATGTGTGATGCCAACAATTATGCAGTCGAAGCTGTTTTGGGCCAAAGAGTTGACAAAGTTGTCCATGCCATCTACTACGCCTCTAGAACATTGAATGCATCGCAGATTAACTACTCAATAATAGAAAAAGAACTTTTATCTATTGTTTTTGCTTTAGATAAATTTCGATCTTATTTACTTGGCACTAAAGTTGTAGTTTATTCTAACCATGTAGCTCTCAGGTATTTGTTAACCAAGAAGGACTCTAAACCCAAGATTATCAGATGGATTCTGCTGTTGCAGGAATTTGACTTAGAAATTGAGGATAAGAAGGGAGCGGATAACTTGGTAACAGATCACTTGAGTAGACTGGTAAGAGATGATGAGGCACTACTATTATATGATTCCTTTCCAGATGAGCATCTCTTTTCTATTCAGGAGGAATTATGACACTCCCAAATCCGGGTACTTCATTCGTACAGGATTTGGTGTTCACTATTCAAATAAATCACATCACATCTAACTACCCACTCAAATATAAATGAAAACTCTTAATAAAAATAGAGATCTCCTATTAAAAGGGTTACAATATCTTAATAATATCGATCCTAGGTCATCTAACCTTAAACAAAACATCAATGTGGAAACATAACATAAATAACATTAGTCTATTACATAACATCTTTTAATAAATTAAACAAGTCTTCATCACTTGTTTACTTTGCCTTTGCCCTTACTAATGGATGGCTCATCGACTCTTCCAGCTTAGTTGCAATGTTATTATGCAAGGGTGAGCAACAATTGCCTAGCAAGTATCACAATAAAAATAATAATAACATGCGAATAGTTAATGGATACTGGATAACTGAAAGCTTGACTTTTGAATCAAGATTATAAAACAAGAATCAAAAAAACATCTGAGGGTCACAAGACCATGAACTATGTCCTAGGTTATCAAGTATTTCTACTTTAAACCTTTAACAGTCGTAAGACTATATGGACCTTACTTCTCGTACTTAGGGGCATCAGCCCTTTGTACCATGTATGTGCACAACATCTAAACGCTAACGCGTAAAATAATCCCCTATAAAAGGGTTGTTCATCTCAGCTTGACATCAGAGTCCGCACCAAAGGAAATTTGGTTTGGAATTACTTTAATAACATTTCTAGAATTTAGAACGCTCATCAACTATGGACTAGTCGAATCAATAAGGGTCGCTAGTCAATCAAGGCTCAATAATAAAATGTAAATGGTATTCAAAAACCAAGGACTGAATCTAACAAAGTATACAGTTGAATAAACTCTATTTAACTGAAGTATTATTAAAAGGAATTAGAATATCTCATTTGAATTCATGAACTTGAATGAATTAGGGTTAAGAACTTGCTCAATATAAAGTAGAGTTAAGGAAAACTTGCACTAACGTAAGAAGTTTAGAAACTTACATAAAAGTAATAAGTAAGGATAAGATACTTGCCTCGTGCGTATGCTATAAATTAAAATTCACGTTCCTCAATTAATCCTACATACCATTTAAAGTCACAATACAAATTAATCATAACACAACTAGCATCACGAGTGTCTTCACTCTAGATATGATTAAATTAACCACATGCACGAACCTTAACTCTTAAACATATTATTCGACTTCACAATTAACGAGTTTAAATATATACCCAACTCATCAATTAATCACGTAAAACCATCATTGTCATGTTAATAATTTGTTTTAATAACTCATTACATGATTATTGCATTTTCATGTTCATTAGATTAGGTTACAATTACATTTTCTGGACTTGAACCATTAAATAAAATTTTCTGGGAAAATCTGCTGGCTGGCGTTGCGGCGCAGCCAAAAGGCCTGGAAGCTGGCGCTGCGGTACTGCGGAATTGCGGCGCTGCGGCGCCGCCAAAAGGCCTGCAGCCAGCGCTGCAGCGCGCAGATAAGCCTACTTGGAGGTGCTGCGGCGCGACGCACTAGTTCCAGAATATGAAGTTCGCGAAAAATACAAAACAGGGCCAATAAACTCCAATTTCTTTGTTCATCGCACGAATTACTCATACCCGAACTATGTAATCTTTACAGAAACATTACTACATATATGATATAATTATGCCCAACAAAACAACACAAACATTCAAATTTAAACCCATAAATTCCATGTTCATGCTATTTTTTTCAAAGTTTCACCAAATATCATGAATTCCCACATAACAGATTCGTTATAACACTAAATTAATCCGTTTAAGTTTTGTTTTCTTTGTTTTTACATGTATAAACATAATCAATAATCAATTTACCGATTAATATGCAAATCAAGCATCAATTTTCATACATATAAGCCATATTCAAATATACATTGTTCCTCTGTAAGTTTCAAAACTCCAATTAAAAGCATAATCTCATGAATTTGATTACTCTACATCAAATACAAATCATATAAAATAGATTATGCACATTAATAAGCATATAACATCATGTTCTTAACAATTTAGCACCAAAATCAATTTATAGAGAACCCAACTTAACTTTTCATGGAGAAACTCAAGAGCGTAAATTAAAAACTTAAATTAAAAGAATTACCTTTGATTAGTGGTTTAAATTATGCAGGAAGATGAAGGAAACTCTCTAATTCTCCAAATTTTCTCAAATTTCTCTCTTTTTCTCTTTGTGTTTTCTCTGATCCAACTTAGAAAAATAAAATACTGATAATAAGAATACGTATAATTTAACTGATGAATACATGGGTGTCAGTTAAGCGCATAATGGTTTAACTGCTCCCATGTTCTTAAGGCCTTGTTTGGTTTGCTATTTAAAAACTCCTTTTTAGTTTATTTTAATTAACTAGTTTATTATATAGTTTATTGTCATAATTTAATAAACAAATTATATTACAATTAAATAAAAGTACTACTACTCAATAAATAAATTAATCATATAATAAAATTCTCATTTATTTTATTATAACAAATCAATAAATCTCTAATTAATTATTAAACTAATTAGGGCAACGTCACAATTAATAAATAACTAATTTAATTAAATTATCTCAATTAAATTCACACATTGTATCATAAGATTATTTCGCATTAATATAATCTCATAATTAATAAATAACTCATTTAATTAAATTATCTCAATTAAATTTACACATTGCATCATAAGATTATATCACATTAATATAATCCATATAACACATTTAATTAAATTAATCTACAACAATTTCATCAAATATTTATTTAGCTCAATAAATAAATCACACAAATATTTATTTAATTCAATAAATATTTAAAGATTAAATATAAAATTCTCGTTCGTTACATCTTTGCACCCTTAAAAGGATTCTGTCCCCAGAATCACGACTCAATTAATTCGTCCCGTTACATTCTCTCCCCTTACAAAGATTTTGTCCTCAGAATCGCTACACATAGACTAAGCAAATAATTAAGGATAATTTTTCATCATTTGATCTTCGAGTTCCCACGTAGCTTCTTCAGCGTAGTGGTTCCTCCAGATCACCTTTACAGAAGGTATAACTTTATTTCTGAGTACTTGTTCTTTCCTGTCAACTATCTGAACATGCTCTTCTTCGTAAGATAAATCTTTTTCAAATTGCAGGGGTTCATATTCTATGACATGCTTGTAGTCGGGTTTGTATGGTCGTCACACCGAGACATGAAAAACATTGTGGATGTGTTCTAATGCCGAAGGTAAAGCTACTTCATACGCGACCTCACCAACTCTTCGTAACACTTCAAAGGGTCCAATGAACCTCGGGCTCAGTTTCCCCTTTTTACCAAATTGAATTTTCCCTTTCCAGGGAGATACTTTTAAGAAAACGAAGCAACCACTTTCAAATTCTCGATTCTTGCGTTGGTGATCGGCATATTTCTTCTGTCTATCCTGAGCGACTATCAATCTCGCCCTGATCACATTGACGATTTCTGCAGTCTGTTGTACTAGTTCCGGTCCTAGTAATTGACATTCGCCAACTTCGTCCCAGCATAATGGAGTTCTGCACTTTCTGCCGTACAACGCTTCATAAGGCGGCATGCCAATACTTGCGTGGTGACTGTTATTGTAAGCAAATTCCACCAATGGTAGATGATCGTCCCAATTTCCTTTGAAATCCAGGATGCCAGCTCTTAACATATCTTCCAATGTCTGAATCGTTCTTTCGCTCTGTCCGTCGGTCTGTGGATGATATGCCGTACTCACAAGTAACGACGTCCTCATGCATTCTTGTAGTTGCTTCCAGAAATTTAATGTGAATCGCGGATCCCTATTTGAGACGATAGAAACTGGAATACCGTGCCTCGAAACGATCTCTTTCACATACAACTTTGCTAACTGATCTAAGTTGAATCTGATTTTGATCGGTAAGAAATGTGCTAATTTCATCAGTCGATCTACGATAACCCAAACTGCGTCAAACCCTTTTTGAGTCGTCGAAAGACCTACTAACGAAATCCATTGTGATATGTTCCCATTTCCATTCTGGGATTTCTAACGGTTGTAATAGCCCACTCGATCTCTGATGTTCTGCTTTCACTTTCTGTCATATCAAGCATTTGGCTACAAAATCTGCAACGTCCCTTTTCATATTCGACCACCATAAATACTGTCGGATATCCTGATACATCTTCATACTTCCCGGATGAATCGAATATCTCGAACTATGAGCCTCGCTTAAAATTTCCTCCTTAACCTCTGGTACTGATGGAACCCAAATTCTTCCCTCGAATCTCAATAATCCTTCATTATCAACTTTGAATTTCGCTTCATCACCTTCAGATATTCTTTTCCTGATTTCCCCACATTCCTCATCCTGAAGTTGAGCTCCCTTAACCTTATCCACTAAAGTTGGGCCGATTCCCAAGTGAAATAATTTTTTGTTAGATTCCTTAGGATATTTCACCTCCAACTCCAGTTTTGCCATAGCTGTAATTAGCTCGTCCTGAGCGGTTAACATAGACAGTTTCTCCCGACCCTTCCTTCTTAAGGCGTTGGCCACAACGTTAGCTTTACCCGGATGGTATAAAATCTCGCAGTCGTAGTCTTTTATCAATTCCAACCATCTCCTCTGTCGCATGTTTAGGTCCTTCTGTGTGAAAATATATTTCAGACTCTTGTGGTCTGTATATATTTCACACTTCTCCCCGTAAAGATAGTGTCTCCAGATCTTCAAAGCAAACACTACCGCGGCCAGTTCTAGGTCGGATACCCCTTCTCATAGTCCTTTAATTGTTGTGACGCATACACACTGACCTTACCATTTTGCATAAACACACAGCCTAGTCCTTTATGCGATGCATCACTATACACCACAAAATTTCCTCTACTATCTGGTAGAGACAACACAAGTGTCGTACTCAACCTTTTCTTTAATTCTTGAAAACTTTCCTCACACTTTTCCGTCCAAACGAACTTTACCGTTTTTCTAGTCAAATTCGTTAATGGAGTCGCAATTTTGGAAAAATCCTGAATGAACCCTCTGTAATAACCTGCCAATCCTAGAAAACTCCTTACTGCTGACGGTGTTTTCGACTGATCCCAGTTAAGCACAGCTTCAACCTTTGACGGATCTACCAAAATTCCATCCTTGTCAATCACATGTCCAAGAAATTGCACCCATTCTATCCAGAATTCACATTTTGAAAACTTAGCATACAACTTCCCTCTTCTTAATACTTCCAATGTCGCCTTTAAATGCTCTTATATGCTCGTCCTTGGTTTTGGAATATATTAGAATATCATCGATGAACACTACTATAAACTTATTTACAAACGGATTAAACACCCTATTCATTAGGTCCATGAACGCTGCAGGAGCATTCGTTAGACCAAATGACATTACCAGAAACTCGTACTGACCATAACGAGTCCTGAATGCTGTCTTCGGCCCATCTTCCTTCCTCACTTCAATTGATGGTAACCACTTCTCAAATCTATCTTCGAGAAATACCTAGCTCCTTTCAATTGATCGAACAAGTTATCAATCCTTGGCAATGGGTCCTTATTCTTAATCGTGACCTTGTTCAACTCTCTGTAATCAATGCAAAGTCGCATCAATGCATCCTTCTTCTTAACAAATAATATCGGCGCTCCCCACGGCGATACGCTCGGCTGGATATACTTTTTGTCTAAAAGTTCTTGCAGTTGCACCATCAATTCTTTCATCTCTACTGGAGCCATACGGTACGGACCCTTCGATATAGGGGCAGTCCCTGGTACCAAATCGATTACGAATTCCACTTCCCTATCTGGCGGAAGTCTTGGCGACTCATCTGAAAATACGTCTACAAAGTCTCTTACGACTGGTATCTCTTCTAATTTTAGACTCTCTTTTTGAGTATCAACTATGTAGGCTAAGTAACCCACACAACCTTGTCTCAACAACTTCTTGGCCTACATCATCGTCAGACAAATCGCTTGCTTAGGCAACTTGCTGCCATAAAATACTAACTTTGACGGAGTCATAAGGTTAATATGTTTCTTTTGGCAACCAATTATCGCCCCATTATTGAATAGCCAATCCATTCCCAAAATAACATCAAATTCCCCAAGTTTGATTGGGATCAGATCTACAGTCATTACGTTTCCCTTAACATCCACTCTACATTCTTGTGTACGTACCTAACATCAATTACCTCCCTATTCGTAATTTCTATGTTCAAAGGGTAATCTAATTCCTCCTTAGGCAAATCTAAATTCTTAGCAAAGTCATCAGATATAAATAAGCAAGTAGCACCCGAATCAAATAATACATAAGCATTTATATTATTCATCGGAATGATACCTGACACCACATCACGTGACAGTACGGCGTCCTGCACGGTCATGTTGAAAGTCCTGGTGGTAGGTCGGTTTGTCGGTGCTGATCTAGTTATGGTTAACATGCTACCACCACTGTTTCCCCTATTTTCTCCTGTTCTTACTCATCCTGCTACCTTCTTTGGACAATCCCTAGCTAGATGATCCTTTGACCCGCAAGTGAAGCAAGCGCCCTTCTTAGGATTAAGACAATTCGGTTGACCACAATTGTATCAAACCCTCTTCCCCTTCAGGTATATCCCCATGTGATTCTTCCTGCATGTAACACACGCCTCCACTTTCTTCTTCTGACCTCCCTATTGATTCCCAGCAGATCTGTTATCATTCCACTTTCTCTTCTGGTTGTGACCACCACTATTACTACCACTCACTTTATTATTCTCATTTTTGCCCTTCTTCTTCTTCTGCTCCTGGTTATACTTAGTCAGAGCGTCGCTCCCAGCTTTAGCGATAATCTCCTTCTCCAAAACTCCTACAAAAGTGTTCAATTGGAACATTGACACTTGCTATACAACCTGTTCAAATCTCCTCGCCTTCCTCTCGTCGGTATTCACCTGATAGGTTGCGAACCTAGCCTACTCGTTGAACTTCGCAGCGTATTCCGGTACAGACATGGTACCCTGTTTCAGCTCCAGGAATTGAACCTCCATCTGATTACGCGAGCTTGTCGGAAAGTACATCTCAAAGAACATCTCCTTAAACATATCACATGCAATTACACCCTGACCTCCTCGAACCTTATTCGCTTGCCACCAGTAGCTGGCCTTTGACTTAAGCATGAATGTTGTAAAGGCAGTTTTTTGGTCATCATTAACCCTAGCAATGTCGAATACCTTCTCTATTTCCATCACCCAAGTTTGGGCTTTGATTGGGTTCATGGAACCCCTAAACTCTGGCGGTCCTACCACTTTGAAATCCTTAAATGACGTAACTGGTTGGGAGCTGTCGTTTTACACTCCAAAATTAATACCTTACTAACACTCTACTAACACAAAACTTAGTATAATGACAAGCAAGGATCGATCCCACAGAGAAGTGAATTAGTCTTTTACTTATTCTAATGTTCCTTTTATTTCTATTAAAGGGGGGTTTTGAGTTTGATTCACTAAGACAACAAAAGTAATTAAGAGTGATCAATGAATAAAAAGCTTCAGTTCTTCAGTTCAGTATCACCTTAGCACAATTATGGAAAAGTCAAGTTTAACAATATTTATCCTTCAATGAGATTAATAACCCTAGATAACCGCAATCGCTAATTATCCGAAATTCTCCTTATGTGTAAATCAAATGTGACAATCGCCTCAAGAGACCCTAACTATCATATAACCTAGTGTTAGGTTTGTATATAGCGCGAACATGCAATCAAATTACATAAATAGTGCGGAAGCGCGATAAAATCGGATTTTAAAATTTTATACAAACCATCACCAAGATCAATCCTTGTGCTCAATTAACGATATAAACGAAAGATAAAGAGAATAAGAATTATACCCTCGTAAAACAAAGCTTCCTCGGGTACAAGTTCAACTCCTAGTCCTTCGTGTTCTCCTCGAATGCTACGATGTGATTCCTTCCTTTGATCAACGTTAGCCACCCAAGTGTTTGGCTTCTAGAGGTGATCCACCAAGGAAGAACAAGTATTCAAGAAGTTGGGTATTTGGCAAAACCCTAGTTTCTATCTCTATAGAAATAGTAAGTACTCTCCACAATCTAATGCAAGAGTGTGTAACCCCAATCTATGATAAGACTCCTCTTATTTATAGATGTAGGAATAACCCTTCCCTAAACTATTTAGGATTAGGGTTTCTATTATAATTAAACTCCTTTAATTATTTATGCTCCTAATCCAATTAGGATTTCATGGAAGAGTACTTCTATTAATTAATTCCCAATCCCTATTAGGAATTAAATAATAGTAAAAGTAATAATAATAATAATAAGACTCCTCTTATTAATTTAAATTTAATATTTCCAAAATATTAAATAATAAATATTAAGCTATTTAATTTATTCTATCTCCATAGACTAAATTAAATACACTTAACTTATTATTACAATTATGCCATTTACTTCTTAAATAAATATTTTCCTTTTGCGGTGTGACCATTTAGGTTCTCCATATTAAACCGGTTCAATTAGAACAATTCTAATCTTATTTAAATAAATAAATTAAACTATTTAATTCATTTAAATAAATAATATTTATTCTACAATAAGGGTAAGCCCCCTTAGCGATCAACGACTTTCCAGATAATATAGATTTCATCATTAATCACAAAAGAACCTTTGAGTAAATAGTTACCGTATAATTCAATCCTTCTACCATACAATGTCCCAATTAAATATAAGACATGGATTTACTGTCAAGTCTTATTTTATTTAATTATATGTATTTCGATTCCCAAATGCACAACTCTAATTAATGCAAATTAGAAACTCCTTTCTAATTTCATTCTGCCTTGGCCAAGGACTACTGAGTTATCATTTATCGAATCACATAGGACATTCACATCTTTTACTAGACGAGGTAGATTCTTTGTTGATCATTCACCTATCTCCATGTATAACTAATTATACCCAATCATACCCTTTGATATACCCCAAAGGTCTTAAGGGACATGTCAAAGTATAACTCATCATACACAAGATACTATGATGATCTCAAGTCCAAGGATCACTTGTACAACTATCACTATAGGAATTCCTATTGACAGGCGAGTAAAACTCCATTAGGTATTCCTTAGCGAGCCACGTTCAGTGAACTTATTCTCCAATAAGCACCTACATACTTGCTTTAGTGTCTCCACACAAATGATTATGAGATCAATCATCCTCTTCCTAAGAGCAAGCAACGTATGTACTAATCTATCCGGATTCACTAATCCCCAATTTAGTAATCCAACGATTAGGAACAATTTTAGTTTGTGAGCTATCTTGAATTTAGATCTCATTAGCATGATCACCATCATGATTCTAAAAGCATTGCTCAAAACTATGGGTTTATCACATTTAATATAACAGCACTATGTAGATAATGTAAAATGCCTTTTAAGAAAATCAATTCTTTTATTAATAAATGAATAAGATTACAAAGTATATGCTACATCATATCAAATATGATTGGCTTGTGTGCATACTACTTCAATCTCCCACTTGCACTAAAGTCAATCGCCATGGTATCTAATACCCATCTTCTCTAAGTGACGATCAAACTGCTGTTGAGTTAAAGCTTTAGTAAATGGATCTGCAATGTTGTCTTGAGAGTCCACACGCTCCAGGGTGACATCTCCTCTTTCAATGATCTCTCTAATCAAATGAAACCGCCGCAACACGTGTTTGGATTTCTGATGAGACCTGGGTTCCTTAGCCTGTGCAACAGCTCCGTAGTTGTCACAGAATAAAGGTACTGCTCCTCTAATGTTAGGAACCACTCCAAGTTCAGTTATGAACTTCTTCATCCAAACAGCTTCCTTTGCAGCTTCACTTGCAGCTATGTACTCTGCCTCTGTCACCGAATCAGCAACTGTTTGCTGCTTGGAACTCTTCCAACTCACTACGCCACCGTTTAAGGTAAACACGTACCCTGAAACGGATTTACTGTCATCTTGGTCCGTTTGAAAACTTGAGTCTGTATAGCCCTCTAGTTTCAATTCAGACCCACCGTAGACAAGAAATACATCCTTAGTTCTTCTCAAGTACTTTAGAATGTTTTTCACTGCCTTCCAGTGCTCTTCTCCTGGATTCGACTGATATCTGCTGGTTACACTAAGTGCATGAGCGACATCTGGTCTAGTACATATCATACCGTACATGATAGATCCTATTGCGGAAGCATAAGGAATCTTACTCATACGGTCTCTCTCCTCAGGTGTATTTGGGGCCTGTTTCTTGGAGAGATGTATTCCATGGCTCATCGGCATGAGACCTCTCTTGGAATCTTCCATGCTAAACTTCTTTAGCATCGAGTCAATGTACTTTCCTTGGGTCAAGCCTAGCATCCTTTTAGATCTATCTCTATAGATCTTTATCCCCAAAATATAGGATGCCTCACCCAAGTCCTTCATGGAGAAGTGTTTAGATAACCAAATTTTGATCGACTTAGCATAGGAACATCATTCCCTATCAGTAATATATCATCAACATATAATACAAGGAATGAAACAGCGCTCCCACTAACCTTCTTGTACACACAAGGTTCATCCTCATTTTTGATAAAATCAAACCTTTTGATTATCTCATCAAAACGGATGTTCCACCTTCGAGAATCTTGCTTCAATCCATAAATGGATCGTTGTAGCTTACAGACTTGGTTTGTTCCAACCATTGAAACAAAACCCTCTGGCTGTATCATATATACATTCTCCTCAAGCTCTCCATTGAGGAAGGCCGTTTTCACGTCCATTTGCCAGATCTCGTAGTCATAATAAGCTGCAATTACAAGCAAAATCCGAATGGACTTGAGCATAGTTACTGGTGAGAAGGTTTCATCATAGTCAACTCCTTGTCTTTGTTTGAAACCTTTTGCAACCAGTCGGGCCTTATAGGTCTCTACCTTGCCATCTGCTCTAGTCTTTCTCTTAAAGACCCATTTACACCCAATAGGGTTAATGCCCTCAGGTGGTGAAACCAAAGTCCATACTTGGTTTTCATATATGGAGTCCATCTCGGATTTCATGGCTTCTAGCCATTTCTCTGAGTCTTCACTACTCACAGCCTCTTCGTAAGTCAATGGATCATCATCATCTATGATGCGTACCTCATCATCATCCTCTATGATGAATCCATACCTCTCAGGTATCTTCGGTACTCTTCTAGATTTACGAATAGGTAGTGGTACAGTAGGTTCTTCTACTTGGTTAGGTACCTGACTTTGATCCGTAGTATTTTGTGGTTCTTGAACTTCTTCAAGATATATCTTACTCCCACTGACCCCTTCAAGGATAAACTCCTTTTCCAAGAAGGCAGCATGTTTTGCAACAAACACCTTTTGATCAGTAGGATGATAGAAATAATACCCTAATGTTTCTTTAGGGTATCCCACAAATCCACATTTGTCAGATCTAGTCTTCAGCTTATCATGCTCAAACCTTTTGACATAAGCTGGACAACCCCAAGTCTTAACATGCTTAAGATTTGGTTTCCTCCCTGTCTATATCTCATATGGAGTCTTTGGGACGGATTTGGTAGGTACCTTATTAAATAGGTATGCAGCCGATTCTAGGGCATAACCCCAGAAGGATACTGGAAGGTCGGTAAAACTCATCATGGAACGAACCATGTCCAACAATGTTCGATTTCTCCTTTCAGATACACCATTCAACTGTGGCGTTCCTGGTGGAGTCCATTGTGAGATTATACCATTTTCTTTGAGACAATTGAGAAACTCATTGGTCAAGTATTCCCCTCCTCGATCCGATCGAAGAATCTTAATACTCTTACCAGTTTGTTTCTCTACTTCACTTCTGAATTCTTTGAACTTTTCAAACGATTCAGATTTGTATTTCATTAAATACACATATCCAAATCTAGAATGATCATCAGTGAAAGTAATAAAATAAGAATACCCTCCTCGTGCATTCGTTGTCATAGGTCCACAAACGTCTGTGTGTACCAACGCTAACAACCTTGTAACTCTTTCTCCTTTTCCAGTAAAAGGAGATTTAGTCATTTTACCTAAGAGACAAGATTCACAAGTTGGATATGATTCATAATCAGATAGCTCTAAAAGCCCATCCTTATGCAACTTGGATAATCTTGTTTCATTGATATGACCGAGTCTACAGTGCCACATAAAGGTATAATTAACATCATCTCTTTTTCTTTTCTTAGTTTGTTCAATTTGAAGTATATTTTCATTCAAGTCAAGTATGTAAAGTCCATTCAGTAAATTGCCAACACCATATAAAACATTTTTATTATAAATAGAACAACTGTTGTTCTTTATTATAATATCAAAACCATCCATATCCAATACAGAAATTGAAATAATGTGTCTAATGAGTGTTGGAACATAATAACAATTATTTAAACTAATGAACTTGCCCGAAGGCAGTGCTAAACAATAAGTCCCTACAGCCAATGCAGCAACCTTTGCTCCATTTTCCACTCGTAGGACGACTTCATCCTTGTTCAGCTTCCTACTTCTGCTTAGTCCATGCATATTATTACATATGTGAGAACTACAGCCGGTATCCAATACCCAAGTAGAATTTTGACTTTCAGAAAAATTAATTTCAATCATGAACAAACCTAGATCGGAAGTCGAAGCTTCTCCAAGCTTCTTTTGGTCCGCAAGATGCTCCTTGCAGTTCCTCTTCCAATGTCCCGGCTTATTGCAATGGTAGCAAATTCCCTTGCTATCTGGATCAGGTTTCTTATTATCCTTTCTCTTCGCCTTGCCCTTAGCCTTCTTGTTTTTCTTCTTTTCAGAAGATACCTTGGGCCTCTTCCTTTTCTTGGAAGAATCATCCACTAGTAAGACTTGGTTCTTGTTGGATGAGAAGTGACCTTCAGCAGTTTTCAGCATGTTAAGTAACTCAGGCAAGCTGACGTCCAACTTATTCATGTGAAAATTCACAACAAATTGTGAGAAGGTGTCCGGGAGTGACTGGAAGAACAAATCTTGACTTAACTCCCCATCCATCACGAACCCAAGCTGTCCAAGTTGTTCAATCAGATTGATCATCTTAAGGACATGAGTCTCAACAGCAGTGCCCTCGGTCATACGAGATCGGAAGAGCTCCTTAGATATCTGATATCTAGCAGTCCTACTTTGCTCACCATACAACTCTTTAAGGTGCAGCAATATAGTAGGAGCATCAATAGTTTCATGCTGACGCTGAAGCTCGTTACTCATGGATGCGAGCATGATGCATTGAGCCAAGATTGCATCATCTTGCCACTTTCTAAAAGTAGCAATCTCTTCCTCAGAGGCTGTTTCTGCAACACTTGCAAGGACTGGCGAATTTAGGACATAAGAAATCTTTTCAGCAGTGAGAACAATTCTCAGATTCCTTAACCAGTCCGTGTAATTCGGTCCGGTCAATTTGTTAGCATCAAGTATGCTACGCAGTGATAGTGAGTTTGACATTTTTAAATTCTGCATGTGAAATAGACAACATTTTAGCATTCATTCATTTAATTAATTACCAAAATAAATTAGGTCTTTATTTAAATTGGTATCTCCCACTATTTTTCATCAAACTATATTACCCTCAATATATATAGTTCGGCAAATCTAATTAAAGTTTTGCTAGTGAGATTAAGGACCCCATTTCAAATGTATATAGGCTTGTGGTGACACAACAAACGATATATAAATAAATAGGTAGACAACTATTGTCAATTACATCACTCTGTAACTCCTTTTATTTTGCCTTTTAGATTATTTTGATCAAGTGGTGACACATACGAATCAAAATTATCCAAGTTAAGTCCAACCTAGCACTTCTGTCGACGCCGGTTTTTCGTCTCTTCCGATTTTAGCCCTTTTGATTAAATAATTTTTGGAAAAGGTCGGCATTGATGTCGACGGGGTTTTGAAAGATCGTTTTTTTATGATGAGCCAATTAACCAGAGTCGCCAGTTGGTATATTTGAAATGGATGTACCAACTCATCCGAGTTTTCGTTTTTTATAAATCGATGGCTCATATGTGACTCCAAATTAATTGGTCTGCGAACCGAGATTCATAAAGTTCGGGGGCTTGCTTAAGCGAGGGGAAGGTGTTAGGCACCCCCCGACTTCCGTGAAACACGGTTACCGCCACCTTAATACTTTCCTATCCTTTAATTCATAAAACGTGTACGTGTGCGTGTGTGTGTGTGTGTGCCTATGTGAATGTTGTGGTGAGTTCGTATAAAAGAATCATTTGGATTTTTAGGGAAAGTCGTGCTTTAATTTGAGAACGCTTCGGAATGTCTTTTCGGCATACACGAGAAAGCCCTATTTCTTTAATGAGAAAGGTTTGATTTTAATTGGCAAAAGCTATGAGATTTTTCATTAAGTGTTGTTTTGGCAAAACACGAATTTGTTAAACCTTAGCCCAAATAGGAATCGAGATTTATACGTTGCCTTCATAAACGATGGGCAATTTCCAAGATCTCTTTCGCCCTATGAATCAAGGTTTAATAAAACATTTATTTCTCTTTCGTAAAACCATTTTCATGACATTAAAAGAAAACAACTTCTCTTTAGCTTTCTCGTAGAATAGGAATCGACTTTCATTAGCATTTCCAATTTTTAGCCTCGTGATACTAATATCCTACTTTGATTGATTTTAGAAAAATCTTTATTGTTTTGGCTTTGAAATCCTTTGGTGTTACAAATCAAATTAAACACAAAACGCATAGGGGGCTATTCACGGGCATGTAAGCCATCAAAATAACCCCGAATGCCAACAATCACATGTTTCACTACTACGGGGCCTTAAACCCGATTCTCGCCTTAGCGTCGTTTTAAGGCCCGACGATTACATGTTACAAAAACGAGCACCTTGAATCTATTACATGCATCAAAACGTCCATCATCGGATTTGGACCACGGGGTCGCGTTCCTAGGCTCACACCCGATATTGGTACATGCTCGCAAAATGAAACCACAAGGCTAACCAACACGAATTTATCTAATACACCATGATACCCAACAATGATAATCTAAATAAATTACACCCAATAAATCATCATAAACAAGCTAGAAATTTCACCACTAGAATATCCTCGGTTATTAGGAAGAATTTTGTTCCGATGGAACCCTCACTAATAATCCCTAATCCATTATCTCACCATAAATTTCATGAAAATTACATTTAATTCAACCAAATGATATGATATAAATTACTAGAACAAAGGAAATTTTCACCTTGCAATTGATATCAAATGGATGTGAACTTGTGTATTTGAATAGGATGAGGAGTATATTTGATACAATCAAAATCAAAAGAATATAAATCCTCTCCTTTTTTCTCTCTTTTCTTCCTATTTGGTTGTAAATTTTTGCTCTTTTTCCTCTCTATTTCCGTGCTCTTTTGCTGCCGAATTCTTCTTCTTTCCTCAAATTCTTTCAACCTTCAACCTCCTGTATGCTGCAACGAAACTGAGCTGAAATAGGCTGGCCAAAGCCAGCCGCCTGCCTTCCACTCACCTGATTTCGAGTTCCGTGTTTCGAGTTCCGTGTTTTCAAAAGGCGCACTATTTGGCCGTAGATCAATCCGCGGCTGGACGGTTTGACTTTCTCGATTTTCGTGCCACGCCTCGATTTTCGTGCCGTAACGTCGGTTTTCGCTGATAGGCTCGTATTCTGCAGTCCAGGAATTTCCGGGAGACGTGCCACCTTATTCGGGAATGCCCGTTTCAGATGGCTTTATTGTCACGTTAGGCTTTGGTCGCCAATCATTGCGGTGGTGTTGGACGTTCGCACTTGTGCCCCCTCCTTCGCTCCCGCAAGCCGATTCAATTGACGATTTTTCCCTCCTGTCATGGTTAGTACAGGGAACGCAAAAATTGGGTGTCTACAGCTGCCCCTCTTTATCATGTTTATGCAATGTTTGAATGAAATGAACAGGATAAAGAATAGACACTCGATGCATGAATGACAATGCACAAGGATGACAATACATACGTGATGCAACTCATATGATTTATGATGCAACGTAAGATGCAATGGATGCAAAACATTCATAAAAGGGTGTAGATGCGGATGATCGTCTTGTCGGGGCCGGGTTTCGTCGCCGGTCACCCATCTCGTAATCGCCGGTTATCGTCGCCGATCGATTGTCTTGTCGGGGCCGGGTATCGTCGCCGGTCACCCATCTCGTAACCCCCGGTTATCGTCGCCGGTTGGTTATCCTGTCAGAGCCAATTTTTCGTCGCCGGACATCCATCTCGTAATCGCCGGTTATCATCGCTGGTCGATTGTCTCGTCGGGGCCGGGTATCGTCGCCGGTCACCCATCTCGTAACCCCCGATTATCGTCACCGGTTGGTTATCCTGTCGGAGCCGGTTTTCGTCACCGGACATCCATCTCATAATCGCCGGTTATCGTCGCCGGTCGATTGTCTTGTCGGGGCCGGGTATCGTCGCCGGTCACCCATCTCGTAACCCCCGGTTATCGTCGCCGGTTGGTTATCCTGTCGGAGCCGGTTTTCGTCGCCGGACATCCATCTTGTAATCGCCGGTTATCGTCGCCGGTCGATTGTCTGTCGGGGCCGGGTATCGTCGCCGGTCACCCATCTCGTAACCCCCGGTTATCGTCGCCGGTTGGTTATCCTGTCGGAGCCGGTTTTCGTCGCCGGACATCCATCTCGTAATCGCCGGTTATCGTTGCCGGTCGATTGTCTTTCGGGGCCGGGTATCGTCGCCGGTCACCCATCTCGTAACCCCCGGTTATCGTTGCCGGTTGGTTATCCTGTCGGAGCCGGTTTTCGTCACCGGACATCCATCTCGTAATCGCCGGTTATCGTCGCCGGTCGATTGTCTATCGGGGCCGGGTATCGTCGCCAGTCACCCATCTCGTAACCCCCGGTTAACGCCGCCGGTTGGTTATCCTGTCGGAGCCGGTTTTCATCGCCAGACATCCATCTCGTAATCGCCGGTTGTCGTTGCCGGTCGATTGTCTCGTCGGGGCCGGGTATCGTCGCCGGTTACCCATCTCGTATCCCCCGGTTATCATCGCCGGTTAGTGATCTTGTCGGAGCCAGTTTTTGTCGCCGGACATCCATCTCGTAATCGCCGGTTATCATCGCCGGTCGATTGTCTGCGAGTGCCGGGCCTCATATCCGATCATTCGGTCGAATTGAGAAGCCGTGCTCGACATCCGATTCATCAAAATCTCGTATTTTATTATCAGATTATGAGTCAAATGGGCTTTAGAGTCGATTAAGCTTGTAATGGACCAAGGTGGGATCACTGGGCCCAGCCGCAGATGGATCTGCGGCCAGCCGCAGATGGATCTGCGGCCAGCAGCAGATTGATCTGCGGCCAAGATCGGGCATAAGAGCGGCCAGCCGCTTCCCAGATCTGTCACTTTCATTCGTACCCCATGCGATTTTCAGACCCTTGCACGCCCTTTTGTCGAGCTTTCCAACCTTTCTGCAAAAACTGCTCCGGTAGGATCGATCTACGCGTTACAGGTAACTCTTTGACCGTTCACTTTTCAATTTCGTCAATGTTTTGCTATACATTAGGCTATTTACATGCTATATACAGAAATGTATGCTTTACAATACTATGCTATGTATTATCATATACACATGCTATGTATCAACTGTGTGAGTCCTATTTTATGCTCATGATGCGGTCCCACATATCTATTGTTCCTTTTTTGAAAGAAAATCATGCATTATGGTCCTTTACATGCTGTAATTACACATATGAATGCAACTTTGATATGTTTGAGGCTTGGATTGATGGAAAACATGTTTGGCTTATGCTTGGGATGTCCATTTTACAAACGGAACTCTGCCGATTTTTTTTTTCATGCACATACCATAACATGCATCATTAATTCTACAATAAATATTGGAATATTTGTGACATAATTAATTAAAAAAGGGAACTTACCTTCCTCATTGCCTAATATTCCATTCCAGCTATGGATCCCGACGATCCTAGTAGCTCCTCTGCGTCTCGGACCTCGAGTGTTCACCGTCGTAGGGTTGCACCTGCCCCTGTTCTTCCTCGGACCCATCAGGCTCGTCGCTTGGCGGAGGCTGTCATCTGTCCTGATCACCCGGACGTTGAGGAGGCTGTTCTTCGGGAGGTTGCGGCAGAGGGGCCATCCTCCAGCACACCGGCTCCATCTCCTCATAGCACCCCGTCTGGCGCGTCTGTGCAGATACCCGATCTATTGGGTCGGGATCTTAGTCGTCACCCCTCAGCATCTCTCGTGGCTAACGAGGTATATTCAGTTCTATTCTCATTTCATTCCCAATTTCTCAATTTACCTTTTATCTGGACTAACCCATTGGTGATTGCCCTAGGTGCCCGAGTTTACTCAGCCGAGGGGTAACTGGTTCAACATATATTCCCTCTATACAGCTCTGCACAGTGAATACCGGGCGGTGGTGGACTCCTGGGGCCTTCGTCATTTCTTCACCATTATTCCCCGCCAGTGCCCCTGGGGTTACATGAGGGCTTTGTCCGAGAGATGGTTTCACCAGACCCAGTCCCTTCACCTTCTTGACTGTGAGGTCGTGCTGACTCCCTGTGACTGGAGGTACATCACGGGCATCGAGTTCACTGGATCCCGCGTCCCTCTGGATCTTGACATCACTCCAGCGGAGGTCCGGGCTTTATTGGGCTTCACCGCTGAGGACCGGGTCTTTAAGGCCCGTAACATTCGGTCCGGTGCTTTGGCTGTCGATGTTGTCGGGGGTCTGTACGCACTGCCTATTCCAGCGGATCAGGGCACTCGAGACATTCTGCTACGACGCTTGTTCCTGACCATTATGAGGGGTTGTTTCCTAGGGAACAACTCCTCTACCATCCACTTCAGTGTCGTAGGGGCTGTCAGAGACATAGACCGGATCAGTGACTATGATTGGGGGTCTTTCACCTTTGCTTATTTCCTCCACGGTCTTCGTCTACGTTCGGAGGGCCAGACAGACGCTTGGCTCGGATTCTATCACTTCTTGTTGGTGAGGCTTATCCTCCTCTTTTCTTACTGGACTTTCCTTCATTTATTTCTCTTTTCTGCATTTGTCGGTTGCTCATGCTTTTCATTGTTCCTGTTCGCAGTTCTGGGCCTACGAGCGTCTTCCATGTCTGAGGCCTGTCACTACTCTTGGCCTGGACACTTATCCCTGGGGCCGACGATGGCATCATAGCACTTTGGAGGAGGTCCCGGTATCTGGCAGCTTTGCACACTGCCGCATCCAGCTGGAGCTGATCACGGCTGCTGATGTCGTCTCGGTTCCCTAACTCTCCGAGCATCTGACTGCGGGGTTTGCTGATGGGCATCCTTCTGGCCCGGAGTTCGAGCTTTTCACCCGTCGCCTCACTTTGCAGAGTGTTGGAGGATGGGTGATGTACCTGGGGGAGCGCGCATTCAGATGCATTACTGGAGAGATCCGCATCCCGCATTCCCTTCCTTTCACTACCTCCTGGCCGCTGGATTCTCAGCCTTCGGAGATCATGCTCACCGGGGAGGACGGCCGGATGCTTTCTACGGGTCCCAGTACGAGTGATGCTTTCCGTACTTGGTGGGTGCCCCGTACTATCGGTCCTCAGACCCGGGCCACATTCTTCCTCGGGGATATGGTCCCCGGCTCAGTGATGATGACTGACTGGGTAGCCTGCGTTCGGAGTCCTACCCATGCTGAGCAGATCGCCACTCTGACCCGCCAGGTGGAGCAGCTGTCGCTGTATCTTCGGGTGTTGGGCCGGACTCCAGAGGATGCTTATGCTTACGATCCTGACGGTGCGGGTTATGATGCGGGCCCGAGCTCATCTGATGCCACAGCGCAGCCATACATCCCCGACATGAACTTTGGGCCTCCGACTTCGACGACCCCAGGGGATCAGTTCGAGGATCCCACTTTCATAGATGAGATTGATTTTATTTAGATCCGGATAGGATAGGGCTTCTGTACCTGCACCTGTTTAGATTTATTTTTCCCATTTTATGCACTATGTACTGAACTCATTTACTCATTTATGCACAGCTTTTATCTTTTATATCTATGAAATTCATTTGTCTTATTATTATTTGTACGATGCATGCTTTTTATTTATGGATAGAAAATGATCCCTGTACAGTCTTTTTGATACTATTTTTCCCCAGATGTCGTCCTCAGATGTCGTGGTGCATTTGGATTTCATTCCTTCCACAGGGTTGATTGGAAGTCTCCTTCGCTGGTTGGACAGTTTATTGCCGGCCGACAGGGTTATCACAGATGATCTGTTGGGCCATTCTTGGTCCTTATTATCCTTCCAGGTGCCAGCGGGCTTTGTGGATGGTATTCTGAGCTACTGGGCGCCTGCCCGTCAGGTGTTCAGGTTAGGGACAGTAGAGCTGACCCCCACCCTCGAGGAGTATGCTCACTTCACCGGCTTGTCTTTGGATGGCCCCTATGCTAGGGTTACAGTTGGTTCCATGCGCCGTCAATTCTTGACTTTCACTGGTTTGCGGAGGGCTGTCTTGTTACCGGTGATCACATCAGACCATATGGTTCCCCTTCAGTTCTTGATTGACCGATTTGGCTCACCTGACGGTTTTCGTCTTTTCTTCGGTGATTTTTCCGTGTCCGAGGAGCGCTGGGGTGCCTTGAGAGTGGATGTTCTGATGGCCTGTGTCATCTCAGTTTTGTACTTGCGTGCAGGACCCGATCATTTGGACATGCGGATTGTTGCGGCCGTTAGAGCCCTTTAGGAGGATCACACCATTCTTCTCATGGTATTGGCGGATACCTACATGTCGGCCTCATATTGCCAGTCTTTCCACGGCAGAGTATTTAGAGGGAGCTCGATTTTGTTGTACGTGTGGTTCATGAGTCATCTTTGTCCCATCGGCCATTTCCGTCACCAAGGGTTTTGCTTTAGCCGTGACATAGCCACGCATTTTTCGTTTCGCCCTGTGAGCTGTACTGATGTGGCCTCCTGGACATCATTTTTGTCGGTCATTGAGGACCCCTTTCATCTATTGGTCTATTCGGGTTATTGCTCCTTTATGAGCTTCTTGACTCACGTGCCTGACCTGGACTTCATTCCCATTGCTGGCTTGAGGGGCGTGACGACTTATCATCCCCTAGCGGTTATGGGGCAGTTTAATCAGACACAAGATTTTTTCACCCCTTCGCGGGTGCAGCCGTCTATCGATTCCTTATATCATCCCAGACAGAGAGGGATCTACTGCAGGTATACGATCTTTGGTCTCGCTGAATCTTTGCCGAATATAGTGAGAGCTGCCACATCTAGACATTTGCTTACGTGCAGTGGTTGCGCGGAGACTCGGATCCGGTTAGTTTGAGTCAGACTGGGGCCTTTGATGACTCTAGAGTGATTTTCCCAGAGGATACCACAGATCACTCCATCTCAGCTGGTTTTGCCCCTAGTCGGGTCACTGAGGATACCCGACTCCGCCTGGCCTTGATTACTGCTGAGGCCGAGAGGGATGCCGCTCTTGTCGAGAGAGATGATGCCATTCTGGCTAGAGACACTGCCATTGCTGACAGAAAGGCCATTGTATTTCAGACCAGGGCAGTTATAGATGCTCATTCTGGGACTGTCAGCCGAGCCACTGCTTTATTGGATCGCATTGATATGATGGGGCAGCAGATTGCAGGGGATGCTGATGCTTCAGATCTATCCACCACTTTGTCCATCCTGCTTCAGCTAGTTTCAGATTTATAGATTATTTTATTTCCTGCATAGACTATGTTAGTTTCATTGGTTATCGAAAGAGAAATCTTGTAATAAAATGACTTATATATATAGACATGCATTTAAATTTAGTCATTTTCCCTTTTTATCGTATCACTGCCTTTCATTGGATCCTCATTTTATCCAGTTGACCACGATTTTGACATTTCGCCTTCTTTCTCTTCTCAAGTCTTGATGGAGATCTGACAGATATTGCCGTACCCCTGTCGATTTCATCGGATTGAGTTTTAGATTTTAGCTGACTGTCTGGTTGGGCTAGGTTTATGTTACTCGGGATGAATCTGATTAGGGCTGGTATCGGGAAGGTCTCGAGGGTAGAGGAGAGCTTTTTCTGGCTATTAGGAATTGGTTTGGGTTAGGGAAAGGATTATTTTTAAGGGATCGGACCGCGCCATGATGGCTGCCTACATACCCCCACAAGTTGGGAGATCAGGTCCTACGTAGTTCGTTTTCAAAGAAACGGGAGAACTGATGATTCAAGCATAGAACCGCTTCACCGAGTCGGAATTGAGGGGTTGTGGAAATACCTCACCATCCATTTCTTGCAATATGAGGGCTCCTCCGGATAGTACTTTCTTAATCACAAATGGTCCTCACAGTTCGGGGCGAACTTCCCCTTGGCTTTGTCTTGACAAGGCATGACTCTTTTTAGCACCAAATAATTTTCCTTGAACTTTCGAGGTCTTATCCTTTTGTCATATGATCGAGAGATCCTTCGTTGATATAACTGACCGTGCCAAACAGCAGCCACCCTTCTTTCATCAATTAGAGCCAATTGGTCGTATCGACTTTGCATCCAATCCTCCTCGCTTATCTGAGCATCGATCACTATTTTGAGGGACGCTATTTCGACCTCAACTGGCAGAACAGCCTCCATTCCATACACCAAAGCGTAAGGGGTTGCCCCTGTAGAGGTACGCATTGGCGTTCGGTATGCCAGCAGGGTGAGAGGTAGCAAATCCGGCCATCCCCGATGATTAGGAGACATTTTCACCATGATCTTCTTGATGTTCTTATTTGCAGCCTCCACTGCCCCATTCATCTTAGGACGGTAAATGACAGAATTGAGGTGTTTGATCTTAAACCGGTCGCACAATCCCTTCATGAGGGCGTTGTTCAGATTCTTGGCATTGTCGGAGACCAAGACCTCAGGCTGCCTGTATCGACAAATGACATTATTCCTGATGAAACCGACGATGACCTCTTGAGTTACTTTGGGGAAAGAAGCTGCTTCTACCCATTTGGTGAAGTAATCGATCATGACGAAAATGAATCGGTGTCCGTTGTTTGCTATGGGCTCTATCGGTCCGATTACATCCATTCCCCACATTGAAAATGGCCACGGGGAAGTCATACAGTGCAGTTCATTTGGAGGCGTATGGATCACATTACCGTGCGCCTGGCATTGGTAACACCGTTTGACAAGATCATCGCAGTCGGCCTTCAGCGTTAACCAATAATGCCCTGTCCTCAAGATCTTTTTGGCCAGCATCGGTCCACTCATGTGTAGCCCACACACTCCACCATGTATTTCATTCATAATCCTCTGGGCCTGTGTCTCATCTACGCATTGCAACAGTCCCAACCCAACATCCCTATTGTAGAGTGAATCCCCACTCAGGTAAAACTTCATTGCCATCTTTTGAATTCTCATCCTCTCAGTCCAGCTTGCCTGGTCGGGAATGGATCTATCCCTCAGATATTCCCTTATGTCGTGATACCAAGGCTGCCTTGGCGGAACCACCTCGTTTGATAATACTGCAACTTGCTCCTCGTATGTCGGGGTACTCTGTACTGCTATCTCAATTTGTGGAACATTTTTCTTTTGATTATATGAATTAAGGAAGCCGGGGTTGCCAATGCATCGGCAAAATCATTCTGTCCCCGGGGAATATGTCGGAAAGCGATATCTTCGAACTCTTGCATTAATTGGACAACGCAACGATGGTATGGAAGTAACCGGAGCTCCTTTGTGTTGTACACCCCGATTGCCTGTTTGATTACCAATTCTGAATCCCCGAACACCGCCAGTCTCTTCACTCCCATATCGCGGGCAAAGCGGAGTCCCAATATACATCCCTCGTACTCAGCTGTGTTGTTCGAATTACTGAACTGCAATTTAGTGGCCACAGGGTATTGCTCTCCGGTGATAGAGACCAGGACCGCTCCGGCTCCTGCCCCTTCAGCATTCATGGCACCATCAAAATATAGCTTCCAGAATTGCCCCTCGTCATCACATTTCGAGTGTGACACCCAAAATATATCTTCGCCTGGTAGAGGAGTTTCTAATGGCTCCATCCCTCCGGACGGGGTTTCTGCCAACTGATCCGCAATTCCCTGCCCTTTCATGGCTTTCTGAGTTACGTACACCATGTCAAACTGTTGCAAGATTAACTGCCATCTTGACAGTCGACAATTCTGCATGGGCCTTTCAAAAATATATTTGAGGGGATCCATTCTCGATATCAGGTACGTCGTATGCCCATGGAGGTAGTGCTGTAATCTCCCTGCAGCCCAGGCCAGAGCGCAACAGGTCTTCTCGATGAGAGTGTAATTCTGTTCACATTAGCTAAATCTCTTGCTGAGGTAATAGATGGCCTGCTCGTTACCTGCCTCATTCTTCTGCCCCAGCATACATCCCATCGCGATGGCATTGACCGATATATACATAAATAGAGGGATCCCATCCTTCGGGGGTACCAGCACTGGTGCCTCTGTCAGCTGCTTTTTAATGGTCCGAAAAGCCTTCTGACATTGCTCATTCCACTCTTGGGAAGCACCTTTCCTTAATAGTTTGAAAATTGGCTCACAAGTAGTTGTCAAGTGGGATATGAATCGGCTGATGAAGTTTATTCTTCCCAGGAATCCTCTTATCTCCTTCTCCGTGTGAGGTGCCGACATATCCACAATGGCCTTAATCTTTGCTGGGTCCAACTCAATGCCTCGATCACTAACCAGGAATCCCAAGAGCTTACCCGACTGCACTCCGAAAGCACATTTTGCTGGATTGAGCTTCAAATTATATTTTCTGAGCCGGTCGAATAGCTTTTTGAGATGGGTTATATGATCAGATTCTACCCTCGATTTTACAATAATGTCATCCACGTAGACCTCTATCTCCTTATGCATCATGTCGTGGAACAGGGCCATCATGGCTCTCTGATAAGTAGCCCCCGCATTCGTGAGACCAAAAGCCAATCGTCTATAGTAGAAAGTGCCCCAGGGGGTGATGAATGCGGTCTTTTCTCGATCTTCCTCCGCCACCATTATCTGATGATATCCCGCAAAGCAATCCACAAAAGAGTACATTTCGTACTGGGCTGTGTTATCCACCAGGATGTGTATGAAAGGCACCGGGAAATTATCCTTGAGACTCGCCTTATTTAGATCTCTATAATCTACACATACCCTCACCTTCCCTCCAGGCTTAGCCACCGGGACTACATTGGACAGCCATTCTGGGTATGTGGACACCATAATGATTCCGGCCCTGAACTGTTTGATGATCTCCTCTTTCACTTTTAAGCTCCACTCCAGTTTCAACTTTCTTAATTTTTGCTTGACAGGCCTGAAACCCTCCTTGATGGGCAACCGGTGTACCACAATGTCGGTGGACAATCTGATCATATCCTCGTGAGACCAGGCAAAGACATCCTCATATTGTCTTAGCAACTCAGTTATTTATGCTTTTTGGCTGGGGGTAAGGTCTGTCCCTATCTTGAGTTCCTTTGGCTTGTCAGGGGTTCCGATATCTATAGTGATGGTTTGGTCCAAGTTGGGTTTGGGTTTATCCTCGACTCATCCTTTGATCTCGTCAGGCGCGTCGTCGTAATCTGTCTCGTCTTGCTCAATGCCCATCAAATCGAAATCGAGCTCAATGTCAAAATCATAATCATCATTCAAATTTGAAAGACCGTTTATTAGGCAAGGATTACTCAAATTGGTACACCTGACATGAAACAAAATACTTGTCATATATAAGTTATTTTCCACGACGATCACATTTTCAGATAACATGAAGAAACGACATAATTATGCAAAATATAAAATAACAAACAAAAATAAACTGCTTCATTCCCCCATCCTCTAGGGTCTACCACCCTGACGTTGGGTTTTACCCTTGTTTGGATATCACGGGTTTCATGGTCCAATTGTCGACGGTCAGGTCAGATGAAATGCGCTGGATAAAAGGGGGCTTCCCACCGGACACTTCCCCGATGATTACGGCCACGTCGCCTGCATCCCTCTTCCTACCTTCTTCAGGGATAATTAGCACTGCCCAATCGATTATAGGCACACCCTGTCGGGCTTCCAGTGGCATGACAACATCCGTCCCCTCTCCATTGCTTGTTAATTGTCCGGGGATATAGCACTTGGTTTCAAACTCCTTCGCGACCTCCTGTAGGAAACTTTCCCTCCTGGCCGATTCATCACTTGCGGGGTTTAACTCTTCATTCCCTGACTTAATCACCGGCCCGCTAGTCCCCTGTTCATTGTTAACCTTGGTCATCAGACTGCCAACTAGTCGAATTGGAGTCGCACTTTGACGGTGTCTCCGGGCTATGCCTTCACGATATCCCAACCCTACTTTACCTATCTGACGGGGTAGTTGAACGGGCTCGGTGATTCCTTGGCTGCTTTTCCCCAACCTCTGTCCAGGCTGGAATTTCATTTTCATCATTTCCTTTGCAACGAAGGTGAGTTCTGGAGAGACCCTAGGTTTCATGGCTGGAGCTCCAATGCATCTATAGTGGGGAGTGCTGATTTCCAACGCCTGAAAACTAGCAGGTGTCGCCGACTCGTCCACATTAATCACCGGCAGGCCATTTCTGGGAGGAGAAGGGTCATCACATTCTGCCGAGATTGTTACCACATTCCCGTCGATGATTAGCTTGATTTGTTGGTGTAGCGTGGAAGGAACTGCCCCGGCCATGTGTATCCATGGCCTCCCCAATAACAGGTTATAGCTGGCCGCAATGTCTGGGACTTGGAAAGAGATATCAAAAGTACAAGGTCCAATTTCCACCGGCAATTCTATCTCTCCCATTGTATCCCTCCGGGAACCATCGAAAGCTCGCACCACTACATGACTGGCCCGTAGGCGCTTGGGATTGATGTTCATCTTCTACAATGTACTGAGGGGACAGATATTCAAGGCCGATCCCCCATCAATCAGCACCCCATTCATGATATAACCCGAGGAGATTACCGCGATATGTAGCAGTTTTCGGTGCCCCCTTCCCTCGGGGATGTCCTCATCTGCAAAGGATATCACGTCACTCTCCAACAGATGGCCCACCAGATGGCCGAAACCTTCCTCACTAATTTCCTTGGGCACGTATGCCTCCTCTAGGACTTTTGCCAGGGTTTTGCAGTGATCATTGGATGATAACACCAAGTCCATGATTGATGTCAGGGTCGCCTCCTCATTTAAAATCTGGATCCCTCTTGTTTCCGGGTGATCCATCCTTTTCAAGAATTCTATGGCCTTTTCCTCGGAGATTTCTTCATTTTTCTTCTTTTGGCTCTCAAGGACTCGCCCGGGAAGATATAAGGGGTTCCCTTTTATCGTCACAGAAGCACAACTGGCCGCTTCCTCTGACATCCCTCCATAATTCCATGGTACTGTCTTTAGACTGCTGATAGGGATTTGCGGTCTTGCTGTAAGGATGAGGGGTTTCGGTGCCGCCAACTTGATAGGTCCCTCAGTGGTATTTCTACTTACACCCATCAACCTAATGGGCGCTCCCCGCGTACTTTCGTGATCATTTATCATGTTGATCATTTCATCAATTTTCTTCACATAGTTCAGCCTTGACGGCCCCTCGGCTTCATTGGCCTCCGCCACATCCTCCATCATGTCTTGGCAGGGGATTGGCCTTAACATTTGGGGAGTCCGGCTGTTCCGCCACAATTTCCCCACTATCAATCAGGTTTTGGATTTTGTGCTTCAACGTCCAACAGTCCTGTGTATCATGACCAGGGGAACTTGAGTGGTACGCACATCGCTTGCTTGGGTCAAACCTTCTTCTCTTTGGGTCACTCGGGGGTGCCAAACCAACTATCTTCTTTTGGGCTACTAATACCGCTAAGACCTGTTCAAGAGGCTCCCCGAGCGGGGTGAATACTCGATTTTGCGAGGCCTCATATCTCCTTCGCCCTTCCGCCCTCTGATCAGCGAACTTAGGCTGTCGGGATGGCCCTACTCTCTGCACCCGTACTGGAAGATGGTTTTCTGTCTTTCTGGACGACCCCTACAGGATGAGGGAAACATCCTCTTCCTTTTTCTTTTGGACCCTCCGGGAAGTGCTGCCATAGTTTCCACTCTGTATTTGCTCTGCAGCTGTTTCCAAAGCCGTGAAATCCCGGATTTTGCCAGATTTCAACCCCATATCCACCATTTCTCCATGTTTAATCATTTCAGCAAAGGGTCTTCCAATCCCCGAGATGACCCGCTCAAAATACGGTGCCTCTTGAATGTTTACAAAGGTCATCACCATCTCTGACTCGCTCATCGGGGGATTCACCTGTGCGGCCATGCCCCTCCACCGTTGTGCATAATCCCTGAAGGACTCCCTGGGTTGCTTCTTAACTTTTGTCATTTGGTATCTGTCCGGGGCCATTTGTGCCTGAAAGCTATTCTGCGTTAAGAAGGTATGGGCCAACTCTTCCCAATTATGGATCCGGGCATTGTCAAGACGGGCATACCAGATTCTCGCCTCTCCCGTCAAACTCTTTTGGAAAAGTTGCATCCTTAGACCCTCATCCTCGGCGTAAGATCCAAGCTCCCCGATGTAGATTTTTAAATGTGTGTAAGGATCCCCTTTCCCATTGTATTTTTTAAATTCGGGGATTTTAAATTTCTCAGGGTATCTGGCTCCGGGGAAGACACATAAGTCTGAATAGTTAACCCTGCCTAGGGACCCTATGCCCTTCATAGATTGGATGGTTTCCTCCATTTATCTCATTTTCTTTCGCAGGTCATCCGTATCTCCCTCTTCCGGGATAGTAATCACTGTCTTGCTTGGTACGGGAATGGCCTTTGGGACGACTGGCTCGTCCTTAAGTTGAGGTGGATCCTCCTTAGGTGGCTCCTGTCTGGGCATCAATTGCTCCTTTAGCATTATGGCCATTTCTAGCATCTGCTTCTTAAAATCATCAAATTCCTCCCTAGATATGGAACCGGAATTGGTAGATGGAATATCAGCCATTTCAGATATAGAGTTCTGGGCTTTTTTAGATTGCGAACGTGTTTGAGGAGCAATCCTGCAGAAACAACGGTTCGAAGTTTAGTCCGGGGTAATGAAAGGATATGGATGCATGCTAAAGCTGTAACTTTTGTGTTTTGGGTTTTTTAATCTTTTTCTGCAAAATAGCATGTTAGTAGTCTTTTAATGCAATAACAAATGCTAAGTATGACATTTATCACGCTTCCCCGGCTGTTCCCTGTAAACATAGAGGTTAGCAATTTCTCTTGACAAAAGGGAGGCATATATGAATGGGATCATGACATTTACGCGTGAATGTAAAAAGGCATGAAGAGACCTTTCCTGCGTTGGGTTAATCTGAGGCTGACCTATCCTAGGGTTACTCTCACGGGCTTTTTGGCATGAAGGTCCCCGAATCTTCGCAATCTACTCGTCTGAATCCTTTCGATTGGAGCGGATTTGGGTGGTGCGTTTCCTGAGCCATCTCCGGGGAGCAGCCCCTTCGAGTCCAGTAATAAGCAACCGACAGGTTCGCCTCAGGAGGAGGTACTCTCTCAACATACATTCACATTCATCGTCCTCACCGTATGCAAATGATTACTTAAAAGTAAAGCAATTCCATTCAAATATTCACTTATTGGACAAAACACACATTCACACAACAAAACGTACGAAAGATCAAAATATTTGCATGCACACACATATTCATGAATTTTAAAGGATAGGATAGCATCAAGACTTGTACGCGGCTTAAGCCTTCTAATGTCCCTAGCAGAGTCGCCAGCTGTCGACGCCAGTTTTTCGTCTCTTCCGATTTTAGCCCTTTTGATTAAATGATTTTTGGAAAAGGTCGGCATTGATGTCGACGGGGTTTTGAAAGATCATTTTTTTATGATGAGCCAATTGACCAGAGTCGCCAGTTGGTATATTTGAAATGGATGTACCAACTCATCCAAGTTTTCGTTTTTTATAAATCGATGGCTCATATGTGACTCCAAATTAATTGGTCTGCGAACCGAGATTCATAGAGTTCGGGGGCTTGCTTAAGCGAGGGGAAGGTGTTAGGCACCCCCCGACTTCCGTGAAACACGGTTACCGCCACCTTAATACTTTCCTATCCTTTAATTCATAAAATGTGTACGTGTGCGTGTGTGTGTGTGCCTATGTGAATGTTGTGGTGAGTTTGTATAAAAGAATCATTTGGATTTTTAGGGAAAGTCGTGCTTTAATTTGAGAACGCTTCAGAATGTCTTTTCGGCATACACGAGAAAGCCCTATTTCTTTAATGAGAAAGGTTTGATTTTAATTGGCAAAAGCTATGAGATTTTTCATTAAGTGTTGTTTTGGCAAAACACGAATTTGTTAAACCTTAGCCCAAATAGGAATCGAGATTTATATGTTGCCTTCATCAACGATGGGCAATTTCCAAGATCTCTTTCGCCCTATGTATCAAGGTTTAATAAAACATTTATTTCTCCTTCGTAAAACCATTTTCATGACATTAAAAGAAAACAACTTCTCTTTAGCTTTCTCGTAGAATAGGAATCGACTTTCATTAGCATTTCCAATTTTTAGCCTCGTGATACTAATATCCTACTTTGATTGATTTTAGAAAAATCTTTATTGTTTTGGCTTTGAAATCCTTTGGTGTTACAAATCAAATTAAATACAAAACGCATAGGGGGCTATTCACGGGCATGTAAGCCATCAAAATAACCCCGAATGCCAACAATCACATGTTTCACTACTACGGGGCCTTAAACCCGATTCTCGCCTTAGCGTTGTTTTAAGGCCCGACGATTACATGTTACAAAAACGAGCACCTTGAATCTATTACACGCATCAAAACGTCCATCATCGGATTTGGACCACGGGGTCGCGTTCCTAGGCTCACACCCAATATTGCTACATGCCCGCAAAATGAAACCACAAGGCTAACCAACACGAATTTATCTAATACACCATGATACCCAACAATGATAATCTAAATAAATTACACCCAATAAATCATCATAAACAAGCTAGAAATTTCACCACTTGGATATCCTCGGTTATTAGGAAGAATTTTGTTCCGATGGAACCCTCACTAATAATCCCTAATCCATTATCTCACCATAAATTTCATGAAAATTACATTTAATTCAACCAAATGATATGATATAAATTACTAGAACAAAGGGAATTTTCACCTTGCAATTGATCTCAAATGGATGTGAACTTGTGTATTTGAATAGGATGAGGAGTATATTTGATACAATCAAAATCAAAAGAATATAAATCCTCTCCTTTTTTCTCTCTTTTCTTCCTATTTGGTTGCAAATTTTTGCTCTTTTTCCTCTCTATTTCCGTGCTCTTTTGCTGTCGAATTCTTCTTCTTTCCTCAAATTCTTTCAACCTTCAACCTCCTGTATGCTGCAACGAAACTGAGCTGAAATAGGCTGGCTGGCCGCCTGCCTTCCACTCACCTGATTTCAAGTTCCGTGTTTTCAAAAGGCGCACTATTTGGCCGCAGATCAATCCGCGGCTGGACGGTTTGACTTTCTCAATTTTCGTGCCACGCCTCGATTTTCGTGCCGTAACGTCGATTTTCGCTGACAGGCTCGTATTCTGCAGTCCGAGAATTTTCGGGAGACGTGCCACCTTATTCGGGAATGCCCGTTTTCAGATGGCCTTATTGTCACGTTTTCGGGAGACGTGCCAATCATTGCGGTGGTGTTGGACGTTCGCACTTGTGCCCCCTCCTTCGCTCCCGCAAGCCGATTCAATTGACGATTTTGCCCTCCTGTCATGGTTAGTACAGGGAACGTAAAAATTGGGTGTCTACAACTTCCATATATTCGAAAGAAAAACACTGTCCTTGTGGTGACACAACAAAACAGCATCGTTCAGTCTATTTATAAGCATCAAATGTGATAAAGCAACATCTTAAATATTTAATACTTGCCTTGTGGTGGCACAACAAACTCATATTAAACATTTAATACTCTATTGCTTTACCATGCTAGAAGGCGACGTTCGATATTCCAAATATCTTTGAACGCTTAGGACTTAATATAATTTCTTTGAGGGGTTTATTATTATTAGTCTCATCTTGTTTAGCGCGCATGCACATATATATATAAAATACGCGTCATATTATTTTACATGCGAAGCATGTTTGATAATATATAATATATATATAGTAAGCATGCACATATAGAATAGTATATTCTACCCGGATTGATTATGGACTTTTATTCTAGTTTGGTTCACTAGAGCCACCAAGTGAACCACAAGGTCAAACCTAGGGTGCAAGAATAAAATTTAAATATAACTATTACATTTAAACCCGGGCTCCATTACAAACGGGTCTTCTAGCGCTCCTTGCTCCTTTGTCTCCAATTCTTCAAAAAATTAATTCTAACTAGTCCTATTACAAAAACTATTTACAATAAATAGAAACCTTGATCAGCAGTCAAGGGGAAGTACATAGGAGGGAGATAGAATTTACATTAAGAAAAATTAGAGAAGACGAGGTACGCAGACCCATTTATAAAAACCCATACATTCAAGCATCCACTAAAATAAATCCAATCACACATTGGTCAATAGTCCATAATCAATCCCTATTTATTATCATACATATCTCTATATGTATCAATAAATAACATTCATCCCATGAATAATAAAACCATTCCATATATGCATCGATATCAATTAATGGGCAAAAGTTTTGCTAATATTTAGTTTTGAAACAAAACAAACTCTTTTATTTTAATCAAAAACCAAATCTAAATTAAACTCCTTTAATTTTTAGCAATCTGAAATCCTATTCCAGATAAAATAAACTCTTTATTTCAAACTTATATCAATTAAATAAACCATTTATTTTAATTGAAGAAAAAAAATATTTTTCAGATTCTGCTTACCGGCGCAGCTGCGCCTAGAATGAACTGGGCAACGGCGCAGCTGCGCTGCTCCCCAGAAAAAAAAACGATTCTGGGTTTCGGCGCAGCTGCGCTCCAGAATGAACTGGAGGCGGCGCAGCTGCGCCGTGTCGCTGATTCATAAAAAATTTTATTCTGCCCAAAAATTTCGATCCAATCGCATATCAAGCATACATGGAATCATCAAAATCGATAATTAGCACAAGATTAGGCTCTGATACCACTGTTAGGTTTGTATATAGCGCGAACATGCAATCAAATTACATAAATAGTGCAGAAGCGCAATAAAATCGGATTTTAAAATTTTATACAAACCATCCCCAAGATCAATCATTGTGCTCAATTAACGATATAAACGAAAGATAAAGAGAATAAGAATTATACCCTCGTAGAACAAAGCTTCCTCGGGTACAAGCTCAACTCCTAGTCCTTCGTGTTCTCCTCGAATGCTACGATGTGATTCCTTCCTTTGATCAACGTTAGCCACCCAAGTGTTTGGCTTCTAGAGGTGATCCACCAAGGAAGAACAAGTATTCAAGAAGTTGGGTATTTGGCAAAACCCTAGTTTCTATCTCTATAGAAATAGTAAGTACTCTCCACAATCTAATGCAAGAGTGTGTAACCCCACAATCTATGATAAGACTCCTCTTATTTATAGATGTAGGAATAACCCTTCCCTAAACTATTTAGGATTAGGGTTTCTATTATAATTAAACTCCTTTAATTATTTATGTTCCTAATCCAATTAGGATTTCATGGAAGAGTACTTCTATTAATTAATTCCCAATCTCTATTAGGAATTAAATAATAGTAAAAGTAATAATAATAATAAGACTCCTCTTATTAATTTAAATTTAATATTTCCAAAATATTAAATAATAAATATTAAGCTATTTAATTTATTCTATCTCCATAGACTAAATTAAATACACTTAACTTATTATTATAATTATGTCATTTATTTCTTAAATAAATATTTTCATTTTGCGGTGTGACCCTTTAGGTTCTCCATATTAAACCGGTTGTGAATAAATCAATTAGAACAATTCTAATCTTATTTAAATAAATAAATTAAACTATTTAATTCATTTAAATAAATAATATTTATTCTAAAATAAGGGTAAGCCCCTTAGCGATCAACGACTTTCCAGATAATATAGATTTCATTATTAATCACAAAAGAACCTTTGAGTAAATAGTTGTCGTACAATTCAATCCTTCTACCATACAATGTCCCAATTAAATATAAGACATGGATTTACTGTCAAGTCTTATTTTATTTAATTATATGTATTTTGATTCCCAAATACACAACTCTAATTAATGCAAATTAGAAACTCCTTTCTAATTTCATTCTGCCTTGGCCAAGGACTACTGAGTTATCATTTATCGAATCACATAGGACATTCACATCTTTTACTAGACGAGGTAGATTCTTTGTTGATCATTCACCTATCTCCATGTATAACTAATTATACCCAATCATACCCTTTGATATACCCCAAAGGTCTTAAGGGACATGTCAAAGTATAACTCATCATACACAAGATACTATGATGATCTCAAGTCCAAGGATCACTTGTACAACTATCACTATAGGAATTCCTATTGACAGGCGAGTAAAACTCCATTAGGTATTATTTAGCGAGCCACGTTCAGTGAACTTATTCTCCAATAAGCACCTACATACTTGCTTTAGTGTGTCCACACAAATGATTATGAGATCAATCATCCTCTTCCTAAGAACAAGCAACGTATGTACTAATCTATCCGGATTCACTAATCCCCAATTTAGTAATCCAACGATTAGGAACAATTTTAGTTTGTGAGCTATCTTGAATTTAGATCTCATTAGCATGATCACCATCATGATTCTAAAAGCATTGCTCAAAACTATGGGTTTATCACATTTAATATAACAACACTATGTAGATAATGTAAAATGCCTTTTATGAAAATCAATTCTTTTATTAATAAATGAATAAGATTACAAAGTATATGCTACATCATATCAAATATGATTGGCTTGTGTGCATACTACTTTCACCTAGAACTATCAATCTAGATTTAATATAACAGCAGCATGAAGAATTAAAGAATTGGGTTATTCCAAGCAACAATTATACAATCAGGAATTATTTAACTTGCCTTCTAATAATCTTAATAATATTCAAAAGCTTGTCCATAATCAAATACTGTTAATTGCTACCTATGATCAGATATAATATCGTTTGCTTAATACCATATCTTAATCTAGCAGATGATATTAATCAAATTAATTCAATTGGCCAAATCAAATCAAAAAATTAAATAGCATATAATCAATTAAAACAGATTATCAGAATAAATCTCATGCAAGAAGGAATAAATAAATAAAACCTGATTAAACTATTAATTATGAAAAAGGTTCAACATCCCTTAGAACTGAAAGTAAAAGTTTAGCCTGACATGCCTTCAATCTCCTCCAATTAGGGTTAAAATTGTAGTTGTCAAGATCTCTCTAATAATAAATTAAAATCATCTATTTATAGTCCTAAGATAATATCCTAAGTCCCTAAGAATTAAGAATCCAATCTGAAACAGAAATCCTCAAAAATTATAAAAAGTCAAAGCTGGTCAAACTTGGTCAACGCCGCCTTTCTCGTCGGGGCGAGGATTTTGCACTGGGTTTCTCGCCGGGGCGAGAAACTTCAGAGAGGTCTGGGCTGGGGCAAACTCTGGATCGACTGGGGCAGAGGCTTCCTCGCCGGGGCGAGAAATCCTAGTACAAAGTTCTCGCCGGGGCGAGAACCTCAATTTTTCAACTTTTCAACTTTTTCTCGTTTTAGCTCCAATTTTCCATCTTTTTTCCACTTTTGACTCTGAATTCTCCTGAAATCAATAAACAACCTAATAAGTGCATATACACAATAAAACATGCAATAAACTAAATATAAAGGAATGAAAATAAATGAATATTATGCACTTATCAAATTCCCCCACACTTAGTCTATACACGTCCTCGTGTAAACTAAAACAAAATTTATATTGAAATCATTTGCATTCCATTTAACCAAACTCCCAAAGGTTCAAATTCAATTAGCATCCATGAATGCTAATACCAATCAACAGAAATTTGGTCAATATTTCATCAATCAACTCATAACAATAATCTCATCATTCCCCACTGAACATCTCTAAATCAAATTAAAACGACATAAGCATCTCCTATGATTAACATAGATACTCAACTCAGTTTGTATGGAATAACAACCGTGCACGCTGACTCAAAACCAAAACATGTTTTTTTTTCTTTTCTGCCATTCATTTTTCTTCATTCAGGTGAATACATTTTATGCTCCATTTCACCTTTCGCATTCTTTTCTTAAGCGAGTGCATTTTATGCTCCATCTCACTTTTCTTCTCACCGACGAGTGCGTTTTACGCTCCATCTAGCTGCACGTGTTTATGGGTGAGTGCGTTTTACGCTCCATCTCAACCCACCACATGTTTCTCTTTTGAGACAAAATATTTCAGTTTTTTTTCAATTCTTTCAAATTTTCAATTTTTGTCTTCACATGCTCTTGGAAACAAGATAAGCAGTTAAACAGTTCTAAATCATGAAATTAGTGCACAAAGTCAACTCCACAACTAACTCAGTCAAGTAAACATGTATCTCATACTCAAGTACTCATGCAATACCAACTCAATCTAAATCAGTTAACTATGGGTCCTAACTTTATTATCATCATTTATCAATTAATTCAGCATCAAACAAATTCAATCAATGGCATCAATCTTCATTCTAAAACAAAAACCTTTGAAAACTTGACCAAGCACAAAACAATTCAGATTTTTAAACTTAGAGCAAAACCTAGCAAAACCTACCCTAAACTAACCTAAACCTAAACCCCTCCCCCACACTCAGATCTTATATTGTTCCCAATGTAAGACAATCATGCAAAAGACGAGCGAAATAACTAAAAAGCCAATAAATACTTAAAAAGGGATAGAAAAACAAATCTGATGTCTTGGGTTGCCTCCCAAGCAGTGCATTTGGTTAACGTCGTTAGCCCGACATCGATTCTCCTCAATCATTCATAGCTCGGATCTACTAAGTCTATCATCTCCACACTCTCCATCGGAAATCCTTCACGAAAAGGTTTCAGCCTATGTCCATTAACCTTGAATACTTTCCCTGTCTTTGGATTCTGTATATCTATAGCACCATGAGAAAACACATTAGTAATAACAAATGGACCTTCCCAACGAGAGCGCAACTTACCTAGAAATAACTTCAGCCTCAAATTGAATAGGAGAACTTGTTGTCCAACAGTGAAATCTTTCCTCAAAATTTGCTTGTCATGGAAGGCCTTTGTTTTATTCTTATATAGGCTAGAACTCTCATATGCTTCATTCCTCATCTATTCTAATTCCTGTAACTGGAACTTCATATGCATCCCCGCTTCATCCAAACTCATATTACATTGCTTGATCGCCCAAAAAGCTCTGTGTTCTAATTCCACGGGTAGATGACATGGCTTCCCAAAAACCAATATGTACGGAGACATACCAATGGGAGTTTTGTATGCGGTTCTATACGCCCACAATGCATCTTCTAACCGTAGACTCCAATCTTTTCTACTTGGCTTGACAACCTTCTCCAAAATGGATTTCACTTCATGGTTGGATACTTCAGCCTGACCATTGCTTTGCGGATGATAAGATGTAGAAATCTTATGCAAAACATTGTATTTCCTGAAAAGTGCTACTAGCATCCTGTTGCAAAAGTGAGTTCCTCTATCACTAATGATAGCTCTAGGAGTTCTAAATCTGACAAATATGTTAGTTTTGACAAAATCTGCAACAACTTTAGAATCATCAGTCCTGGTGGCTTTAGTTTCCACCCATTTAGAAACATAGTCAACAGCCAAGAGAATGTAAATATTACCATGAGAAACAGGAAAAGGTTCCATAAAATCAATACCCCAAACATCAAAAATCTCAACAATTAAAATGGGAGTTTCTGGCATTTGATTTCTATGTGATATGTTACTTGTTCGTTGACAATTCTCGCATGATTTACAAAATAGATATGAGTCTTTAAAAATTATTGGCAAATAAAAACCACTTTCTAAAACCTTATGAGCAGTCCGTTTGGGTCCAAAATGACCTCCACAAGCATAGGAATGGCAAAAAGTTAGAATAGACAATATTTCGGTATTAGGCACACATCTACGGATTATCTGATCAGCACAAAATTTCCACATATATGGATCATCCCAAACATAATGTCTAGCATCATTCCTAAGCTTATCCTTCTGGTTTTTAGAAAATTCATTGGGAATAAATGCACTTGGCAAATAATTAACAATATTAGCATACCAAGGCAATTCCTCCTGAATAAAAAAGAGATGCTCATCTGGAAAGGAATCATACAATGCTAGTGCCTCCTCATCTCTCACCAGACGACTCAAGTGATCTGCTACCAAGTTATCCGATCCCTTCTTATCCTTGATTTGCAAGTCGAATTCCTGCAATAGTAGAATCCATCTGATAATCCTGGGTTTAGAGTCCTTCTTGGTTAACAAATACCTGAGAGCTGCATGGTCAGAATAAACTACAACTTTAGTGCCAAGTAAATAAGATCGAAATTTATCTAAAGCAAAAACAACAGATAAAAGTTCTTTTTCTGTTGTCGAGTAGTTAATCTGAGCTGCATTCAATGTTCTAGAGGTATAATAGATGGCATGGATAGCTTTGTCAACTCTTTCGCCCAAAACAGCTCCGACTGCATAATTGCTTGCATCACACATTATTTTGAAGGGAAGATTCCAATTTGGCGGTTGAATCACAGGTGCGGAAGTCAATAAGCTCTTCAACATATCAAATGCCTCTTTGCACGCTTCATCGAACTGGAATTCCACATCTTTTTGTAGAAACTTACATAACGACAGAGCTATTTTGGAGAAGTCTTTGATAAATCTCCGATAGAAAACTGCATGTCCAAGAAAAGAGCGAATCTCCCGCACACTGGCGGGGTAAGGCAAAGCAGACCCAATATCTATCTTAGCTTTATCAACCTCTAAACCTTTAGCTGACACAACATGACCAAGCAATATACCCTGTTCTACCATAAAGTGACACTTCTCCCAATTAAGAACAAGGTTAGTTTCCAAGCATCTATCTAGCACACGTGTTAGATTTTCCAAGCACAAATCCAAAGAATCACCATGTATTGTGGAATCATCCATAAAGACCTTGATGCAATTTTCTAAAAGATCAGAAAAAATGCTTACCATGCATCGCTGAAAAGTACCTGTGCATTGTAAAGTCCAAACGACATCCTCCGGTATGCAAAAGTACCAAATGGACACGTGAATGTGGTCTTTTCCTGGTCTTCGGGTGCAATCACTATCTGATTATAACCTGAAAAACCATTTAGAAAGCAATAATAAGTATGCCCCGCTAATCGTTCTAGCATTTGATCAATAAAAGGAAGATGAAAGTGGTCTTTACGAGTTACAGCATTTAATTTCCTGTAGTCAATACACACCCTCCATTCTGTTTGTATCCGTGTGGGCACCAACTCATTATTGTCATTCGTGATGACAATTATTCCAGACTTCTTCGAAACTACCTGTACCGAACTCACCCACTGACTGTCGGAGATGGGGTAGATTATGCCTGCATCAAGCAATTTAATCACCTCTTTCTTGACTACCTCCATCATGGGTGAATTCAATCTTCGCTGTGCTTCTCTTGTGGGCTTTGCTCCATTATCCAAAAGAATCCTATGCATGCACATCGCGAGGCTAATACTTTTGATATCTGCTATCGTCCAACCAAACACTGTGACATGGTCCCTTAGGACTCTCAACAATTTGTCTTCCTGCACTTTGGTTAGATTGCTAGCAATAATCACAGGTAAAGTTTCATTAGTCCCAAAGTATGCATATTTCAAGTGAGCAGGTAATGGTTTCAATTCTAAGATTGGAGCTTGCTCCACAGATGGTAACAGTTTTTTATGAGAAACAGGCAATTGAATTGTTTGAACTGCATATTTATCTGTGAATTTTAGTAAAGAGTGCAATGCAGCCACCACTTCCTTCAATTCCTGATTCTGGTCAAATTCTTCCTCTTTATCCATGTTCAAGTTGTTAGTAATGGCCATCTCCAAGCTTTCCATGTGGTTTTGTTCAAAAGATTCCTACACTATAGAATCAATGATGTCAATGGCAAAAACATGATTATCATCACTAGGGTACCTCATTGCATCATATATATTGAACTGAATTTTCTCTCCATCAAATTCCATGGTCAAGGTCCCATTGTGCACATCGATCATTGTCCTTGTTGTTTTCAAGAATGGTCGCCCTAACAAGATATGTGAAGGGTTTGGAGATCTATCATCTTCCATATCCACAATGTAAAAATTCGTAGGAAATATTAACTGATTCACCTGCACTAAGACATCTTCAATTACCCCTTGATGGTAAGTGTTAGTACGATCAGCAAGTTGAATGATAACACCAGTTTGTTTTAAAGGTCCTAGATTGAAAGAAGCAAATAAAGATAATGGCATGACATTTATTGAAGCTCCTAGATCTAGCATGGCTTTCTCAAATCTGGTATTACCTATTCTGCATGGGATTGTAAATATTCCTGGATCCTTACATTTAGGGGGCATTTTTCTTTGAAGCACTGCTGACACATTCTCTCCTACATTGACTTTTTCATCATCTTTCAATTTTCTTTTGTTAGTACACAATTCTTTCAAAAACTTCGCGTACCTGGGGCACTTGTTTAATGGCATCCAATAGAGGAATATTTACCTCTACCTTCTTGAAGGTTTCCAAAATTTCCTTTTTGTTTTCCTCCTTCTTTGAAGTCTTGTGTGTTCTAGGTGGAAAAGGCAACGGTGGGGTCTTAACTGGAGTAGATGGGGTAACAATTTTCCTCGATGTCTCAGTCTCTTCTTTAGCTTTGTCCTCTTCAATTTCCGTAACTGCTTTGGGTACTTCCAACTCTTTTCCATTCCTTAGTGTAATCGCACTAGCATTCTCCCTTGGATTGACAACTGTTTGGGAGGGCAACTTTCCTGAACCTTGAGAATCCAACCTCCCTACTGTGGTGGCAAGTTGACCTATCTGATTTCTCAAGTCTTGAACCGAATTTTTCATTTCCTGCTAGAACTGCTGTGTCTGACTCATGAATGCCTTGAACATGTCTTCCAAAGATGTTCCAGAATTTGCAGGAGCTTCCTGTCTAGGTTGATATTGGGGTTGAGTTGGTTGAGAGCCTTGTGGGAACCCTTGTTGTCTAACCGGATACACGCTTTGCGCTGGTGGCCTATTTCCTCCATAACTAAGGTTAAGATGATCCCTCCATCTTGGATTGTAAGTATTGGAGTACGGGTCAAACTTCCACTGTGGTTGTGCCTGATAGTTTCCCATCGCATTAGCTTGCTCTGCGGTTTCATCCTCTTGCAATGTCAGACAAGAATCAGTACTGTGACCACCCATTAGATAAATCCCACACACTTTTTGTTGCTGGTGTATTTCCTGTAGCCATTTGTCTAACCATCACAGTTAGATCAAAAATTTGTTGTTCAAGGTTGCTCGTGGTCATCTCATTCACTCTTGCAGGTGCATGGACATTCCTTGTCCCATACTGCTAAGAATTAGCAGTCATATTTGCAATTAGAGCCCTCGCAGCCTCTGGTGTCTTATCTACTAGTGCTCCTCCACTTGCAACATCGATCATACTCCGATCCATTGGTGATAATCCCTCATAAAAGTACTGAATCAGGTGTTGATCGTCTATTTGATGGGGAGGACAACTGGAACACAGTTTTTTAAATCTTTCCCAATACTCATATAGTATCTCTTCGCTGAACTGTCGAATGCCGCGTATCTCCTTTATGATGTTGGAAACTCTTGAAGCAGGAAAGTACTTCTCCAAGAACAGCCTTTTCATGTCATTCCATGACTGTATTGACCCTGAAGGAAGATAGTACAGCCAGTCTTTCGCTAAATCTCCTAATGAGAATGTAAATGCCCTTAGCTTGATTTGATCCTCAGTTATTCCATGTGGTTTCATGGTGGAACACACCACATGAAATTTCTTCAAGTGCTTATACGGATCTTCACCTGTAAGACCACGAAAAGTAGGCAGAAGATGAATTAGTCCCGATTTAAGTTCAAAACAGCAGTTAAAGTAGGATATTCAATGCACAAGTGTTGTTGATTAAGATTAGGAATGGCTAATTCTTTGAGTGTTCTATTGTTATTTGGCACCGCTATTTCTTCTTCTTCCTCTGAATCGGTGGATGATGTATTTGACAGTAATTCAAGTGCTATGTTGAGTCCCGGTGACAGAACTTCATCTGACTTTGCAATGATGCCTCGAGCTTGACGAGATTCTTTCCTTAGCCTACGTGCAGTTTTCTCAATTTCTGGATCAAAATTCAAATCACCGGATTGAAAGGATCATGTCATAAACTATAATAATGAACAAAACTAAAATAAAATAGAATAAATAAAGATAAATAACACTTCCACGGCAATGGCGCCAAAATTTGGAAGCTGTCGTTTTACACTGCAAAATTAATACCTTACTAACACTATACTAGCACAAAACTTAGTATAATGACAAGCAAGGATCGATCCCACAGAGAAGTGAATTAGTCTTTTACTTATTCTAATGTTCCTTTTATTTCTATTAAAGGGGGTTTTGAGTTTGATTCACTAAGCCAACAAAAGTAATTAAGAGTGATCAATGAATAAAAAGCTTCAGTTCTTCAGTTCAGTATCACCTTAGCATAATTATGGAAAAGCCAAGTTTAACAATATTTATCCTTCAATGAGATTAATAACCCTAGATAACCGCAATCGCTAATTATCCGAAATTCTCCTTATGTGTAAATCAAATGTGACAATCGCCTTAAGAGACCCTAACTATCATATAACCTAGAACTATCAGTCTAGATTTAATATAACAGCAGCATGAAGAATTAGAGAATTAGGTTATTCCAAGCAACAATTACACACTCAGGAATTATTTAACTTGCCTTCTAATAATCTTAATAATATTTAAAAGCTTGTCCATAATCAAATACTATTAATTGCTACCTATGATCAGATATAATATCGTTTGCTTAATACCATATCTTAATATAGCAGATGATAATAATCAAATTAATTTAATTGGCCAAATCAAATCAAAAGATTAAATAGCATATAATCAATTAAAACAGATTATCAGAATAAATCTCATGCAAGAAGGAATAAATAAATAAAACCTGATTAAACCATTAATTATGAAAAAGGTTCAATATCCCTTAGAACTGAAAGTAAGAGTTTAGCCTGACATGCCTTCAATCTCCTCTAATTAGGGTTACAATTGTAGTTGTCAAGATCTCTCTAATAATAAATTAAAATCATCTATTTATAGTCCTAAGATAATATCCTAAGTCCCTAAGAATTAAGAATCCAATCTGAAACAGAAATCCTCAAAAATTATAAAAAGTCAAAGCTGGTCAAACTTGGTCAACGTCGCCTTTCTCGCCGGGGCGAGGATTTTGCACTAGGTTTCTCGCCGAGGCGAGAAACTCTAGAGAGGTCTGGGCCGGGGCGAACTCTGGATCGGCTGGGGCGAAAACGGGCAGAGGCTTCCTCGCCGGGGCGAGAAATCCTAGTACAAAGTTCTCGCCGGGGCGAGAACCTCAATTTTCCAACTTTTCAACTTTTTCTCGTTTTATCTCCAATTTTCCATCTTTTTCCACTTTTGACTCTGAATTCTCCTGAAATCAATAAACAACCTAATAAGTGCATATACACAATAAAACATGCAATAAACTAAATATAAAGGAATGAAAATAAATGAATATTATGCACTTATCACTGGTAGAGTTTGCGGCTGATTCGCAAGTGCTCCGGCTAAAAGGTTCACCAACTGCTGTACAGGATTAGCATTGGCGTCGTTGTTGTTATTGTTAGTAGAGCTTTCTTGAGCTTGTTGACGTTGTTGGTGTGACGCCCCCAAATCTCTACACTTCCCTGTAGCAGATCTGGTGCTCACGTGAAACTATATAACTATAAATATTCAATAAAATATGACTTCTATCTATCCAAGGTTCACAGTATCCCATAACAGGTACTAGTTCCGGTCAGAACGTTGTCTGTGTTTGGATACCCTCACTTGGATGTATAGATTCACATCTAATGAATACCTCTTTTATATTTATATTCCCTATCTATCTGACATTCACAGTATTAATGATAAGATTGTCCATAGAACTGAGGGGCGCATTCCGGTAAAGATGGCACCTTACCGGCGCTCATTAAGTGTAACCTCAGAGCTTATAGGACTTTCAACATCATTTAGATACCCTCATTCAGATGTATAGTTCGTATAGATATTGTATCTAACTTAGTACAACTACGCTAAATGAAATAAAGATCAGAGTACACCGCAATCGATGAAATAAAGGATCATAATATACTACATAACATTTGGTTCGATTACATTGTTTTCAGTACTAAGGTATTACAACAAAAGCCTTTAAAAGACTTAGATTATTCAAAAGCAGTTAATAAAACTAGTAAGCATGCCCTTTTACTTTATCTGTCCCAGAAGTGCCAGGGATATCATTTAAAGCTGCAAAAGAAGATATGCACAAGAATGAGCTACAAATGCTCAGCAAATTCATTTAAAAATGTAAACACAGTGTGTTTGATTTGAAAGATGTCAGGTGATGTATAATTGATACTGAGGGTTCTGTACCGGAACCATATATTTCAAATTGTCCTGTCAGTCTTCAATGACTTAGAACCTCTTTGAGTTCGGATATCTGGCAGGTGATCAGCCTCACCAATATCCTAGGAGTATGCATATCATCCTACCACATTTTTGGTCAATTTAAGTTAATTGCCAATATTGGTCAATTCATTTAGTTGCCAATTTAAACCTTATTCGAAGGTTTGTCGGACCACCTTCCATCCACGGTGTCCCTTTTACTCAGTATAGATGTCGTACCAAAACAATTTAGTTTGACACAACAATTTTAAGCTCAAACAATCAATAAATGATTTCATTTCTTAAGTTATGCTGAACAAGTAGCAATAACTTCACAATAATTGGTAGCAAGACATGAATGAATTGCTTAAAAGTAACAAGGTTCGGAGACTTGCCTCGTATATCTTTTACAGATAAATATAACAGTCTACACGTTCGTCGTAAATCCTACACGATTATAAGTTCATATAGACCAATTAAGCGTTTAACGATTAAATCTTTTAAGTTTTATTTCGGGTATCATAACCGCATATAAATAAGACTTCTTTTATAATATATGAAATAATTTTAGCAGTATAACTACTTATAGAATGAATATTTTTCAATTATATTAAAAATAAATTGAGCATTATAACTGCTTGCAAAATGAATATTCGGCTTTTATATTTGAGAAAATTTCAGCATTATAACTGCTTATAAAATGAATATTCGGCTATTATATTTGAGAAAATTTCAGCATTATAACTGCTTGTACAATGAATATTTTTACTAAAATAGTTGAAGAAATTCGGACATAGTAACTGCTTATAAAAGTATATTTTCTAATATATAAGAGAAATAAATTGGACATTATAACTGCTTGTAAATAGGACTTTTGTACTATATTTGGGCATTATAACTGCTTATAAAAGTATATTTTAACTAAATATATAAAAAAGAATGAAAATAATAACCACTAGAGTAATACCTCTTGTAGTTGCTAGCTTTACTTCCAATCGGGTAGCGCTTCGATGCTTAGAAAGTAATTTTTATCTCACAATATCTTTTAGAATATAAATATAGAGTGTTTTTGCTCTTGAACTGCTCTTGAAAAGTAGTAAGGAATGAATGAACTAAGCTTGCTATTTATAGAAAAACCAAGTTTCGCTAATTGCACGTTAGGGACTCGGCTTATTACCCTTTGCACCCGGCTTATTACACTTTGGTACCTAGGTTAATTACACTTTAAGCTAATAAAAAGTGCTTAATTACACTTTAGTACCTAGGTTAATTACACTTTAGTACCAGCGTGTGCCAGGCGTGTGCCAGGCGTAAGCACGACAAAGCATAAGCACGACAAAGCGTAAGCACGACAATGCGTAAGCACGTCAAAGCGTAAGTACGACACAGCTGCTTGGCGATTTTTTTTTTTTTTGACCAAATTTATCGTTTACACGATATAATCACAAAACACCTGCTTCAAAATATCATTTGGATCTTTATTAAGCGCATATGTTGCAAACTTCAAATCTCATTTAAGGTTTAAGGTCTTAAACTTTTGGATAACTAGTTTTACGTTGTACGTTCTAATTCTAAACGTATACGATAATGTTTTCGACTCATATTAAGTTTTCAAAGATTACCTGAACAGTCGTTCATCAGGATATATCATCACATAACACAAAGTTGGAATAAGAAATTTCATTCAATAAACACATAATTTACATATACAAATCTTATTAGGGTTCGGAATATTACATTCACCTCCACTAATAAGAATTTCGTCCTCGAAATTACAGTACAGATTATAAAAATAAGTGTGGGTAATTATCTCGCATTTTACTCTCGAGCTCCCATGTAGCTTCCTCTATGTTTTGATTCCTCCAAATAACTTTGACTAAAGGTATCACTTTATTGCGTAGATGTTGTTCTTTCCTATCTATGATTTCGACAGGAACTTCCTCATAAGATAAATCTTTCTCGATTTGAATAGGTTCATAATTAATAACGTGTTTATAATCAGGTTTATATGGTCGTAACACGGACACATGAAACACGTTATGGATATGTTCTAACTCAGGAGGTAAGGCTACCTCATAAGCTACTTCACCTATCTTTCTTAATATTTGGAATGGTCCAATAAATCGTGGACTTAATTTTCCTTTCTTGCCGAAACGTATTTTACCTTTCCACGGAGAAACTTTTAAAAACACGTGACTACCGATATCAAAATCTTGTAGCTTCCTGTGTTGATCTGCATATTTCTTCTGTCGATCTTGAGACGCTTGTAATCTTTCTCGTATAATTCGAACTACCTCAGTGGTTTGTTGAACTATTTCGGGTCCTAACATTTGTCGCTCTCCGACCTCATCCCAACATAAAGGTATTCTACATTTTCTTCTATATAGGGCTTCAAATGGTGGCATTCCTATGCTGGCATGATAACTATTATTGTAGGCAAATTCTACCAACGGTAATTGATCTTCCCAACTTCCCTTGAAATTCATGATGCAAGAGCGCAACATGTCCTCTAAGGTTTGAATGGTTCTTTCACTCTGACCGTCAGTTTGTGGATGGTATGTTGTACTTAGTCTCAACTGAGTTCCTAAATTTCTTTGTAGACTTGTCCAAAAATTTGAAGTAAATCGTGGATCTCGGTCTGATACTATAGAAACAGGGACTCCATGTCTAGAAATAATTTCATTGATGTAAAGTTTGGCTAACTGGTCAAGACTGAAGCTAACTTTTATGGGTAGAAAATGAGCTGATTTGGTAAGACGATCTATAATTACCCAAATGGCATTGTGACCTTTTTGTGTATTTGGGAGACCAACTACAAAATCCATGATAATATGCTCCCATTTCCACTCAGGAATTTCTAAGGGCTGTAATAATCCACTTGGTTTCTGATGTTCAGCTTTAACCCTTTGACATGTTAAAACATTAACTTACCCACTCTGCTATCTCTCTTTTCATGTTAGACCACCAAAAATATTGGCTCAAGTCTTTATACATTTTTGTACTTCCGGGATGTACAGCGAATTTAGAACGGTGGGCTTCATTCAGTATTTCGTCTTTTAGTTCTTGTATTGAAGGTACCCAAATTCTATTTTCGTATCTCAGTACTCCATCCTTATCCATTCTAAACTTAACATTCTTTTTATGAGTCATTTTTGCCTTATACTTCTGACATTCTGCATCAGTTTCCTGTAGTTCTTTGATTCTATCCAATAAAGTCGAACTACCCTCCATGACGAATAACTTCTCGGTAGAGTTAACTGAAACTCCCACCTTGATCTCAAGTTTGTCAAACTCTTTTATCAATACTTCGTTATTGGTCATTACATTTAACTTCTCTTGGTTCTTCCGACTCAATGTGTCTGCTACGACGTTGGCTTTCCCTAGATGATATAAGATCTCACAATCGAAATCCTTTATCAACTCTAGCCATCTCCTCTGCCTCATGTATAACTCCTTCTGTGTGAAAATATATTTCAGACTCTTATGATCTGTATATATTTCACATTTCTCCCCGTACAAATAATGCCTCCATATTTTTAAGGCAAATACTACCGCGGCTAACTCAAGATCATGCGTAGGATACCTCTTCTCATAATCTTTGAGTTGTCTTGATGCATATGCAATTACCTTCCCATGTTGCATTAACACACATCCTAATCCCTTGTGTGATGCATCACTATAAACTACAAGGCCTCCTGTATCATCTGGTAAAGATAACATTGGTGTCATGCTTAACTGCTTCTTCAACTCTTGGAAGCTTTCTTCACATTTGTCTGTCCAGACGTACTTTACCGTCTTTCGAGTCAAATTGGTTAGCGGGGTTGCTATCTTTGAAACATCTTGTATAAAACGCCGATAATACTCTGCTAAACCAAGAAAACTTCTTACTTCTGTTGGAGTTGTTGGTTGTTCCCAATTTACAACCGCTTCTATCTTTGTTGGATCTACCGCTATTCCATTCTTGTCAATCACATGACCCAAGAATTGGACTCGTTCCAACCGGAATTCACACTTCGAAAACTTTGCATAAAGTTGTTCCTTGCGTAATATCTCCAATACGCTCCTTAAGTGTTTAGCATGCTCCTCTTTTGTCCTCGAGTATACTAAAATATCGTCGATGAACACTACAACATATTTGTCCAAGCATGGTTTAAACACTCGGTTCATTAAGTCCATGAATGCTGCCGGCGTATTTGTTAATCCAAAAGACATCATAAGAAACTCATAATGTTTGTAGCGTGTCCTAAACGCTGTCTTCGGCACATCTTCTTTTCTTACCTTTAATTGATGGTAACCTGATCGTAGGTCGATCTTCGAAAAGTGTTCGGCCCCTTTCAACTGGTCAAACAAATCATCAATTCGTGGTAAAGTATATTTGTTCTTTATAGTTAACTTATTTAATTCTCTATAGTCGATGCATAACCTTAACGTTCCATCCTTCTTCTTTACAAACAACACCGGTGCTCCCCAAGGTGAAACACTAGGTTGTATGTACTTTTTGTCTAAGAGTTCTTGTAGCTGCACAAGTAACTCCTTCAACTCTACAGGTGCCATTCTGTACGGTGCCTTGGAAAATGGTGCCGTACCCGGCGCTAAATCAATAACAAATTCGATCTCTCTATCCGGAGGTAGACCTGGTAAATCATCTGGAAATACATCCGAAAATTCTCTAACTACATGTATTTGATCTAGCTTTACTCCTTCTTTTCGAGTATCTACTATGTATGCCAAATAACTTGTGCAACCCTTCCTAAGCAATCTCTCTGTTTGCATTACTGTCAGATACTGAGATCGTTTAGGTGAACAACCACCATTGAACACTACTTTTGACTCTGAAGCAGTCATTAGATTTACCCACTTCCGCTGTCAGTCAATTATTGCATTATAATTTACCAGCCAATCCATTCCTAAGATTATATCAAATTCCCCTAGTTGTATAGGAATGAGGTTCATAAGAAACTTGTGTCCCTTAATCTCTACGGCATAATTCTTATATATGGTTTTGACGGGAATTATCTCATTGTTTGCGATTTCCACATTAAAAGGTATATCTAAGTCTTCGCATGACATTGTCAATTTCTTAGCAAAGTCATTAGACACGAAAGAACAAGTAGCACTAGAGTCGAATAACACATATGAATTTAAATTGTCGATAGGGATGATACCTGTTACCACGTCCGGTGCAGCAACAACATCCCTCATCATCATATTAAACGTCCTAGCTGTTGGACGACCTGGACCTCCAGCTCCTGCTACTGTCGGTTTGGTGTTATTGTTTGGGACTTGATTTCCTCCCCCAAGTTGGTTTCTATTCCTCGGGCAATTCCTAGACACATGCCCTGTTGCACCACATGTATAACAGGTAACATTCGAGTTACTCTGACGAGTATTATCATTACCTTTTTTGGGACAATTAGGGGAAAAATGTCCCTCTTGTCCACAATGGTAACAAGTAATCACTTTGTGGCGACATACTCCCGCGTGATTCTTTCCACATATAACACAACGTACCGCCTTATTATTACTGTTCTGGTTCCTGTTGTTGTTGTTATTGTTGTAATTTTACCCCTCCTCACAAAGTTTGTAGGAACAGTGGCATCCGACTTTATCTTGTTATTATTAGTACCCCCTGTACTAACTTCTCCTTTAAATTTCCCTCCTTCATTCAAACTCCTTTTCTCTTTATGAAATTTTATCAAAGCTTCATTCTCATTTTCAGCTATGATAGCTTTCTCGAGAATTTTAGGAAAAGTTCTCACTTGGAACACTGACAACTTACTACGAATTTGGGGTTTCAATCCCTCTTCATATCTCCTGGTCTTCCTTACATCCGTATTAACCTGATGTGGGGAAAACCTAGCTAACTCATTGAACTTAGCCGTATACTGGGATACGGTAAGCTCCCCTTGTTTCAATTCTAGGAATCGTACCTCCATACGATCCTGCATTGATTGGGGAAAGTAATTTTCGAAAAATAGTTCCTTAAATCTAGTCCAAGGAATTATACCTTCACCCGCACGAATTTTAGTATTTTCCCACCAATGGTTCGCCTCACCTTTGAGGAAAAAGGTGGTAAAGACCGTCTTTTGATCTTCGCCGACATTAGTTACCACAAAAACCTTCTCTATTTTGGTAACCCAAGTTTGTGCCCCAATAGGTTTTGCGGTTCCCTTAAATTCAGGCGGTCCTACCAGTTTAAAGTCATTGAACATAGTACTCTATGGATTAACTATGGTAGGTTGATGTGGTGGATGATTTTATAGAGCCCCTAAGAGTATATCTACCAATTATTGTGTGGGGTTTGTTTCGGTAGGCTCATTTCTAGTTTGGGTTCTCCTTCCTGATGCCATGACTTTAAAATAAAGAAAAACATGTATAAATACAAGAATATGTTTCACATAGAACTAACACTTTGATTGTACAAACGCAATTTGTATATAACATACAAAACAAATACATATTCGACTAGTGGTTTATACTACCACTAGTTAGTACAAAGAACTCACTATTTTACAACCTCAAAATTTGTATATTACAAACTACGAAACGTAAACTAAGTACTATACTAATCTAATCAATCATGTAATCCCTTATAAGCATCTTGTATCATATGACCAACCACCGCTCTATCGATCATATAATCATCCTTCTCCTCCTCCACAGGATACCTAAATACCCTTCGTTCTAGGCCCTCAAATGCAGTCCTACACTTCTTGTCAGCTCTGTACACCTGCATTTGTGCATCTTGTTTCTCCTGCTGGGTGTTCTGAAGAAGTGTCCTCAGATAACGAGTCGTATCTCTCTCATTTTCCAGTAAACCTGTAGTTATGCCTGTCCGAGAGTTAGCAGCCTCTAACTCTTCCGTTGACTGCTGAACTAATCCAATAACTATCTCTTCGTGTCTATCGACACGCATCATCTGCCCTACTCCGATTACCTCCTCAGGTTCTGGATCTATCAATTATCCGTCTATAGGGTAATTAGCATCCTCAGCCTCTAATATTTCTTGGTCATGTAGGAGTTCTTCCTCCTCTGGATCCTCCTCTTCTAAATCTAGCTCAGGGTAGCTGGCTCATAATCAGACACCTCATCGGCCTCACTGTCTGATAGCCATCCTATGTGTTGACCTACTCCTGCCATCCTACAAAAGAATTTTAATTTATTTAGTATTTATGGAGAAATAAATTTACACATAAGATAAAGCTTTTAAAATTATTTTATGTATGATTAAGTATTTTACGGACTCAAAGACTATATCCTAAGGTATTTCCTAACTACCTTAGAGCTATAATCTACAGCTCTGATACCAACCTGTGACGCCCCCAAATCTCTACACTCTCTTGTAGCAGATCTGGTGCTCATGTAACGAATGCAATTTTTGTGATTAAATAAAAATATTTATTGAGTTATATGAATATTTTTATTAATTTATTTATTGAGTAAAATAAATAATTTATAAGTTATGATGAAAGAATTTTTGTTAAAAGTTATTTGATTGTGATTGGATGTGTTTATTCTAATTTAATAATTAAATTAGATGATTAAATGATTTATTTGAATAAAGAATTTATTTAAATAAGATAATTTATTTGGTGTTATTGTTATTGGTTAAATGGAATTATTAATTAAGTTAGTAAGGTTTAATTGAATTTATTTAATAATAAGTTCAATTAAATTAAAAGTGTGACAATTAAAACTATATGTTATAATGAGTTATTAAAATAAATAGAAAGAGTTTTTATTTCCATCAAACCAAACAAGGCCTTATGACCTTTGGTTGGAAATAATGAGTTATTTTAATTTTGTTTTGCCAAACAAGCCTTGGTGGCTTTTGAATTGCGTAACTGATGATCTGATATTAAAACACGTGATTATGCTTCATCAGTTTTTATTTGAATCTTTATCAATTTATTTGCTAACTTAGAAAAGAAAGAAAGAAAAAATTGAGAGAGAAGTTTGGAGATTGGAGAAGAAAATTCTACAATCAAAGGAGAATTAATCAAGTTTTATAAGCAATAGAAGGTATAATATTCTTCACTGCATTCTTTTAATTTACTTTACTGTATATGAAGTTAGTTGTTCAAAGCATGAAATTATTTGATTATAATTGATTCTAATCATGTACTAGAGATTATGTGATGATTATCGATTAATTTGAATGAGCTTATTCATAAAATCATGCTTTAGAATGAAGTTTTTGGTTTTACAGAGTCTTATTTCATGTATGGCATATATGTATGAAAATTGGTGTTCAATTTGATTGTTAATTGGTAAATTGACTTCTGGTTATGATTAGAAAATGAAAAATGAAAACAATACTAGTAAAAAGGATTAAAATGGTTGAAAGATGAAGTCATAGTGTTTAATTTCATTAAAGTGGTTAAAATATGAATATTTGTATAAACAGTGAATTTTTTTGGGTTTTAATTGGTTGATTATGTGTTTATAATGGTTAAATTAGTTAGAAACATGTTGGGTAATTGTTTTCTTGCATATTTGATGTCTGGGTAAGTTTAAATTATGTGTTGGCTAGTAGAATTCGAAAAATTTTGGCCAAATTTGGTCTAAGTTTTCACTGGTTCGCGAACTGAAGAAGGTGTCAGTCGCATCTACCGCGCCGGCGGTAGAAATGAGCTAGAACTATCGCCCCGGCGGCCTTGTCGCCCCGGCGGCACATTTGAACTATGTTTGTCGCCCCGGCTACAGACTCGCCCCGGCGACGGTTTCGTTTAGAATTTTATCGCCCCGGCGGTGGAACAGTAATAAAAAAAATTAATTAAATTAAAATTTTATTTATCTATTTTGTGAAATTGCTATGTTGTTATACGTATGTTTAAAACCTATATTAAGGTAATAAATGACCAATGAGTTACCACGAGGGTTGTTAGCAATTATTTGTGGAAAATTGAATGTCAATCGTGATGGTTCAATAAAATAGGAGAAGAACGAGACTTAAAATGTATATGAATCTGTAATTAATTATCGTTATCGTTTTGTAATCAAAATGTATAGGGTAATTAAGGGACGTGCACTATTTGAATCTGTAATCTACGCTCGAGGCAAGTTTTCCACCCTTAATCTTATTATTTCGTTTGAAGCAAGTTCCTTATCTCAATTTATTACTTTACGTTGAGCAAGTTTTCCTTCCTTAAACTTGTTATTTCATTTAAAACAAGTTAAGTTTCATTGAGCAATATTATAAACCTTAGCTTATTGTTATTCAAGCAAGGTTGTTATCATGATTAAGAGCTAAAGCTTTATTCCAGTTATTAATTGTTCGATCATTGATCATTATTCAAACTTTGAACAGAATTTCTATTGTACAAACTCTATTGATGAATCAATTGTTTAGTGACTAGCAAACCCTTATTGATTCAGCTAGTCTTTAGTTGATGAGCGTTCTAAAGACTTAGAATATTTTAGAATCTTTCCAAACCAAGTTCCTTTTGGTACGGATTCTGATGCCAAACTGAGATGAACAACCCTAATTACGGGGATTAATTACGCGACAACGTTAAAATGTTTGTGCACAATACATTGTACAAAGGGCTGATCCCCCTGAGTACGAGACGGATGGTCCATAGTCTATAAGACTGTTAAAGGTTACGGTAGAAATACTTGATAACCTAGGACATGGTTTGAGTTCTTGTGACCCTCAGATACACTTTTAATCTTGAATCTATATTCAGTTCTTGAGCTAAGCTTTCTATTGAGATTTCAAACCTTGATTCCTTATTGATTGTATTCAGAAAACTATTATTCCCCAGTTGATAAATATTTCATTTAAAGATTATTGTTATCATACTTGTGAGCAATTGTTTGTTCACTCTTGCATTAAACATTGCAGCTAAGACAGAAAAGCAGAACGAGCCATCCACGAGTAAAGGAAAGAGCAAGATGCTGAAGTAGCTAATGACTTGTTATTTATTCAACGTTTGATTGTATTGAGACTTATTATAAATTATATTTTATTCCGCATAGATGTAATTGAGGTTAGATAACCTGGGATTTGTTTTATTTTAAAGATTAGTGATGTAACCTCATTTGAGGGAAGATAATTCTTTTAAGTTTATTTTAATTATATTATCTTTATCATGGGTAGTTAGCTGTGAATGTATGGTATAGTGAACAACAAATCTGTGGAGTTGAAGTACCCGGATTTGGGGGTGTCATAGGTTGGTATCAGAGCTGATAGGTTTTGCACCTTTAGTTGGGGAAAACCTTAGGGTAGTAGCCTTTTTTGGACATAGAGAATATAGATGTGATAAACTCTTATCGAGTTCTAAGGAATGAATTATGGAAATTCATAGAAGATAATAAAATGATTATGTGTTATGTGCTTATTTGGTAACAAACTTATGTGCTCGCGAGTATTATCGAGTAGTAATTAAAACTTAAAATTTTGTTGTCAGGATGACTGATTGAGGAGAGCCCAGCCAGGCTAGGGAGGAGGAGCCCCGGGATATTCATGTAGTTCGGGAGTAGCTGGTGCAGAGGGAGCCATCCCTATTGATCACAGTTGCAGGTCCCGAGTACGAGCATAAGACTGATCCTGAGGAGGATCCGGAGGAGGAGGAGGAGGAGGAAGACCCTGAGGGGATATCACTATCTTCCTTAGGTGTTCAGATGTACGAGTAGGTGTATGATCGCAACATAGAGTTGCAAGATAGAGTGGAAGAGTTAGAGAGGCAGCTGGCTGAGCGAAAGACTGCCTTGGAGCAGAAGAACAGTGAGATTGAGGAGCTCGATATATGTCTTGGGGACGTGGAATGGAAGCTGGTTCATGTTGAGAGCGAAAAGGAGGAGTTAGGAGAACAGGTTGTGGAACGTCAAGCTGCTCTAGAGCAGAAGGATGTTGAGATACAAGACCTTTCATTACGTCTTGCAGAGGTTGAGTAGAGGCTAGCACAGTCTGAGTATCGACGAGGACAGTTGTTAGCCAGGAATGAATTTGTACGAGAGGAGTTGAAAGAGGAGTCAACTAAGCGGGCGAGAGCTGAAACTGCTTGGTTGAGGGAGGCTAACCGCGCAGATCGTGTTGAATGTGAGGTGCGGTCAAAGAAGGCCAAGATTGATGAGATGGAGTATATTTTTCACACCACAGTTGACAGAGCTCTGGATCGAGTTCATCGTCATCCAGATATGGTGGATCGAAGGATGGTGACTCGTATTATAGAGCAGGAATGCAAGGAAGCTGTGCGTCGTGGGATGACATCGTAGATTATGATTAGTTATGCTAGTATGAAAATTATGAAGTTAATAAGTTGTAAATCCCAATTTTATATAATGGGATAGAATAATGATGTAATCCTGGAACTTTGTGATGTCAGGATAGACGATTTGATGTAAATAACTATGATGTTATTTATATTATGTTTAAAAGCAGTAAATGAATAAAATGCAAAAATTTATCAGATGTGCTATGTGTTAAGTGTTGTTTATAAATGTTTAAGTTAAGACTTAAATGTTTAAGTAATTGAATAATAATCTAATAGCGCGAATTCTTGACAGTAAAATGCCGCCAAGAAGACAAACCCGTCAGCAGACCCCGGAGGGATCCACCAATAACAATGAAGAAGCCAATGCTATTCCAATGCAGCAGCTGGTAAATTTGTTAACGGGAGCCTTTGCGAATCAACCCCAAGTTCAGGCCACGACTTTTAAAGATTTCAAGGTCGTTGGACCCCCAGAATTTCAAGGGTCTATGAATCCGATCGAGGCACAAACCTGGGTCATGGAGATAGAGAAGGTGTTTGATGTCGCTAGGGTCAACGAGGACCAGAAGACGACATTTGCAACATTCATGCTCAAGTCAGAAGCAAGCTACTGGTGGCAAGCAAATAAGACTCGAGGTGGCCAAGGGATTATTCCATGGGAGCGATTGTCGACGCCGGTTTTTCGCCTCTTCCGATTTTTAGCCTTTTGATTAAATGATTTTTTGGAAAAGGTCAACATTAATGTCGACGGGGTTTTGAAAGATCATTTTTTTATGATGAGCCAATTAACCAGAGTCACCAGTTGGTATATTTAAAATGGATGTACCAACTCATCCGAGTTTTCGTTTTTTATAAATCGATGGCTCATATGTGACTCCGAATTAATTGGTCTGCGAACCGAGATTCATAGAGTTCGGGGGCTTGCTTAAGTGAGGGGAAGGTGTTAGGCACCCCCCGACTCCCGTGAAACACGGTTACCGCAATCTTGTTGCTTTCCTATCCTTTAATTCATGAAATGTGTGTGTATGCGCGCGCGTGTGTGTGCCTATGTGAATGTCGTGGTGAGTTTGCATGAAGACTCATTTTGGATTTTTAGGGAAAATCGTGCTTTGGGAGTGCTTTAGAATGTCCTTCGGCTTATACGAGAAAGCTTGATTCTTTATGAGAAAGGTTTGATTTTAATTGTCAAAACTATGAGATTTTCATTAGGTGTCGTTTTGGCAAAAACAAGAGTTTTCTAAACCTTCGTCAAAATAGGAATCGAGATCTATACGTTGCCTTCGTAACTCAAATGATGGGCAATTTCTAGGATCTCTTTAACCCTATGCACAACGATTTAATAAAACGTCACTTATTTATAAAATCATTTGTGTGATGTTTTGGAAAACTATTTTTTCTTTGCCTTCTCGTTTACATAGAAATCGACATTCATTAGCACTTCTCATTTTAAGCCTCGTGATGCTAACAACCTAATTTAATTGAGTTTACGAAAATCTTAATCTTTTAGCTTTGTAATCAATTTTTAGGTCGTAAATCAAATCAAACATTAAAATGCATTGGGGCTATTCATGGGCATGTAAGCCATCCAAATAACCCCAACGCCCACAATCACATATTTCACTATTACGGGGCCTTAAACCCGATTTTTGGCTTGGTATCGTTTTAAGGCCCGACGATTACAATTTACAATAAAGGATTACATACATCAACATTGTCCATCATCGGATTTGGGCCACGGGGCCGCGTTCCTAGGTTCACATCCATAATTTATACATACCCACGCAATGGATACTACAAAAATTAAACAAGCTAAAATCACCAAATGGATATCATCGGGTCATTAGGAAGAATTTCGTTCCATTTGGAACCCTCACTAATAATCCTCAATCCATGGATCCACAACAATATACAAGAAGACTACATTTCACATAACCCAATTGACTAGAAGATTAACAAAATGATATACAAAAATTGCTATGGAAATAGTCTTTTCACCTTGCAAATAATCACCAAGATGTGTGTAAATTTGAGTGAGTAGAAATTATCTTGGATATAATCTCACAAAAGAAATATAAATCCTCTCTTTTTTCTCTCTTTTCTCTCCTATTTTGTTCCAAATTTTTGATATTTCTCTTTCTATTTTCGAGCTGATTTGCTGCTGTTTTTCTTCTTCTTCTCGCCTGATTCCCCTTCTCTCTCTTGCTGCTGCTAATCCCCTGGATGAAATGAAGAAACTGAGCTGAAATAGGCTGGCCTAGGGCAGCCGCAGATTGATCTGCGGCTGGCCGCAGATTGATCTGCGGCTGGCTGGCCGCAGATTGATCTGCGGCTGGCTGGCCCACCAGCCACTCAGCCTGGTTTCGAGTTCCGTGTTTTCAAAAGGCGCACTCATTGGCCGCAGATCAATCCGCGGCTGGCTGGCTTGACTTTCTCGATTTTCGTCCTATGCCTCAATTCTCGTGTCGTGACGTCGGTTTTCGCCGACATGTTCGTATTTTGCAGTCCGAGAATTACTGGAAGACGTGCCACATCATTCGGGAATGCTCAAATCGGACAGCCTTGTTGTCATGTCGGTTTTGGTTGTAAATCGTCGCGGTGGCGTCGAGTGTTCGTACTTGTCCATCCTTTGCTCTCGCAGACCGGTTCATTTGACGGATTTGCCCTCCTGTCAGGGTTAGTACATGAAGTGCAAAATTTAGGTGTCTACAGCTGCCCCTCTTTATCATGTTTATGAAATGTTAAATGAAATGAACATGATAAAGAAATAGACACCCGACACATGAATGACAGTTCACAAGAATGACAATACATACATGATGCAGCACATGCAACTTATGATGCAACACAAGATGTAAGGCATGTAAAACATTCGTAAAGGTGTCAATGCATCAATCCCCAACCGCACTGTTAGTCGTCGGGTTTTGTCTTCCAATCGATCGTCTCGTAACTGCCGGGTCTCGTCTCCGGTCGATTGTCTTGTCGGGGCCGGCTCTCGTATCCGGTCACCCATCTCGTAATCGCCTTATTCCATCGCATTGTCATCAAAGGAAGTTATTCTCCTAACTAGCTTGAAAGGCATCCTTGGAGTTCGTCCTCATACATCGTCCTTGGCAGCCATCGCTTTTGACTCAGATAGGCTAGGACCTTGACACTTAACCTGCACGGCTCACGTACAGAGTTATCATCTATTCAATGCATGTGACACAACTTAAAATGTAGATTTGATGAAAAATGACCCCTGTACAGTCCTTTGATACTGTTCTACAGGTGTCGCCATTTGTCGGGGTTTTCTTGGATCTCAGCCCTTCCCAGGGTTTCATTGATTGTTTGGATACCAACCCTTCCCAGGGGTCATCGAATTTTTGGCTACCAGCCCTTCCCAGGGGTCGTTGATTTCCTGGATACCAGCCCTTCCCAGGGGTTGTCGAATTTTTTGGATTCCAGCCCTTCCCAGGGGTCGTCGAATTTTTGGATACCAGCCCTTCCCAGGGATCGTCGAATTTTTGGATACCAGCCCTTCCCAGGGATTCGTTGATTTTTTGGATACCAGCCCTCCCCAGGGGTCGTTGATTTTTTTGGATACCAGCCCTTCCCAGGGGTCGTCAAATTTTTTGGATACCAGCCCTTTCCACGGGTCGTCGAATTTTTGGATACCAGCCCTTCCCAGGGATTCGTTTATTTTTTGGATACCAGCCCTTCCCAGGGGTCGTCGAATTTTTGGATACCAGCCATTCCCAGGGATTCGTTGATTTTTTGGATACCAGCCCTTCCCAGGGGTCGTCGAATTTTTTGGATACCAGCCCTTCCCAGGGGTCATCGAATTTTTGGATACCAGCCCATCCCAGGGATCGTAGAATTTTTTGGATACCAGCCCTTCCCAGGGGTCGTCGAATTTTTGGATACCAGCCCTTCCCAGGGATTCGTTGATTTTTTGGATACCAGCCCTTCCCAGGGGTCGTTGATTTTTTGGATACCAGCCCTTCCCAGGGTGTTAATTGTTTGGATCTCAGCCCTTCACAGGGTGTTAGTTGTTTGGATACCAGCCCTTCCCAGGGTGTTAGTTGTTTGGATACCAGCCCTTCCCAGGGTGTTAGTTGTTTGGATCTCAGCCCTTCCCAAGGTGTTAGTTGTTTGGATACCAGCCCTTCCCACGGTGTTAGTGTTTGGATACCAGCCCTTCCCAGGGTGTTAGTTGTTTGGATACCAGCCCTTCCCAGGGTGTTAGTTGTTTGGATACCAGCCCTTCCCAAGGTGTTATTGTTTGGATACCAGCCCTTCCCAGGGTGCTCACCATCTTGTTGTGGTTTGCTTGGATGCCTTCCCAGGTTTGCTCACCACCTTGTTGTTGTTTGCTTGGATGCCTTCCCAGGTTTACTCACCACCTTGTCGTGGCTTGCTTGGATGCCTTCCCAGGTTTGCTCACCACCTTGTCGTGGCTTGCTTGGATGCCTTCCCAGGTTTGCTCACCACTTTGTTGTGGCTTGCTTAGATGCCTTCCCAGGTTCACTCCTTGTTTGGATACCAGCCCTTCCCAAGGATCATTGATTGTTTGGATACCAGCCCTTCCTAGGGGTCGTTGATTGGTTGGATACCAGCCCTTCCCGGGGGTCGTCGAATTTTTGGATACCAGCCCTTCCCAGGGGTCGTTGATTGGTTGGATACCAGCCCTTCCCGGGGGTCGTCGAATTTTTGGATACCAGCCCTTCCCAGGGATTCGTTGATTTTTTGAGTGATTTCTTGAAGTGGGATGTGTGATCGGCTTCTGTCCTGGATCTCCCACCAACATCGTCCACGTACCATGCCGTAAAAGCCATCACGATCTGATCATTTGTGAGGTTGAAAGCGACGTGCTTGTACTTTCCCCTGAAGATTTTTATTTTGATCGTACATGTATGCACGAAAAAGATGTTATGGATGCAAAAGATGTTATGCATGCTCTGGCAGATATGTTATGGACAGATGCATGCGCGCAACATATGTTTAGATAGAAATGACCCCTGTTCAGTCAAATAATACGATTCGACCGTCGTCATTGTTTGCCAACATTTGACTGGATCACGCCTCGTCGTGAAGTGTAGTTTCTAGACTTCAACATTGGTTTGGTAGTCTTCCTGTTCTTGGTCGTCTTCATTTCATCGAGTTGAGACAGTCTGTTTCGCTCTCTGTGATGATCGAAAGCTATGTTAGGCTCCTTGGCCTTTTGATCATTCCTGCTGGCCGATATGTTGTTGTCCCGCATTATCTCATCCTTGTACATGCTCATGCACGTGGATCTTTTGAATGTCGAGGCGGTGATAGTCAGGATTGGGGAGAGGCCCAATGCCGAAGAGTTCTGTGCAGCCTCAGCTTCCTTCCATTTCACGATTCTCAACTGCCCCTGCCTTGGCGCGTGTTGTTACCAAAGATTTCTATCGAAAACTCGCGATGTTGACCGTGCCGAGTTATCCACAGCTGTGCCAGATCCTGCATATCAGACGACTAACAAATGCCAAAACATGAAGGCTTGGGCCGCTGGTGTTAGTTCAACACAAAGATATTATAATCTCGACAAAAGATTAAATGCAGTCAAGGCACATGAAATTGAATATCTGTTGTTAACCGTGAATGTACTAGATTGGAGGTCATTTTCAATCCCTCGTGAGTTGAGGATTTCCTATTTAACGAGTTATGAAATCATAAGAACACCTTCAAGCATTCATGGTCATTGTACGTGAGTAAGGTCGAATTCAAAAGAACTACCTTCCCTCGTCAAAGGTATCCTGTCTCCATTCTCGACAACGTTCTTAGCAGGATCGACGTCATATAACAATTGCACTGTGCGATGCAGCATTCAGTAGGGGTTTCTCTTTCATGACTCAATGTTTAAGGCCGAGAGTTTTTCGCATTATCTTTTCTCTTTATTAGTCCACTTCACTTGTCTCGTTTTCTTAGGCTTTTCAAAGTTACCCATTTAACGAGTTTTGGACCAATGACTCCCGAACCGGACGGTTTTGGGGTATTAGGTGTACAGACACCCCTTCGGGTTTATTTACTCGAGTAACAAAGGCCACGGTTTGAGACAAGCTGGTGGTCTTCCCCATTCATTCTTTGCTTGACCTTGTGCAAGATTCGTTTTCTTAGGCTTGAGTTACCCATGTAGCGAGTGTTAGGCCGGTGACTCCCAAACCAGACGGCTTTAAGGCACCAGATGCAGAGACACCCCTTAGGCTTAATTACTCGAGTAACCCATGCCACGATTCGAATCTGCTCGGGCCTCTTCTACTGTAATGCTCATTTTCTTAGGCTCTGAGTTACCCATGTAACGAGTGTTGGGCCAGCGACTCCCAAACCAGATGGCTTTAGGGCACCAGGTGTAGAGACACCCCTCGGGCTTAATTACCCGAATAACCCAGGCCACGATTCGAGACATTAGCTTGATAATCATTTATCGTCTGACTTCTTGATATTGATAATTATTGACTATCTGACTACGTGCTAATTACTATCAACATCGTCATAGCTTTATACCCCACAACTGAAAGTTTGTGCAAATGCAAAGTGAAGGCTGTCACATGAGGTCGATTCTGTCGCAAACGTTGCTTTGAATTAAGGCTTTGTACCCGATCAAAAGGTTGAATAGCCTTCTTCGTCTAATCACACTCACGATCGTGCTCCACGGTTGCTTGTCAAAAATAATCCGATTCCTATCAAGCCAAATAAAATCCCCCTCACGCGGATCATCGTATCCCGGGAAAACTATGCTTGACAAATGCCAGATGATCGTACCGTTGAAGATTGAATTGACATGAAGTAGCCTTTGATGATGATAGTGCATGTCGATGGGATTGTTGCATGGGTGCCAATTTGCACGTCATCATTTCCTGGGTAGTTATCAAATGCCCCAGTGTTAAGTTGCTTTTCTTGTGATCTCCCTCATACTGGTTGCATCAGTATCTCGCTGGGCTGACAAAAGATCCGGTCCTTTGACCTGTTGAAAGGTTTGGGGGATTTTTGATTTTTCTTTTTTTTTTTGCCCCTACTCCGGGTTCTTTGTGACCGTTAGGGGTTCTGATGTTTGATGGTGATGGTTTGGTCTAAGCCGGGTTTGGGTCTATCTTCGACCCATCCCCAGATCTCGTCAGGCGTATTGTCGATATCTGTCTCGTCCTGCTCAATCGCCATCAGATCGAAATCTAGCTTTATACCAAAATCGTGATCCTTCTTCAAATTTGGCCTATTGCTTGTCAGGCTAGAATGCCTCAAATCGGGGTACTGCCATAAAACAATAAATCCTTGTCATATATATAAAACATTTCAACACATGATCTTCTTTTTGGATAACATGACAAAACGACATGAGCGTGCAGGGATTTGAAATAAAACTCAAAATTTTAAAACCCATTGATCCTCTACTGGCCGGGATTCACTGCCCCCATCATGCTTAGGTAGAGGATTGACTTTAACATTTGGGTGACCCTGGCTGTTCCACCACGATTTCCCCACTATCAATCAAGTCCTGAATTTTGTGCTTCAGCGTCCAACATTCCTGCGTATCATGACCGGGGGAATGTGAGTGGTATGCGCATCGCTTGCTTGGGTCAAACCTTCTTCCATTCGGGTCACTTGGGGGTGCCAAGTCGACTATTTTCTTCTGGGATATCAATACCACCAAAATCCGCTCCACAGGATCCCCGAGTGGGGTAAATACTCGAGTTTTCGAGGTCTCGAATATCCTTCGCCCATCCGCCCTCTGATCATTGAAGTTAGGCTGTCGGGATGGCCCCCCTCTCTGCGCCTGTACTGGAGGATTGTTTTTTTCCTTTCTAGATGATCCCTGCAGGATGAGGGAAACATCTTCCTCCCTTTTCTTTTGGACCCTACGGGAAATGCTGCCATAGTTTCCACTTTGGATTTGCTCTGCAGCTGTTTCCAAAGCCGTGAAATCCCGAATTTTACCAGACTTCAACCCCATGTCCACCATTTCTCCGTGTTTAATTATCTCAACAAAGGGTCTTCCAATCCCTGATATGACCCGCTCATAATAAGGAGCCTCTTGAATATCCACGAAAGTCATCACCATCTCCGATTCGCTCATCGGAGGGTTCACCTGTGCGACCATACCCCTCCATCGTTGTGCATAATCCCTGAAGGATTCCCTGGGTTGCTTCTTAACTTTTGTCATTTGGTATCTATCAGGGGCCATTTGGGCCTGGAAGCTATACTGTGTTAAGAATGTGTGGGCCAACTCCTCCCAATTATGGATCCGGGCATTATCCAAACGGGCATACCAGATTCTCGCCTCTCTCGTCAAACTCTTTTGGAAAAGTTGCATCCTTAGACCCTCGTCTTCCGCATAAGATCCTAACTCCCCAATGTAGATTTTCAAATGGGTATAAGGATCCCCCTTCCCATTGTATTTTTCAAATTCGGGGATTTTAAATTTCTCCGGGTATCTGGCTCCGGGGAAGACACATAAATCTAAATAGTTAACCCTGCCTAGGGACCCTATGCCCTTCATAGATTGGATGGTTTCCTCCATTTGTCTCATTTTCTTTCGCAGGTCATCCGTATCTCCCTCTTCCGGGATAGTAATCACTGTCTTGTTTGGTACGGGAATGGCCTTTGGGACGACTGGCTCGCCCTTAAGTGGAGGTGGATCCTCCTTAGGTGGATCCTGTCTGGGCATCAATTGCTCCTTTAGCATTATGGCCATTTCTAACATCTGCTTCTTAAAGTCATCAAATTCCTCCCTAGATATGGAACCGGAATTAGTAGATGGAATATCAGCCATTTCAGATGTAGAGTTCTGGGCTCTTTTAGATTGCGAACGTGTTTGAGGAGCAATCCTGCAGAAACAAGGGTTCGAAGTTTAGTCCTGGGGAATGAAAAATGTGGATGCATGCTAAAGCTGTAACTTTTGTGTTTTTGGGTTTTTTAATCTTTCCCTGTAAAACAGAAAGTTAGTAGTCCTTTGATGCAATAATAAATGCTAAACATGATTTTATTATGCTCCCCAGCTGTTCCCTATAAAACATAGAGGTCAGTAATTTCTCTTGACAAAAAATATGAATGGGATCATGACATTTACGCGCGAATGTAAAAAGGCATGAAGAGACTTTTCCTGCGTTGGGTTAATCTGAGGCTGACCTATCCTAGGGTTACTCTCACGGGCTTTTCGGCATGAAGGTCCCCAAATCTTCGCAATCTACTCGTCTGAGTCTTTTCGATTGGAGTGGATTTGGGTAGTGCGTTTCCTGAGCCATCTCCAGGGAGCAGCCCCTTCGAGTCCACTAATAAGCAACCGACAGGTTCGCCTCAAGAGGAGGTACTCTCTCAACATACATTCACATTCATTGTCCTCACCGTATGCAAATGATTACTTAAAGGTAAAGCAATTCCATTCAAATATTCACTTATTGGACAAAACACACATTCACACAACAAAAACGTACAAAAGATCAAAATATCGTGTGCACACACATATTCATAAATTTTAAACGATAGGATAGCATCAAGACTTAAAGCGGCTTAAGCCCAGTACTGTCCCCAGCAAAGTCGCCAGCTGTCGACGCCGGTTTTTCGCCTCTTCCGATTTTTAGCCTTTTGATTAAATGATTTTTTGGAAAAGGTCGGCATTAATGTCGACGGGGTTTTGAAAGATCGTTTTTTTATGATGAGCCAATTAACCAGAGTCGCCAGTTGGTATATTTGAAATGGATGTACCAACTAATCCGAGTTTTCGCTTTTTATAAATCGATGGCTCATATGTGACTCCGAATTAATTGGTCTGCGAACCGAGATTCATAGAGTTCGGGGGCTTGCTTAAGCGAGGGGAAGGTGTTAGGCACCCCCCGACTCCTGTGAAACACGGTTACCGTAATCTTGTTGCTTTCGTATCCTTTAATTCATGAAATGTGTTTGTATGCGCGCGTGTGTGTGTGCCTATGTGAATGTCGTGGTGAGTTTGCATGAAGACTCATTTTGGATTTTTAGGGAAAATCGTGCTTTGGGAGTGCTTTAGAATGTCCTTCGGCTTATACGAGAAAGCTTGATTCTTTATGAGAAAGGTTTGATTTTAATTGTCAAAACTATGAGATTTTCATTAGGTGTCGTTTTGGCAAAAACAAGAGTTTTCTAAACCTTCGTCAAAATAGGAATCGAGATCTATACGTTGCCTTCGTAACTCAAATGATGGGAAATTTCTAGGATCTCTTTAACCCTATGCACAACGATTTAATAAAACGTCACTTATTTATAAAATCATTTGTGTGATGTTTTGGAAAACGATTTTTTCTTTGCCTTCTCGTTTACATAGAAATCGACATTCATTAGCACTTCTCATTTTAAGCCTCGTGATGCTAACAACCTAATTTGATTGATTTTACGAAAATCTTAATCTTTTAGCTTTGTAATCAATTTTTAGGTCGTAAATCAAATCAAGCATTAAAATGCATTGGGGCTATTCATGGGCATGTAAGCCATCCAAATAACCCCAACGCCCACAATCACATATTTCACTATTACGGGGCCTTAAACCCGATTTTTGGCTTGGTATCGTTTTAAGGCCCGACGATTACAATTTATAATAAAGGATTACATACATCAACATTGTCCATCATCGGATTTGGGCCACGGGGCCGCGTTCCTAGGCTCACATCCACAATTTATACACACCCACGCAATGGATACTACAAAAATTAAACAAGCTAAAATCACCAAATGGATATCATCGGGTCATTAGGAAGAATTTCGTTCCATTTGGAACCCTCACTAATAATCCTCAATCCATGGATCCACAACAATATACAAGAAGACTACATTTCACATAACCCAATTGACTAGAAGATTAACAAAATGATATACAAAAATTGCTATGGAAATAGTCTTTTCACCTTGCAAATAATCACCAAGATGTGTGTAAATTTGAGTATATGAATAGAGTAGAAATTATCTTGGATATAATCTCACAAAAGAAATATAAATCCTCTCTTTTTTCTCTCTTTTCTCTCCTATTTTGTTGCAAATTTTTGCTATTTCTCTCTTTATTTTCGAGCTGATTTGCTGCTGTTTTTCTTCTTCTTCTCGCCTGATTCCCCTTCTCTCTCTTGCTGCTGCTAACCCCCTGGATGAAATGAAGAAACTGAGTTGAAATAGGCTGGCCTAGGGCAGCCGCAGATTGATCTGCGGCTGGCTGGCCCACCAGTCACTCAGCCTGGTTTCGAGTTCCGTGTTTTCAAAAGGCGCACTCATTGGCCGCAGATCAATCCGCGGCTGGCTGGCTTGACTTTCTCGATTTTCGTCCTACGCCTCAATTCTCGTGTCGTGACATCGGTTTTCGCCGACATGTTTGTATTTTGCAGTCCGGGAATTACTGGAAGACGTGCCACATCATTCGGGAATGCTCAAATCGGACAGCCTTGCTGTCATGTCGGTTTCAGTTGTAAATCGTCGCGGTGGCGTCGAGTGTTCGTACTTGTCCATCCTTTGCTCTCGCAGACCGGTTCATTTGACGGATTTGCCCTCCTGTCAGGGTTAGTACACGAAGTGCAAAATTTGGGTGTCTACAGCTGCCCCTCTTTATCATGTTTATGAAATGTTAAATGAAATGAACATGATAAAGAAATAGACACCCGACACATGAATGCCAGTTCACAAGAATGACAATACATACATGATGCAGCACATGCAACTTATGATGCAACACAAGATGTAAGGCATGCAAAACATTCGTAAAGGTGTCAATGCATCAATCCCCAACCGCACTGTTAGTCGTCGGGTTTCGTCTTCCAATCGATCGTCTCGTAACTGCCGGGTCTCGTCTCCGGTCGATTGTCTTGTCGGGGCCGGCTCTCGTATCCGGTCACCCATCTCGTAATCGCCTTATTCCATCGCATTGTCATCAAAGGAAGTTATTCTCCTAACTAGCTTGAAAGGCATCCTTGGAGTTCGTCCTCATACATCGTCCTTGGCAGCCATCGCTTTTGACTCAAATAGGCTAGGACCTTGACACTTAACCTGCACGGATCACGTACAGAGTTATCATCTATTCAATGCATGTGACACAACTTAAAATGTAGATTTGATGAAAAATGACCCCAGTACAGTCCTTTGATACTGTTCTACAGGTGTCACCATTTGTCGGGGTTTTCTTGGATCTCAGCCCTTCCCAGGGTTTCATTGATTGTTTGGATACCAACCCTTCCCAGGGGTCATCGAATTTTTGGATACCAGCCCTTCCCAGGGGTCGTTGATTTTCTGGATACCAGCCCTTCCCAGGGGTCGTCGAATTTTTTGGATACCAGCCCTTCCCAGGGGTCGTCAAATTTTTGGATACCAGCCTTTCCCAGGGATCGTCGAATTTTTGGATACCAGCCCTTCCCAGGGATTCGTTGATTTTTTGGATATCAGCCCTCGCAGGGGTCGTTGATTTTTTTGGATATCACCCCTTCCCAGGGGTCGTCAAATTTTTTGGATACCAGCCGTTTCCAGGGGTCGTCGAATTTTTGGATACCAGCCCTTCCCAGGAATTCGTTGATTTTTTGGATACCAGCCCTTCCCAGGGGTCGTCGAATTTTTGGATACCAGCCCTTCCCAGGGATTCGTTGATTTTTTGGATACCAGCCCTTCCCAGGGGTCGTCGAATTTTTTGGATACCAGCCCTTCCCAGGAGTCGTCGAATTTTTGGATACCAGCCCTTCCCAGGGATCGTCGAATTTTTTGGATACCATCCCTTCCCAGGGTCGTCGAATTTTTGGATACCAACCCTTCCCAGGGATTCGTTGATTTTTTGGATACCAGCCCTTCCCAGGGGTCGTTGATTTTTTGGATACCAGCCCTTCCCAGGGTGTTAATTGTTTGGATCTCAACCCTTCCCAGGGTGTTAGTTGTTTGGATACCAGCCCTTCCCAGGGTGTTAGTTGTTTGGATACCAGCCCTTCCCAGGGTGTTAGTTGTTTGGATACTAGCCCTTCCCAGGGTGTTAGTTGTTTGGATACCAGCCCTTCCCAGGGTGTTAGTGTTTGGATACCAGCCCGTCCCAGGGTGTTAGTTGTTTGGATACCAGCCCTTCCCAAGGTGTTAGTTGTTTGTATACCAGCCCTTCCCAGGGTGTTAGTGTTTGGATACCAGCCCTTCCCAGGGTGCTCACCATCTTGTTGTGGTTTGCTTGGATGCCTTCCCAGGTTTGCTCACCACCTTGTTGTGGTTTGCTTGGATGCCTTCCCAGGTTTGCTCATCACCTTGTCGTGGCTTACTTGGATGCCTTCCCAGGTTTGCTCACCACCTTGTCGTGGCTTGCTTAGATGCCTTCCCAGGTTCACTCCTTGTTTGGATATCAGCCCTTCCCAGGGATCATTGATTGTTTGGATACCAGCCCTTCCCAGGGGTCGTTGATTGGTTGGATACCAGCCCTTCCCGGGGGTCGTCGAATTTTTGGATACCAGCCCTTCCCAGGGATTCGTTGATTTTTTGAGTGATTTCTTGAAGTGGGATGTGTGATCGGCTTCTGTCCTAGATCTCCCACCAACATCGTCCACGTACCATGCCGTAAAAGCCATCACGATCTGATCATTTGTGAGGTTGAAAGCGACGTGCTTGTACTTTCCCCTGAAGATTTTTATTTTGATCGTACATGTATGCACGCAAAAGATGTTATGCCTGCAAAAGATGTTATGCATGCTCTGGCAGATATGTTATGGACAGATGCATGTGCGCAACATATGTTTAGATAGAAATGACCCCTGTTCAGTCAAATGATACGATTCGACCGTCGTCATTGTTTGCCAACATTTGACTGGATCACGCCTCGTCGTGAAGTGTAGTTTCTAGACTTCAACATTGGTTTGGTAGTCTTCCTGTTCTTGGTCGTCTTCATTTCATCGAGTTGAGGCAGTCTGTTTCGCTCTCTGTGATGATCGAAATCTATGTTGGTCTCCTTGGCCTTTTGATCATTCCTGCTGGCCGATATGTTGTTGTCCCGCATTATCTCATCCTTGTATATGCTCATGCACGTGGATCATTTGAATGTCGAGGCGGTGATAGTCAGGATTGGGGAGAGGCCCAATGCCGAAGAGTTCTGTGCAGCCTCAGCTTCCTTCCATTTCACGATTCTCAACTGCCCCTGCCTTGGCGCGTGTTGTTACCAAAGATTTCTGTCGAAAACTCGCGATGTTGACCGTGCCGAGTTATCCACAGCTGTGCGAGATCCTGCATATCAGACGACTAACAAATGCCAAAACTTGAAGGCTTGGGCCGCTGGTGTTAGTTCAACACAAAGATATTATAATCTCGACAAAAGATTAAATGCAGTCAAGGCATATGAAATTGAATATCTGTTGATCGCACAATCTAGCGAGTTGTTAACCGTGAATGTACTAGATTGGAGGTCATTTTCAATCCCTCGTGAGTTGAGGATTTCCTATTTAACGAGTTATGAAATCGTAAGAACACCTTCAAGCATTTATGGTCATTGTACGTGAGTAAGGTCGAATTCAAAAGAACTACCTTCCCTCGTCAAAGGTATCCTGTCTCCATTCTCGACAACGTTCTTAGCAGGATCGACGTCATATAACAATTGCACTGTGCGATGCAGCATTCAGTAGGGGTTTCTCTTTCATGACTCAATATTTAAGGCCGAGAGTTTTTCGCATTATCTTTTCTCTTTATTAGTCCACTTCACTTGTCTCGTTTTCTTAGGCTTTTCAAAGTTACCCATTTAACGAGTTTTGGACCAATGACTCCCGAACCAGACGGTTTTGGGGTATTAGGTGTACAGACACCCCTTCGGGTTTATTTACTCGAGTAACAAAGGCCACGGTTCGAGACAAACTGATGGTCTGCCCCATTCATTCTTTGCTTGACCTTGCGCAAGATTCGTTTTCTTAGGCTTGAGTTACCCATGTAGCGAGTGTTAGGCCGGTGACTCCCAAACCAGACGGCTTTAAGGCACCAGATGCAGAGACACCCCTTAGGCTTAATTACTCGAGTAACCCATGCCACGATTCGAATCTGCTCGGGCCTCTTCTACTGTAATGCTCATTTTCTTAGGCTCTGAGTTACCCATGTAACGAGTGTTGGGCCAGCGACTCCCAAACCAGATGGCTTTAGGGCACCAGGTGTAGAGACACCCCTCGGGCTTAATTACCCGAATAACCCAGGCCACGATTCGAGACATTAGCTTGATAATCATTTATCGTCTGACTTCTTGATATTGATAATTATTGACTGTCTGACTACGTGTTAATTACTATCAACATCGTCATAGCTTTATACCCCACAACTAAAAGTTTGTGCAAATACAAAGTGAAGGCTGTCACATGATGTCGATTCTGTCACAAACGTTGCTTTGAATTAAGGCTTTGTACCCGATCAAAAGGTTGAATATCCTTCTTCGTCTAATCATACTCACGATCGTGCTCCACGGTTGCTTGTCAAAAATAATCCGATTCCTATCAAGCCAAATAAAATCCCCCCTCACGCGGATCATCGTATCCCGGGAAAACTATGCTTGACAAATGCCAGATGATCGTACCGTTGAAGATTGAATTGACATGAAGTAGCCTTTGATGATGATAGTGCATGTCGATTGGATTGTTGCATGGGTGCCAATTTGCACGTCATCATTTCCTGGGTAGTTGTCAAATGCCCCAGTGTTAAGTTGCTTTTCTTGTGATCTCCCTCATACTGGTTGCATCGGTATATCGCTTGGCTGACAAAAGATCCGGTCCTTTGACCTGTTGAAAGGTTTGGGGGATTTTTTATTTTTCTTTCTTTTTTTTGCCCCTACTCCGGGTTCTTTGTGACCGTTAGGGGTTCTGATGTTTGATGGCGATGGTTTGGTCTAAGCCGGGTTTAGGTCTATCTTCGACCCATCCCCAGATCTCGTCAGGCGTATTGTCGATATCTGTCTCGTCCTGCTCAATCGCCATCAGATCGAAATCTAGCTTTATACCAAAATCGTGATCCTTCTTCAAATTTGACCTATTGCTTGTCAGGCTAGAATGCCTCAAATCGGGGTACTGCCATAAAACAATAAATGCTTGTCATATATATAAAACATTTCAACACATGATCTTCTTTTTGGATAACATGACAAAACGACATGAGCGTGCAGGGATTTGAAATAAAACTCAAAATTTTAAAACCCATTGATCCTCTACTGGCCGGGATTCACTGCCCCCATCATGCTTAGGTAGAGGATTGACTTTAACATTTGGGTGACCCTGGCTGTTCCACCACGATTTCCCCACTATCAATTAAGTCCTGAATTTTGTGCTTCAGCGTCCAACATTCCTGCGTATCATGACCGGGGGAATGTGAGTTGTATGTGCATCGCTTGCTTGGGTCAAACCTTCTTCCATTCGGGTCACTTGGGGGTGCCAAGTCGACTATTTTCTTCTGGATATCAATACCACCAAAATCCGCTCCAGAGGATCCCCGAGTGGGGTAAATACTCGAGTTTTCGAGGTCTCGAATATCCTTCGCCCATCCGCCCTCTGATCATTGAAGTTAGGCTGTCGGGATGGCCCCCCTCTCTGCGCCTGTACTGGAGGATTGTTTTCTGCCTTTCTAGATGATCCCTGCAGGATGAGGGAAACATCTTCCTCCCTTTTCTTTTGGACCCTACGGGAAATGCTGCCATAGTTTCCACTTTGGATTTGCTCTGCAGCTGTTTCCAAAGCCGTGAAATCCTGAATTTTACTAGACTTCAACCCCATGTCCACCATTTCTCCGTGTTTAATTATCTCAGCAAAGGGTCTTCCAATCCCTGATATGACCCGCTCATAATAAGGAGCCTCTTGAATATCCACGAAAGTCATCACCATCTCCGATTCGCTCATCGGAGGGTTCACCTGTGCGGCCATACCCCTCCATCGTTGTGCATAATCCCTGAAGGATTCCCTGGGTTGCTTCTTAACTTTTGTCATTTGGTATCTATCAGGGGCCATTTGGGCCTGGAAGCTATACTGTGTTAAGAATGTGTGGGCCAACTCCTCCCAATTATGGATCCGGGCATTATCCAGATGGGCATACCAGATTCTCGCCTCTCCCGTCAAACTCTTTTGGAAAAGTTGCATCCTTAGACCATCGTCTTCCGCATAAGATTCTAACTCCCCAATGTAGATTTTCAAATGGGTATAAGGATCCCCCTTCCCATTGTATTTTTCAAATTCGGGGATTTTAAATTTCTCCGGGTATCTGGCTCCGGGGAAGACACATAAATCTGAATAGTTAACCCTGCCTAGGGACCCTATGCCCTTCATAGATTGGATGGTTTCCTCCATTTGTCTCATTTTCTTTCGCAGGTCATCCGTATCTCCCTCTTCCGAGATAGTAATCACTGTCTTGTTTGGTACGGGAATGGCCTTTGGGACGACTGGCTCGCCCTTAAGTGGAGGTGGATCCTCCTTAGGTGGATCCTGTCTGGGCATCAATTTCTCCTTTAGCATTATGGCCATTTCTAACATCTGCTTCTTAAAGTCATCAAATTCCTCCCTGGATATGGAACAGGAATTGGTAGATGGAATATCAGCCATTTCAGATGTAGAGTTCTGGGCTCTTTTAGATTGCGAACGTGTTTGAGGAGCAATCCTGCAGAAACAAGGGTTCGAAGTTTAGTCCTGGGGAATGAAAAATGTGGATGCATGCTAAAGCTGTAACTTTTGTGTTTTGGGTTTTTTAATCTTTCCCTATAAAACAGAAAGTTAGTAGTCCTTTGATGCAATAACAAATGCTAAACATGATTTTATTATGCTCCCCAGCTGTTCCCTGTAAAACATAGAGGTCAGTAATTTCTCTTGACAAAAAATATGAATGGGATCATGACATTTACGCGCGAATGTAAAAAGGCATGAAGAGACTTTTCCTACGTTGGGTTAATCTGAGGCTGACTTATCCTAGGGTTACTCTCACGGGCTTTTCGGCATGAAGGTCCCCAAATCTTCGCAATCTACTCGTCTGAGTCCTTTCGATTGGAGTGGATTTGGGTGGTGCGTTTCCTGAGCCATCTCCGGGGAGCAGCCCCTTCGAGTCCAGTAATAAGCAACCGACAGGTTCGCCTCAGGAGGAGGTACTCTCTCAACATACATTCACATTCATTGTCCTCACCGTATGCAAATGATTACTTAAAGGTAAAGCAATTCCATTCAAATATTCACTTATTGGACAAAACACACATTCACACAACAAAAACGTACAAAAGATCAAAATATCGCGTGCACACATATTCATAAATTTTAAAGGATAGGATAGCATCAAGACTTAAAGCGGCTTAAGCCCTCTATTGTCCCCAGCAGAGTCGCCAGCTGTCGACGCCGGTTTTTCGTCTCTTCCGATTTTTAGCCTTTTGATTAAATGATTTTTTGGAAAAGGTCGGCATTAATGTCGACGGGGTTTTGAAAGATCGTTTTTTTATGATGAGCCAATTAACCAGAGTCGCCAGTTGGTATATTTGAAATGGATGTACCAACTCATCCGAGTTTTCGTTTTTTATAAATCGATGGCTCATATGTGACTCCGAATTAATTGGTCTGCGAACCGAGATTCATAGAGTTCGGGGGCTTGCTTAAGCGAGGGGAAGGTGTTAGGCACCCCCCGACCCCCGTAAAACACGGTTACCGCAATCTTGTTGCTTTCCTATCCTTTAATTCATGAAATGTGTGTGTATGCGCGTGTGTGTATGTGTGCCTATGTGAATGTCGTGGTGAGTTTGCATGAAGAATCATTTTGGATTTTTAGGGAAAATCGTGCTTTGGGAGTGCTTTAGAATGTCCTTCGGCTTATACGAGAAAGCTTGATTCTTTGTGAGAAAGGTTTGATTTTAATTGTCAAAACTATGAGATTTTCATTAGGTGTCGTTTTGGCAAAAACAAGAGTTTTCTAAACCTTCGTCAAAATAGGAATCGAGATCTATACGTTGCCTTCGTAACTCAAATGATGGGCAATTTCTAGGATCTCTTGAACCCTATGCACAACGATTTAATAAAACGTCACTTATTTATAAAATCATTTGTGTGATGTTTTGGAAAACGATTTTTTCTTTGCCTTCTCGTTTACATAGAAATCGACATTCATTAGCACTTCTCATTTTAAGCCTCGTGATGCTAACAACCTAATTTGATTGAGTTTACGAAAATCTTAATCTTTTAGCTTTGCAATCAATTTTTAGGTCGTAAATCAAATCAAGCATTAAAATGCATTGGGGCTATTCATGGGCATGTAAGCCATCCAAATAACCCCAACGCCCACAATCACATATTTCACTATTACGGGGCCTTAAACCCGATTTTTGGCTTGGTATCGTTTTAAGGCCCGACGATTACAATTTATAATAAAGGATTACATACATCAACATTGTCCATCATCGGATTTGGGCCATGGGGCCGCGTTCCTAGGCTCACATCCACAATTTATACACACCCAGGCAATGGATACTACAAAAATTGAACAAGCTAAAATCACCAAATGGATATCATCGGGTCATTAGGAAGAATTTCGTTCCATTTGGAACCCTCACTAATAATCTTCAATCCATGGATCCACAACAATATACAAGAAGACTACATTTCACATAACCCAATTGACTAGAAGATTAACAAAATGATATACAAAAATTGCTATGGAAATAGTCTTTTCACCTTGCAAATAATCACCAAGATGTGTGTAAATTTGAGTATATGAATAGAGTAGAAATTATCTTGGATATAATCTCACAAAAGAAATATAAATCCTCTCTTTTTTCTCTCTTTTCTCTCCTATTTTGTTGCAAATTTTTGCTATTTCTCTCTCTATTTTCGAGCTGATTTGCTGCTGTTTTTCTTCTTCTTCTCGCCTGATTCCCCTTCTCTCTCTTGCTGCTGCTAACCCCCTGGATGAAATGAAGAAACTGAGCTGAAATAGGCTGGCCTAGGGCAGCCGCAGATTGATCTGCGGCTGGCTGGCCCACCAGCCATTCAGCCTGGTTTCGAGTTCCGTGTTTTCAAAAGGCGCACTCATTGGCCGCATATCAATCCGCGGCTGGCTAGCTTGACTTTCTCGATTTTCGTCCTACGCCTCAATTCTCGTGTCGTGACGTCGGTTTTCGCCGATATGTTCGTATTTTGCAGTCTGGGAATTACTGGAAGACGTGCCACATCATTCGGGAATGCTCAAATCGGATAGCCTTGTTGTCATGTCGGTTTCGGTTGTAAATCGTCGCGGTGGCGTCGAGTGTTCGTACTTGTCCATCCTTTGCTCTCGCAGACCGGTTCATTTGACGGATTTGCCCTCCTGTCAGGGTTAGTACACGAAGTGCAAAATTTGGGTGTCTACAGCGATTTAAGGAGATGTTTTTCGAGACCTACTTTTCGGCAAGCGCACAAAATCAAATGGAGGTGCAATTTCTGGAATTGAAGCAAGGTACAATGACGGTGCCTAAGTATGCTGCAAAATTCAACGAGTTGGCGAGATTTGCGCCATACCAAGTCAATACGGATGAGCGAAAGGCTAGAAGGTTTGAGCAGGGACTGAAGCCCTGGCTGTATAGCCGAGTTTCAATGTTCTAACTAAATTCATTTGCGGTAGTGTTAGAGAAGGCAATAATCGCTGAAGGAGGCAGTGATGCTCTGTCCAAGTATGAATAGGAGCAAAGGATGAAGAAGAATGAAAGTGAAAACAAGGCAAGTGGTAGCCATGGGGGCAGCGGTCAGAAGAGAAAGTAGAGTGATAGTAACTCTGCGGAAAGTTAGCAGGGTAATCAGAAAAAGAGGGTGGAGGTGTGCAGTAACTGCGGAAAGAGCCATGCGGGTGTTTGTTTGAAGGGTAAGAGGGTATGCTTTAACTGCGGTCAGGAGGGTCATATCGCACCGAATTGCCCTAGTCTGAAGAAGGGCGCATGTTTTAACTGCGGGTCAAAGGATCACTTTGCCCGAGACTGCCCTAAGAAAACAACCACAGGTGGAGCCAGTGCAGGAAAAGGAAATAGCGGTGGTGGAAATTTGACTATCACAGGACCGACACAGCCCAATCGACCTACCGCTCGAACATTTAACATGACGGCGCAGGATGCTGTGCAGTCAAAGGATGTAGTGTCAGGTATCATTCTAGTCAATAATGTTAATGCTTATGTATTGTTTGACTCGGGTGCTACTTGCTCATTTATATCCGATGATTTTGCTAAGAAATTAGAGTTACCTCAGGAAGAATTAGATTACCCCATGAATATAGAAATTGCAAATAGGGAAGTGATTTCTGTTAGGTTTGTTCACAAGAACTGTCAGATAGATATCAAGGGTCAAGTGATGATAGTCAACTTAATCCCAATTCGTCTTGGGGAGTTTGATGTTATTTTGGGTATGGATTGGTTGTTCAACCATGGGGCAGTTATTGATTGTTAAAAGAAGTGTGTAAACCTTATGACTCCGTCAAAGGTGGTGTTTTATGGCAACAAGTCGCCTAGATAAACGAGTTGTCTGACGATGATGCAGGCCAAAAAGATGTTGAGGCAAGGATGTGTAGGATATCTAGCCTACATAGTCGATACCCGAAAGGTGGGTGCAAAGCTGGAGGAGATACCAGTAGTTAGGGATTTTGTAGACGTGTTTCCTGATGATTTGCCAGGATTACCACCAGATAGGGAAATTGAGTTTGTAATTGATTTAGCACTGGGTACAACCCCTATATCCAAAGCCCCGTACCGAATGGCTCCGGTAGAAATGAAGGAGTTGATGGTACAATTGCAAGAGTTGCTGGATAAAAAGTATATCCAACCGAGCGTTTCACCGTGGGGAGCGCCGGTGTTATTCGTCAAGAAGAAGGACGGATCAATGCATCTTTGCATTGATTATAGAGAATTGAACAAGGTCACAATGAAAAATAAGTATCCGTTGCCAAGGATCGATGACCTGTTTGATCAACTGAAGGGAGCAGGATAGTTTTCAAAGATAGATCTGCGAAGTGGGTACCATCAGTTGAAGGTGAGAAAGGAAGACATACCAAAGACGGCATTTCGAACTAGATATGGTCACTATGAGTTTTTGGTTATGTTATTTGGTTTAAACAAACGCACCTGCAGCGTTTATGGACTTAATGAACAGAGTATTCAAGCCATTTCTGGATAAGTTCGTAGTGGTGTTCATAGACGACATTTTGGTTTACTCCAAAACTCAAGAAGAACACGTGGAGCATTTAAGGGTGACATTGGAGGCATTAAGGAAAGAGAAATTGTATACAAAATTTTTGAAGTGCGAATTTTGGTTGGAACGTGTTCAATTCCTTGGGCATGTAATCGATAAAGACGGGATTTCAGTGGATCCAGCGAAAGTAGAAGCTGTGATGAACTGGGATCAGCCGAAAACACCGTCAGAAGTGAGGAGTTTCTTAGGTTTGGCAGGATACTACAGACGTTTTATTCAAGATTTCTCCAGGATCGCCACTCGTTAACGAATTTAACAAGAAAATCAGTGAAGTTTGTTTGGACGGAGAAGTGCGAAGAGAGTTTCCAAGAACTAAAGAAGAGACTAAGTTCGGCACCTGTGTTGTCTTTGCCAGATGATACAGGAAATTTTGTGGTATATAGCGACGTATCACATAAAGGACTTGGTTGTGTGCTTATGCAGAATGGTAAGGTTATTGCATATGCATCACGCCAACTAAAAGACTACGAGAAAGGGTATCCGACCTATGATTTGGAGTTGGCAGCCGTGGTGTTTGCTTTGAAAATCTGGAGGCACTATCTCTATGGGGAGAAGTGTGAAATATATACAGACCATAAAAGTCTGAAGTATATTTTCACACAGAAGGATTTGAATATGCGGTAGAGAAGATGGATAGAATTGATCAAAGATTATGATTGTGAAATTCTATACCATCCGGGAAAGGCTAATGTGGTTGCCGACGCTTTGAGTAGAAAAGGTCGGGAGAAACTATTTTTGTTAACTGCTCAGGAGAAGCTCGTAGCAGAAATGGCTAAATTGGAGTTAGAGGTGAAGAGTTTGGCAGAGCCTAATGAAAAATTATTTTAGATGGAAACTCAACCAACTCTGGTGGACAAAGTCAAGGAAGCGCAACTCAAGGATGAGGAGTGTATTAATATACGCAAAAGAGTGCTTGAAGGTGAGGAGCTTAAATATAAAATCGACACCGAAGGGTTGCTGAGATTTGAAGACAGAATCTGCGTACCGTCAGTGCTGGCAATCAGAGAGGAGATTTTGAATGAAGCTCATAGTTCAAGATTTTCGATTCACCCGGGAAGTACAAAGATGTACCAGGATCTTCGCCAACATTTCTGGTGGCCAAACATGAAACGAGAGGTTGCTGATTGTGTTGCAAAGTGTCTCACCTGTCAGAAGGTCAAATCGGAGCATCAACGACCAAGTGGTTTGTTATAGCCCTTGGAGATACCAGAATGGAAGTGGGAGCATATCACAATGGATTTTGTGGTAGGGCTTCCAACTACTCAGAAATGGATATGACGCAATATGGGTCATAGTTGACAGATTTAACAAAATTAGCGCATTTCTTGCCGATCAAAATCAGATTCACCCTGGATCAACTGGCTAAGTTATACGTCAAAGAGATTATCTCAAGCCACGGTGTCCCTGTATTAATTGTGTCGGACAGATAACCACGTTTCACATCAAAATTCTGGAGGAGTCTGCAAGCTTGTTTGGGGACGCAGCTGAGAATGAGTACAGCTTACCATCCTCAAACCGATGGCTAGAGCGAAAGAACAATTCAAACGTTGGAGGATATGCTTCGGGCGTGTGTCATGGATGTAGACACCCAAATTTTGCGTTCCCTGTACTAACCATGACAGGAGGGCAAAATCGTCAATTGAACCAGCTTGCGGGAGCGAAGGAATGGGCACAGGTGCGAGCGCCCGACACCACCGCAATGTTTGGCGAGCAAAGCTGACGTGACAATAAGGCCATTCGAAACGGGCATCCCCGAATGAGGTGGCATGTTTCCCAGAAATTCCCGGACTACAGAATACGAGCCTGTCAGCGAAAACCGACGTTACGGCACAAAAATCGAGGCGTGGCACGAAAAACGAGAAAGTCAAACCGTCCAGCCGCGGATTGATCTGCGGCCAAATAGTGCGCCTTTTGAAAACACGGAACTCGAAACACGGAACTCGAAACCAGGCGAGTGGAAGGCGGGCGGCCAGTCGGCCGCAGATTGATCTGCGGCCAGCTGCAGATCAATCTGCGACTGGCTCTGGCCAGCCTATTTCAAGCTCATTTTCGCTCAGCATACAGGGGGTTGGAGAGTTGAAGGTTTTTGGAAGAAAAAGGGATTCAGCAGCAGCAAGGAGCACGGAAATTGAGAAGAAATAGCTAAGTTTTGCAACAAAAATAGGAAGAAAAGAGAGAAAAAAGAGAGGATTTATTTCTTTTGATTTTGATTGTATCAAATACAGTCCTTATCCTATTTCAAATACACAAGTTCACATCCATTTGAGGTCATTTGCAAGGTGAAAATTCCTATTTGTTCTAGCAATTTATATCATATCATTTGGTTGAATTAAATGTAGTTATCATGAAATTTATGGTGGGATAATGGATTAGGGATTATTAGTGAGGGTTCCATTGGAACGAAATTTCCTCCTAATAACCCGAGGATATCCAATTGGTGAAATTTCTAGTTTGTTTATGATAATTTATTAGGTGTAATTTATTTAGATTGTCAATTTCGATTATCATGGTGTGTTAGGCAAACCCGTATTGGTTAGTTATGTAGTATTCATTTTGTGGGTATGTAATAATCTCGTGTGAGCCTAGGTATGCGACCCCGTGGTCCAAATCCGATGATGGACTTTTTGATGCATGTAATAGATTCAAGGTGCTCGTTTGTTGTAACATGTAATCATCGGGCCTTAAAACGACGTTAAGGCGAGAATCGGGTTTAAGGCCCCGCAGTAGTGGAACATGTGATTGTTGGCGTTCGGGGATGTTTTGATGGCTTACATGCCCATGAATAGCCCCGACGCGTGTTTATGCTTGATTAGATTTTGTGACACAAAAATGATTTCAAGGATTAAACGATGAAGATTTGTTTTATTTAAAATCAAACAAGCTAGGTTATTAGAATCACGAGGTTAAAAATCGGAAGTGGTAATAAATGTCGATTCCTACTAAACGAGAAGGCCAAAGGAAATCATTTTCAACCATCACCAAAAATGGCTTTTATGAATGAACGAAATGTTTTATTAGACCTTTGTGCATAGGGTTAAAGATATCCTAGAAATTGCCCATCATTTTATGAAAGCAATGTATAGATTTCGATTCCTATTTTGACAAAGGTTTAAAAGATTTCTTGTTTTGCCAAAACAAACGCCTAATAAAATCTCATAGCTTTTGACAAATAAAATCCAACCTTTCGCACGAACAAGGGAGCTCTCTCGTATTAATGGAAACAACGTTCTAAACATTCCCGAAATAAAACACAATTTTTCATAAAAGCCAAATGTTTCACCTCACCACAATATTCACATAAGCACACACACACACACACGCACCCGTACGTATACACATTTCATGAATCAAATGATACGAAAGTATCAAGATTGCGGTAACTGTGTTTCACGAAAGTCGGGGGGTGCCTAACACCTTCCCCTCGCTTAAGCAACCCCCCGAACTCTATGAATCTCGGTTCGCAGACCAATTAATTCGGAGTCACATATGAGCTAGCGATTTATAAAAAACGAAAACTCGGATGAGTTGGTACATCCATTTCAAATATACCAACTGGCGACTCTGGTTAATTGGCTCATCATAAAAAACGATCTTTTCAAAACCCCGTCGACATTAATGCCGACCTTTTCCAAAAAATCATTTAATCAAGAGGCTAAAATTGGAAAAGACAAAAAAAACAGACGAAGAGAAACCCGGCGTCGACAGCTGGCGACTCCGCTGGGGATCATTTGAGGGCTTAAGCCGCTTTCAAATCTTGATGCTATCTTATCCTTTAAAATTCATGAATATGTGTGTGTGTGTGCGATATTGTGATCTTTTGTACGTTTTGTTGTGTGAATGTGTGTTTTGTCCAATAAGTGAATATTTGAATGGAATTGCTTTACTTTTAAGTAATCATTTGCATACGGTAAGGACGATGAATGTGAATGTATGTTGAGAGAGTACCTCCTCCTGAGGCGAACCTGTCGGTTGCTTATTACTGGACTCGAAGGGGCTGCTCCCCGGAGATGGCTCAGGAAACACACCACCCAAATCCCCTCCAATCGAAAGGGCTCAGACGAGTAGATTGCGAAGATTTGGGGACCTTCATGCCGAAAAGCCCGTGAGAGTAACCCTAGGATAGGTCAGCCTCAGATTAACCCTACGCAGGAAAAGTTTCTTCATGCCTTTTTTACATTGCACACGTAAATGTCATGATCTCATTCATATATGCCTCCCTTTTTGTCAAGAGAAATTACTAACCTCTATGTTTTACAGGGAACAGCTGGGGAGCTTAATAAAGCCATGTTTATCATTCGTCATTGCATTAGAGGACTACTAACTTTCTGTTTTACAGGGAAAGATTAAAAAACCCCAAAAACACAAAAGTTACAGCTTTAGCATGCATCCACATTTTTTGTACTCCCCAAGACTAAACTTCGAACCTTGGTTTCTGTAGGATTGCTCCTCAAACCCGTTCGCAGTCTAAAAGGGCCCAAAACTCTATATCTGAAATGGCTGATATTCCATCTACCAATTTCGGTGCCATATCTAGGGAGGAATTTGATGACTTTAAGAAGCAGATGTTAGAAATGGCCATAATGCTAAAGGAGCAGTTGATGCCCAGACAGGAACCACCTAAGGAGGATCCACCTCAACTTAAGGGCGAGCCAGTCGTCCCAAAGGCCATTCCCGTACCAAACAAAACAGTGATTACTATCCCAGAAGAGGGAGATACAGATGACCTGCGGAAGAAAATAAGACAAATGGAGGAAACCATCCAATCTATGAAGGGCATAGGGTCCCTCGACAGGGTTAACTATTCAGATTTATATGTCTTCCCCGGAGCCAGATACCCGGAGAAATTTAAAATCCCCGAGTTTGAAAAATACAATGGGAGGGGGGACCCCTACACACACTTGAAAATATACATTGGAGAACTCGGGTCTTATGCCGAGGACGAGGGGTTGAGAATGCAGCTATTCCAGAAAAGCTTAACGGGGGAGGCAAGAATCTGGTATGCCCGCCTTGACAACGCCCGAATCCACAACTGGGAAGAATTGGCCCACACCTTCTTAAACCAATACAGCTTTCAGGCCCAGATGACCCCTGACAGGTACCAAATGATAAAAGTTAAGAAGCAACCTAGGGAATCCTTCAGGGAATATGCGCAACGATGGAGGGGCATGGCCGCACAGGTGAACCCCCCCGATGAGCGAATCGGAGATGGTGATGACTTTTGTAGACATTCAAGAGGCACCGTATTATGAACGAGTCATCTCGGGGATTGGAAGACCCTTTGCTGAAATGATTAAACATGGAGAGATGGTAGATATGGGTTTGAAATCTGGCAAAATCCGGGATTTTACGGCCTTGGAAACTGCTACCGAGCAAATACAGAATGGAAACTATGGCAGCACTTCCCGGAGGGTCCAAAAGAAGAAGGAAGAGGATGTTTCCCTCATCCTGCAGGGGTCATCCAGAAAAACAAAAATCCATCTTCCGGTACATGCGCAGAGGGTAGGGCCATCCCGACAGCCCAACTTCACAGATCAAAGAGCAGAGGGGCGAAGGAGATATGAGGCCTCGCAAAATCGAGTATTTTTGGATACCAGCCCTTCCCAGGGATTCGTTGATTTTTTGGATACCAGCCCTTCCCAGGGGTCGTCGAATTTTTTGGATACCAGCCCTTCCCAGGGGTCGTCGAATTTTTGGATTCCAGCCTTTCCCAGGGATCGTCGAATTTTTTGGATACCATCCCTTCCCAGGGTCGTCGAATTTTTGGATACCAACCCTTCCCAGGGATTCGTTGATTTTTTGGATACCAGCCCTTCCAAGGGGTCGTTGATTTTTTGGATACCAGCCCTTCCCAGGGTGTTAATTGTTTGGATCTCAGCCCTTCCCAGGGTGTTAGTTGTTTGGATACCAGCCCTTCCCAGGGTGTTAGTTGTTTGGATACCAGCCCTTCCCAGGGTGTTAGTTGTTTGGATACCAGCCCTTCCCAGGGTGTTAGTTGTTTGGATACCAGCCCTTCCCAGGGTGTTAGTGTTTGGATACCAGCCCGTCCCAAGGTGTTAGTTGTTTGGATACCAGCCCTTCCCAAGGTGTTAGTTGTTTGGATACCAGCCCTTCCCAGGGTGTTAGTGTTTGGATACCAGCCCTTCCCAGGGTTCTCACCATCTTGTTGTGGTTTGCTTGGATGCCTTCCCAGGTTTGCTCACCACCTTGTTGTGGTTTGCTTGGATGCCTTCCCAGGTTTGCTCACCACCTTGTCGTGGCTTGCTTGGATGCCTTCCCAGGTTTGCTCACCACCTTGTCGTGGCTTGCTTAGATGCCTTCCCAGGTTCACTCCTTGTTTGGATATCAGCCCTTCCCAGGGATCATTGATTGTTTGGATACCAGCCCTTCCCAGGGGTCGTTGATTGGTTGGATACCAGCCCTTCCCGGGGGTCGTCGAATTTTTGGATACCAGCCCTTCCCAGGGATTCGTTGATTTTTTGAGTGATTTCTTGAAGTGGGATGTGTGATCGGCTTCTGTCCTGGATCTCTCACCAACATCGTCCACGTACCATGCCGTAAAAGCCATCACGATCTGATCATTTGTGAGGTTGAAAACGACGTGCTTGTACTTTCCCCTGAAGATTTTTATTTTGATCGTACATGTATGCACGCAAAAGATGTTATGCCTGCAAAAGATGTTATGCATGCTCTGGCAGATATGTTATGGACAGATGCATGTGCGCAACATATGTTTAGATAGAAATGACCCCTGTTCAGTCAAATGATACGATTCGACCGTCGTCATTGTTTGCCAACATTTGACTGGATCACGCCTCGCCGTGAAGTGTAGTTTCTAGACTTCAACATTGGTTTGGTAGTCTTCCTGTTCTTGGTCGTCTTCATTTCATCGAGTTGAGGCAGTCTGTTTCGCTCTCTGTGATGATCGAAAGCTATGTTGGGCTCCTTGGCCTTTTGATCATTCCTGCTGGCCGATATGTTGTTGTCCCGCATTATCTCATCCTTGTATATGCTCATGCACGTGGATCATTTGAATGTCGAGGCGGTGATAGTCAGGATTGGGGAGAGGCCCAATGCCGAAGAGTTCTGTGCAGCCTCAGCTTCCTTCCATTTCACGATTCTCAACTGCCCCTGCCTTGGCGCGTGTTGTTACCAAAGATTTCTGTCGAAAACTCGCGAAGTTGACCATGCCGAGTTATCCACAGCTGTGCGAGATCCTGCATATCAGACGACTAACAAATGCCAAAACTTGAAGGCTTGGGCCGCTGGTGTTAGTTCAACACAAAGATATTATAATCTCGACAAAAGATTAAATGCAGTCAAGGCACATGAAATTGAATATCTGTTGATCGCACAATCTAGCGAGTTGTTAACCATGAATGTACTAGATTGGAGGTCATTTTCAATCCCTCGTGAGTTGAGGATTTCCTATTTAACGAGTTATGAAATCGTAAGAACACCTTCAAGCATTTATGGTCATTGTACGTGAGTAAGGTCGAATTCAAAAGAACTACCTTCCCTCGTCAAAGGTATCCTGTCTCCATTCTCGACAACGTTCTTAGCAGGATCGACGTCATATAACAATTGCACTGTGCGATGCAGCATTCAGTAGGGGTTTCTCTTTCATGACTCAATATTTAAGGCCGAGAGTTTTTCGCATTATCTTTTCTCTTTATTAGTCCACTTCACTTGTCTCGTTTTCTTAGGCTTTTCAAAGTTACCCATTTAACGAGTTTTGGACCAATGACTCCCGAACCAGACGGTTTTGGGGTATTAGGTGTACAGACACCCCTTCGGGTTTATTTACTCGAGTAACAAAGGCCACGGTTCGAGACAAGCTGGTGGTCTGCCCCATTCATTCTTTGCTTGACCTTGCGCAAGATTCGTTTTCTTAGGCTTCAGTTACCCATGTAGCGAGTGTTAGGCCGGTGACTCCCAAACCAGACGGCTTTAAGGCACCATATGCAGAGACACCCCTTAGGCTTAATTACTCGAGTAACCCATGCCACGATTCGAATCTGCTCGGGCCTCTTCTACTGTAATGCTCATTTTCTTAGGCTCTGAGTTACCCATGTAACGAGTGTTGGGCCAGCGACTCCCAAACCAGATGGCTTTAGGGCACCAGGTGTAGAGACACCCCTCGGGCTTAATTACCCGAATAACCAAGGCCACGATTCGAGACATTAGCTTGATAATCATTTATCGTCTGACTTCTTGATATTGATAATTATTGACTGTCTGACTACGTGTTAATTACTATCAACATCGTCATAGCTTTATACCCCACAACTAAAAGTTTGTGCAAATACAAAGTGAAGGCTGTCACATGATGTCGATTCTGTCACAAACGTTGCTTTGAATTAAGCCTTTGTACCCGATCAAAAGGTTGAATAGCCTTCTTCGTCTAATCATACTCACGATCGTGCTCCACGGTTGCTTGTCAAAAATAATCCGATTCCTATCAAGCCAAATAAAATCCCCCCTCACGCGGATCATCGTATCCCGGGAAAACTATGCTTGACAAATGCCAGATGATCGTACCGTTGAATATTGAATTGACATGAAGTAGCCTTTGATGATGATGGTGCATGTCGATTGGATTGTTGCATGGGTGCCAATTTGCACGTCATCATTTCCTGGGTAGTTGTCAAATGCCCCAGTGTTAAGTTGCTTTTCTTGTGATCTCCCTCATACTGGTTGCATCGGTATATCGCTTGGCTGACAAAAGATCCGGTCCTTTGACCTGTTGAAAGGTTTGGGGGATTTTTGATTTTTCTTTTTTTTTTTTTGCCCCTACTCCGGGTTCTTTGTGACCGTTAGGGGTTCTGATGTTTGATGGCGATGGTTTGGTCTAAGCCGGGTTTAGGTCTATCTTCGACCCATCCCCAGATCTCGTCAGGCGTATTGTCGATATCTGTCTCGTCCTGCTCAATCGCCATCAGATCGAAATCTAGCTTTATACCAAAATCGTGATCCTTCTTCAAATTTGACCTATTGCTTGTCAGGCTAGAATGCCTCAAATCGGGGTACTGCCATAAAACAATAAATGCTTGTCATATATATAAAACATTTCAACACATGATCTTCTTTTTGGATAACATGACAAAACGACATGAGCGTGCAGGGATTTGAAATAAAACTCAAAATTTTAAAACCCATTGATCCTCTACTGGCCGGGATTCACTGCCCCCATCATGCTTAGGTAGAGGATTGACTTTAACATTTGGGTGACCCTGGCTGTTCCACCACGATTTCCCCACTATCAATCAAGTCCTGAATTTTGTGCTTCAGCGTCCAACATTCCTGCGTATCATGACCGGGGGAATGTGAGTTGTATGTGCATCGCTTGCTTGGGTCAAACCTTCTTCCATTCGGGTCACTTGGGGGTGCCAAGTCGACTATTTTCTTCTGGGATATCAATACCACCAAAATCCGCTCCAGAGGATCCCCGAGTGGGGTAAATACTCGAGTTTTCGAGGTCTCGAATATCCTTTGCCCATCCGCCCTCTGATCATTGAAGTTAGGCTGTCGGGATGGCCCCCCTCTCTGCGCCTGTACTGGAGGATTGTTTTCTGCCTTTCTAGATGATCCCTGCAGGATGAGGGAAACATCTTCCTCCCTTTTCTTTTGGACCCTACGGGAAATGCTGCCATAGTTTCCACTTTGGATTTGCACTGCAGCTGTTTCCAAAGCCGTGAAATCCTGAATTTTACTAGACTTCAACCCCATGTCCACCATTTCTCCGTGTTTAATTATCTCAGCAAATGGTCTTCCAATCCCTGATATGACCCGCTCATAATAAGGAGCCTCTTGAATATCCACGAAAGTCATCACCATCTCCGATTCGCTCATCGGAGGGTTCACCTGTGCGGCCATACCCCTCCATCGTTGTGCATAATCCCTGAAGGATTCCCTGGGTTGCTTCTTAACTTTTGTCATTTGGTATCTATCAGGGGCCATTTGGGCCTGGAAGCTATACTGTGTTAAGAATGTGTGGGCCAACTCCTCCTAATTATGGATCCGGGCATTATCCAGATGGGCATACCAGATTCTCGCCTCTCCCGTCAAACTCTTTTGGAAAAGTTGCATCCTTAGACCCTCGTCTTCCGCATAAGATCCTAACTCCCCAATGTAGATTTTCAAATGGGTATAAGGATCCCCCTTCCCATTGTATTTTTCAAATTCGGGGATTTTAAATTTCTCCGGGTATCTGGCTCCGGGGAAGACACATAAATCTGAATAGTTAACCCTGCCTAGGGACCCTATGCCTTTCATAGATTGGATGGTTTCCTCCATTTCTCTCATTTTCTTTCGCAGGTCATCCGTATCTCCCTCTTCCGGGATAGTAATCACTGTCTTGTTTGGTACGGGAATGGCCTTTGGGACGACTGGCTCGCCCTTAAGTGGAGGTGGATCCTCCTTAGGTGGATCCTGTCTGGGCATCAATTTCTCCTTTAGCATTATGGCCATTTCTAACATCTGCTTCTTAAAGTCATCAAATTCCTCCCTAGATATGGAACAGGAATTGGTAGATGGAATATCAGCCATTTCAGATGTAGAGTTCTGGGCTCTTTTAGATTGCGAACGTGTTTGAGGAGCAATCCTGCAGAAACAAGGGTTCGAAGTTTAGTCCTGGGGAATGAAAAATGTGGATGCATGCTAAAGCTGTAACTTTTGTGTTTTGGGTTTTTTAATCTTTCCCTATAAAACAGAAAGTTAGTAGTCCTTTGATGCAATAACAAATGCTAAACATGATTTTATTATGCTCCCCATCTGTTCCCTGTAAAACATAGAGGTCAGTAATTTCTCTTGACAAAAAATATGAATGGGATCATGACATTTACGCGCGAATGTAAAAAGGCATGAAGAGACTTTTCCTACGTTGGGTTAATCTGAGGCTGACTTATCCTAGGGTTACTCTCACGGGCTTTTCGGCATGAAGGTCCCCAAATCTTCGCAATCTACTCGTCTGAGTCCTTTCGATTGGAGTGGATTTGGGTGGTGCGTTTCCTGAGCCATCTCTGGGGAGCAGCCCCTTCGAGTCCAGTAATAAGCAACCGACAGGTTCGCCTCAGGAGGAGGTACTCTCTCAACATACATTCACATTCATTGTCCTCACCGTATGCAAATGATTACTTAAAGGTAAAGCAATTCCATTCAAATATTCACTTATTGGACAAAACACACATTCACACAACAAAAACGTACAAAAGATCAAAATATCGCGTGCACACATATTCATAAATTTTAAAGGATAGGATAGCATCAAGACTTAAAGCGGCTTAAGCCCTCTATTGTACCCAGCAGAGTCGCCAGCTGTCGACGCCGGTTTTTCACCTCTTCCGATTTTTAGCCTTTTGATTAAATGATTTTTTGGAAAAGGTCGGCATTAATGTCGACGGGGTTTTGAAAGATCGTTTTTTTATGATGAGCCAATTAACCAGAGTCGCCAGTTGGTATATTTGAAATGGATGTACCAACTCATCCGAGTTTTCGTTTTTTATAAATCGATGGCTCATATGTGACTCCGAATTAATTGGTCTGCGAACCGAGATTCATAGAGTTCGGGGGCTTGCTTAAGCGAGGGGAAGGTGTTAGGCACCCCCCGACCCCCGTAAAACACGGTTACCGCAATCTTGTTGCTTTCCTATCCTTTAATTCATGAAATGTGTGTGTATGCGCGTGTGTGTATGTGTGCCTATGTGAATGTCGTGGTGAGTTTGCATGAAGAATCATTTTGGATTTTTAGGGAAAATCGTGCTTTGGGAGTGCTTTAGAATGTCCTTCGGCTTATACGAGAAAGCTTGATTCTTTGTGAGAAAGGTTTGATTTTAATTGTCAAAACTATGAGATTTTCATTAGGTGTCGTTTTGGCAAAAACAAGAGTTTTCTAAACCTTCGTCAAAATAGGAATCGAGATCTATACGTTGCCTTCGTAACTCAAATGATGGGCAATTTCTAGGATCTCTTGAACCCTATGCACAACGATTTAATAAAACGTCACTTATTTATAAAATCATTTGTGTGATGTTTTGGAAAACGATTTTTTCTTTGCCTTCTCGTTTACATAGAAATCGACATTCATTAGCACTTCTCATTTTAAGCCTCGTGATGCTAACAACCTAATTTGATTGAGTTTACGAAAATCTTAATCTTTTAGCTTTGTAATCAATTTTTAGGTCGTAAATCAAATCAAGCATTAAAATGCATTGGGGCTATTCATGGGCATGTAAGCCATCCAAATAACCCCAACGCCCACAATCACATATTTCACTATTACGGGGCCTTAAACCCGATTTTTGGCTTGGTATCGTTTTAAGGCCCGACGATTACAATTTATAATAAAGGATTACATACATCAACATTGTCCATCATCGGATTTGGGCCACGGGGCCGCGTTCCTAGGCTCACATCCACAATTTATACACACCCACGCAATGGATACTACAAAAATTGAACAAGCTAAAATCACCAAATGGATATCATCGGGTCATTAGGAAGAATTTCGTTCCATTTGGAACCCTCACTAATAATCTTCAATCCATGGATCCACAACAATATACAAGAAGACTACATTTCACATAACCCAATTGACTAGAAGATTAACAAAATGATATACAAAAATTGCTATGGAAATAGTCTTTTCACCTTGCAAATAATCACCAAGATGTGTGTAAATTTGAGTATATGAATAGAGTAGAAATTATCTTGGATATAATCTCACAAAAGAAATATAAATCCTCTCTTTTTTCTCTCTTTTCTCTCCTATTTTGTTGCAAATTTTTGCTATTTCTCTCTCTATTTTCGAGCTGATTTGCTGCTGTTTTTCTTCTTCTTCTCGCCTGATTCCCCTTCTCTCTCTTGCTGCTGCTAACCCCCTGGATGAAATGAAGAAACTGAGCTGAAATAGGCTGGCCTAGGGCAGCCGCAGATTGATCTGCGGCTGGCCGCAGATTGATCTGCGGCTGGCCGCAGATTGATCTGCGGCTGGCTGGCCCACCAGCCATTCAGCCTGGTTTCGAGTTCCGTGTTTTCAAAAGGCGCACTCATTGGCCGCATATCAATCCGCGGCTGGCTAGCTTGACTTTCTCGATTTTTGTCCTACGCCTCAATTCTCGTGTCGTGACGTCGATTTTCGCCGACATGTTCGTATTTTGCAGTCTGGGAATTACTGGAAGACGTGCCACATCATTCGGGAATGCTCAAATCGGATAGCCTTGTTGTCATGTCGGTTTCGGTTGTAAATCGTCGCGGTGGCGTCGAGTGTTCGTACTTGTCCATCCTTTGCTCTCGCAGACCGGTTCATTTGACGGATTTGCCCTCCTGTCAGGGTTAGTACACGAAGTGCAAAATTTGGGTGTCTACAGCGATTTAAGGAGATGTTTTTCGAGACCTACTTTTCGGCAAGCGCACAAAATCAAATGGAGGTGCAATTTCTGGAATTGAAGCAAGGTACAATGACGGTGCCTAAGTATGCTGCAAAATTCAACGAGTTGGCGAGATTTGCGCCATACCAAGTCAATACGGATGAGCGAAAGGCTAGAAGGTTTGAGCAGGGACTGAAGCCCTGGCTGTATAGCCGAGTTTCAATGTTCTAACTAAATTCATTTGCGGTAGTGTTAGAGAAGGCAATAATCGCTGAAGGAGGCAGTGATGCTCTGTCCAAGTATGAATAGGAGCAAAGGATGAAGAAGAATGAAAGTGAAAACAAGGCAAGTGGTAGCCATGGGGGCAGCGGTCAGAAGAGAAAGTAGAGTGATAGTAACTCTGCGGAAAGTTAGCAGGGTAATCAGAAAAAGAGGGTGGAGGTGTGCAGTAACTGCGGAAAGAGCCATGCGGGTGTTTGTTTGAAGGGTAAGAGGGTATGCTTTAACTGCGGTCAGGAGGGTCATATCGCACCGAATTGCCCTAGTCTGAAGAAGGGCGCATGTTTTAACTGCGGGTCAAAGGATCACTTTGCCCGAGACTGCCCTAAGAAAACAACCACAGGTGGAGCCAGTGCAGGAAAAGGAAATAGCGGTGGTGGAAATTTGACTATCACAGGACCGACACAGCCCAATCGACCTACCGCTCGAACATTCAACATGACGGTGCAGGATGCTGTGCAGTCAAAGGATGTAGTGTCAGGTATCATTCTAGTCAATAATGTTAATGCTTATGTATTGTTTGACTCGGGTGCTACTTGCTCATTTATATCCGATGATTTTGCTAAGAAATTAGAGTTACCTCAGGAAGAATTAGATTACCCCATGAATATAGAAATTGCAAATAGGGAAGTGATTTCTGTTAGGTTTGTTCACAAGAACTGTCAGATAGATATCAAGGGTCAAGTGATGATAGTCAACTTAATCCCAATTCGTCTTGGGGAGTTTGATGTTATTTTGGGTATGGATTGGTTGTTCAACCATGGGGCAGTTATTGATTGTTAAAAGAAGTGTGTAAACCTTATGACTCCGTCAAAGGTGGTGTTTTATGGCAACAAGTCGCCTAGATAAACGAGTTGTCTGACGATGATGTAGGCCAGAAAGATGTTGAGGCAAGGATGTGTAGGATATCTAGCCTACATAGTCGATACCCGAAAGGTGGGTGCAAAGCTGGAGGAGATACCAGTAGTTAGGGATTTTGTAGACGTGTTTCCTGATGATTTGCCAGGATTACCACCAGATAGGGAAATTGAGTTTGTAATTGATTTAGCACTGGGTACAACCCCTATATCCAAAGCCCCGTACCGAATGGCTCCGGTAGAAATGAAGGAGTTGATGGTACAATTGCAAGAGTTGCTGGATAAAAAGTATATCCAACCGAGCGTTTCACCGTGGGGAGCGCCGGAGTTATTCGTCAAGAAGAAGGACGGATCAATGCATCTTTGCATTGATTATAGAGAATTGAACAAGGTCACAATGAAAAATAAGTATCCGTTGCCAAGGATCGATGACCTGTTTGATCAACTGAAGGGAGCAGGATAGTTTTCAAAGATAGATCTGCGAAGTGGGTACCATCAGTTGAAGGTGAGAAAGGAAGACATACCAAAGACGGCATTTCGAACTAGATATGGTCACTATGAGTTTTTGGTTATGTTATTTGGTTTAACAAACGCACCTGCAGCGTTTATGGACTTAATGAACAGAGTATTCAAGCCATTTCTGGATAAGTTCGTAGTGGTGTTCATAGACGACATTTTGGTTTACTCCAAAACTCAAGAAGAACACGTGGAGCATTTAAGGGTGACATTGGAGGCATTAAGGAAAGAGAAATTGTATACAAAATTTTTGAAGTGCGAATTTTGGTTGGAACGTGTTCAATTCCTTGGGCATGTAATCGATAAAGACGGGATTTCAGTGGATCCAGCGAAAGTAGAAGCTGTGATGAACTGGGATCAGCCGAAAACACCGTCAGAAGTGAGGAGTTTCTTAGGTTTGGCAGGATACTACAGACGTTTTATTCAAGATTTCTCCAGGATCGCCACTCCGTTAACGAATTTAACAAGAAAATCAGTGAAGTTTGTTTGGACGGAGAAGTGCGAAGAGAGTTTCCAAGAACTAAAGAAGAGACTAAGTTCGGCACCTGTGTTGTCTTTGCCAGATGATACAGGAAATTTTGTGGTATATAGCGACGTATCACATAAAGGACTTGGTTGTGTGCTTATGCAGAATGGTAAGGTTATTGCATATGCATCACGCCAACTAAAAGACTACGAGAAAGGGTATCCGACCTATGATTTGGAGTTGGCAGCCGTGGTGTTTGCTTTGAAAATCTGGAGGCACTATCTCTATGGGGAGAAGTGTGAAATATATACAGACCATAAAAGTCTGAAGTATATTTTCACACAGAAGGATTTGAATATGCGGTAGAGAAGATGGATAGAATTGATCAAAGATTATGATTGTGAAATTCTATACCATCCGGGAAAGGCTAATGTGGTTGCCGACGCTTTGAGTAGAAAAGGTCGGGAGAAACTATTTTTGTTAACTGCTCAGGAGAAGCTCGTAGCAGAAATGGCTAAATTGGAGTTAGAGGTGAAGAGTTTGGCAGAGCCTAATGAAAAATTGTTTTAGATGGAAACTCAACCAACTCTGGTGGACAAAGTCAAGGAAGCGCAACTCAAGGATGAGGAGTGTATTAATATACGCAAAAGAGTGCTTGAAGGTGAGGAGCTTAAATATAAAATCGACACCGAAGGGTTGCTGAGATTTGAAGACAGAATCTGCGTACCGTCAGTGCTGGCAATCAGAGAGGAGATTTTGAATGAAGCTCATAGTTCAAGATTTTCGATTCACCCGGGAAGTACAAAGATGTACCAGGATCTTCGCCAACATTTCTGGTGGCCAAACATGAAACGAGAGGTTGCTGATTGTGTTGCAAAGTGTCTCACCTGTCAGAAGGTCAAATCGGAGCATCAACGACCAAGTGGTTTGTTATAGCCCTTGGAGATACCAGAATGGAAGTGGGAGCATATCACAATGGATTTTGTGGTAGGGCTTCCAACTACTCAGAATGGATATGACGCAATATGGGTCATAGTTGACAGATTAACAAAATTAGCGCATTTCTTGCCGATCAAAATCAGATTCACCCTGGATCAACTGGCTAAGTTATACGTCAAAGAGATTATCTCAAGCCACGGTGTCCCTGTATTAATTGTGTCGGACAGATAACCACGTTTCACATCAAAATTCTGGAGGAGTCTGCAAGCTTGTTTGGGGACGCAGCTGAGAATGAGTACAGCTTACCATCCTCAAACCGATGGCCAGAGCGAAAGAACAATTCAAACGTTGGAGGATATGCTTCGGGCGTGTGTCATGGATGTAGACACCCAAATTTTGCGTTCCCTGTACTAACCATGACAGGAGGGCAAAATCGTCAATTGAACCAGCTTGCGGGAGCGAAGGAATGGGCACAGGTGCGAGCGCCCGACACCACCGCAATGTTTGGCGAGCAAAGCTGACGTGACAATAAGGCCATTCGAAACGGGCATCCCCGAATGAGGTGGCATGTTTCCCAGAAATTCCCGGACTACAGAATACGAGCCTGTCAGCGAAAACCGACGTTACGGCACAAAAATCGAGGCGTGGCACGAAAAACGAGAAAGTCAAACCGTCCAGCCGCGGATTGATCTGCGGCCAAATAGTGCGCCTTTTGAAAACACGGAACTCGAAACACGGAACTCGAAACCAGGCGAGTGGAAGGCGGGCGGCCAGTCGGCCGCAGATTGATCTGCGGCCAGCTGCAGATCAATCTGCGGCTGGCTCTGGCCAGCCTATTTCAAGCTCATTTTCGCTCAGCATACAGGGGGTTGGAGAGTTGAAGGTTTTTGGAAGAAAAAGGGATTCAGCAGCAGCAAGGAGCACGGAAATTGAGAGGAAATAGCTAAGTTTTGCAACAAAAATAGGAAGAAAAGAGAGAAAAAAGAGAGGATTTATTTCTTTTGATTTTGATTGTATCAAATACAGTCCTTATCCTATTTCAAATACACAAGTTCACATCCATTTGAGGTCATTTGCAAGGTGAAAATTCCTATTTGTTCTAGCAATTTATATCATATCATTTGGTTGAATTAAATGTAGTTATCATGAAATTTATGGTGGGATAATGGATTAGGGATTATTAGTGAGGGTTCCATTGGAACGAAATTTCCTCCTAATAACCCGAGGATATCCAATTGGTGAAATTTCTAGTTTGTTTATGATAATTTATTGGGTGTAATTTATTTAGATTGTCAATTTCGATTATCATGGTGTGTTAGGCAAACCCGTATTGGTTAGTTATGTAGTATTCATTTTGTGGGTATGTAATAATCTCGTGTGAGCCTAGGTATGCGACCCCGTGGTCCAAATCCGATGATGGACTTTTTGATGCATGTAATAGATTCAAGGTGCTCGTTTGTTGTAACATGTAATCATCGGGCCTTAAAACGACGTTAAGGCGAGAATCGGGTTTAAGGCCCCGCAGTAGTGGAACATGTGATTGTTGGCGTTCGGGGATGTTTTGATGGCTTACATGCCCATGAATAGCCCCGACGCGTGTTTATGCTTGATTAGATTTTGTGACACAAAAATGATTTCAAGGATTAAACGATGAAGATTTGTTTTATTAAAATCAAACAAGCTAGGTTATTAGAATCACGAGGTTAAAAATCGGAAGTGGTAATAAATGTCGATTCCTACTAAACGAGAAGGCCAAAGGAAATCATTTTCAACCATCACCAAAAATGGCTTTTATGAATGAACGAAATGTTTTATTAGACCTTTGTGCATAGGGTTAAAGATATCCTAGAAATTGCCCATCATTTTATGAAAGCAATGTATAGATTTCGATTCCTATTTTGACAAAGGTTTAAAAGATTTCTTGTTTTGCCAAAACAAACGCCTAATAAAATCTCATAGCTTTTGACAAATAAAATCCAACCTTTCGCACGAACAAGGGAGCTCTCTCGTATTAATGGAAACGACGTTCTAAACATTCCCGAAATAAAACACAATTTTTCATAAAAGCCAAATGTTTCACCTCACCACAATATTCACATAAGCACACACACACACACACACGCACCCGTACGTATACACATTTCATGAATCAAATGATACGAAAGTATCAAGATTGCGGTAACTGTGTTTCACGAAAGTCGGGGGGTGCCTAACACCTTCCCCTCGCTTAAGCAACCCCCCGAACTCTATGAATCTCGGTTCGCAGACCAATTAATTCGGAGTCACATATGAGCTAGCGATTTATAAAAAACGAAAACTCGGATGAGTTGGTACATCCATTTCAAATATACCAACTGGCGACTCTGGTTAATTGGCTCATCATAAAAAACGATCTTTTCAAAACCCCGTCGACATTAATGCCGACCTTTTCCAAAAAATCATTTAATCAAGAGGCTAAAATTGGAAAAGACAAAAAAAACAGACGAAGAGAAACCCGGCGTCGACAGCTGGCGACTCCGCTGGGGATCATTTGAGGGCTTAAGCCGCTTTCAAATCTTGATGCTATCTTATCCTTTAAAATTCATGAATATGTGTGTGTGTGTGTGTGCGATATTGTGATCTTTTGTACGTTTTGTTGTGTGAATGTGTGTTTTGTCCAATAAGTGAATATTTGAATGGAATTGCTTTACTTTTAAGTAATCATTTGCATACGGTAAGGATGATGAATGTGAATGTATGTTGAGAGAGTACCTCCTCCTGAGGCGAACCTGTCGGTTGCTTATTACTGGACTCGAAGGGGCTGCTCCCCGGAGATGGCTCAGGAAACACACCACCCAAATCCCCTCCAATCGAAAGGGCTCAGACGAGTAGATTGCGAAGATTTGGGGACCTTCATGCCGAAAAGCCCGTGAGAGTAACCCTAGGATAGGTCAGCCTCAGATTAACCCTACGCAGGAAAAGTTTCTTCATGCCTTTTTTACATTGCACACGTAAATGTCATGATCTCATTCATATATGCCTCCCTTTTTGTCAAGAGAAATTACTAACCTCTATGTTTTACATGGAACAGCTGGGGAGCTTAATAAAGCCATGTTTATCATTCGTCATTGCATTAGAGGACTACTAACTTTCTGTTTTACAGGAAAAGATTAAAAAACCCCAAAAACACAAAAGTTACAGCTTTAGCATGCATCCACATTTTTTGTACTCCCCAAGACTAAACTTCGAACCTTGGTTTTTGTAGGATTGCTCCTCAAACCCGTTCGCAGTCTAAAAGGGCCCAAAACTCTATATCTGAAATGGCTGATATTCCATCTACCAATTTCGGTGCCATATCTAGGGAGGAATTTGATGACTTTAAGAAGCAGATGTTAGAAATGGCCATAATGCTAAAGGAGCAGTTGATGCCCAGACAGGAACCACCTAAGGAGGATCCACCTCAACTTAAGGGCGAGCCAGTCGTCCCAAAGGCCATTCCCGTACCAAGCAAAACAGTGATTACTATCCCAGAAGAGGGAGATACAGATGACCTGCGGAAGAAAATGAGACAAATGGAGGAAACCATCCAATCTATGAAGGGCATAGGGTCCCTCGGCAGGGTTAACTATTCAGATTTATATGTCTTCCCCGGAGCCAGATACCCGGAGAAATTTAAAATCCCCGAGTTTGAAAAATACAATGGGAGGGGGGACCCCTACACACACTTGAAAATATACATTGGAGAACTCGGGTCTTATGCCGAGGACGAGGGGTTGAGAATGCAGCTATTCCAGAAAAGCTTAACGGGGGAGGCAAGAATCTGGTATGCCCGCCTTGACAACGCCCGAATCCACAACTGGGAAGAATTGGCCCACACCTTCTTAAACCAATACAACTTTCAGGCCCAGATGACCCCTGACAGGTACCAAATGACAAAAGTTAAGAAGCAACCTAGGGAATCCTTCAGGGAATATGCGCAACGATGGAGGGGCATGGTCGCACAGGTGAACCCCCCCGATGAGCGAATCGGAGATGGTGATGACTTTTGTAGACATTCAAGAGGCACCGTATTATGAACGAGTCATCTCGGGGATTGGAAGACCCTTTGCTGAAATGATTAAACATGGAGAGATGGTAGATATGGGTTTGAAATCTGGCAAAATCCGGGATTTTACGGCCTTGGAAACTGCTACCGAGCAAATACAGAATGGAAACTATGGCACCACTTCCCGGAGGGTCCAAAAGAAGAAGGAAGAGGATGTTTCCCTCATCCTGCAGGGGTCATCCAGAAAAACAGAAAGCCATCTTCCGGTACATGCGCAGAGGGTAGGGCCATCCCGACAGCCCAACTTCACAAATCAAAGAGCAGAGGGGCGAAGGAGATATGAGGCCTCGCAAAATCGAGTATTCACCCCGCTCGAGGAGCCGCTTGAACGGGTATTAGCGGTATTAGTAGCCCAAAAGAAGATAGTTGGTTTGGCACCCCCGAGTGACCCAAAGGGTAGAAGGTTTGACCCGAGCAAGCGATGTGCATACCACTCCAGTTCCTCTGGCCATGATACACAGGACTATTGGACGTTGAAGCATCGAATCCAAAACCTGATTGACAGTGGGAAAATTGTGGTGGAACAGCCAGACTCCCCGAATGTTAAGGCAAATCCCCTGCCAAGACATGATGGAGGGGGGGTCAATGCGACGGAGGCGAGTGAAGCTGGGGGGCCGCCAAGGTTGAACTATGTGCAGAAAATTGAGGAAATGATCAACGTGATACATGATCATGGGAGTGCACGGGGAACACCCATCAGGTTGATTGGGGTAAGTACGAATAGCACGGAGGGACCTGTCAAGTTGACGGCTCCGAGGCCCCTCATCCTTGCGGCAAGGCCGCAAATCCCTATCAGTAGTCTAAAGACGGTACCCTGGAATTATGGGGGGATGCCAGAGGAAGCGGCTAGTTGTGCTTCTGTGACGACAAAGGGGAACCCCTTATATCTTCCCGGGGCGAGTCCTTGAGAGCCAAAAGAAGAAAAATGAAGAGATTTCCGAGGAAAGGGCCATAAAATTCTTGAAAAGGATGGATCACCCGGAAACAAGGGGGATCCAGATTTTAAATGAGGAGTCAACCCTAACATCAGTCATGGACTTAGTGTTGTCATCCAGTGAGCATTGCAAAACCCTGACGAAGGTTCTGGAGGAGGCATACGTGCCCAAGGAAATTAGCAAGGAAGGTTTCGGCCAGCTGGTGGGCCACCTATTGGAGAACGATGTAATATCCTTTACGGATGAGGACATACCCAAGGAGGGAAGGGGACACCGGAAACCGCTACATATTGCGGTAATCTCCTCGGGTTACATCATGAATGGGGTGCTGATTGATGGAGGGTCGGCACTGAATATCTGTCCCCTCAGTACATTGCAGAAGATGAACATCAATACCAAGCGCCTACAGGCCAGTCATGTGGTGGTGTGAGCTTTCGATGGTTCCCGGAGGGATACAATTGGAGAGATTGAATTACCGGTGGAGATGGGACCTTGTACTTTTGACATCTCTTTCCAAGTCCTTGACATCGCGGCCAGTTATAACCTATTATTGGGGAGGCCGTGGATACACATGGCTGGGGCAGTTCCTTCCACGCTCCACTAACAAATCAAGCTAATCATCGATGGGAATTTGGTAACAATCTCGGCCGAATGTGATGATCCTTCTCCTCCCAGGAGTGGCCTACCAGTGATCAATGTGGATGAGTCGGCGGCACCTGCCAGCTTTCAAGCACTGGAGAGTAGCACTCCCCACTATAGATGCCTGGGAGCTCCAGCTGTGAAACCTAGGGTCTCTCCAAAACTTACCTTCGTGGCAAAGGAAATGATGAAAATGAATTTCCAGCCTGGACAAGGACTGGGGAAGAGCAGTCAAGGAATCACCGAGCCCATCCAACTACCACAGCAGATAGGCAAAGCAGGATTGGGGTATCGTGAAGGCATAACACGGAGACACCGTCAGGGTGCGGCTCCAATTCGGATGGCCGGCCTTCTGGTGACCAAGGTTAACAGTGAGCAGGGGATTAGCGAGCCCGTGATTGAGTCTAGGGATGAAGAATTAACCCCCGTGAGTGATAGGTTGGCCAAAATGGAAAGTTTCCTGCAGGAGGTCGCGAAAGAGTTTGAAACCAAGTGCTATATCCCCGGATAATCAACAAGCAGTAGGGAGGGGACGAATATTATCACACCACCGGGAGCCCAACAAGTTGTGCCTGTCATCGATTGGGCAGAGCTGATTATTCCTGGAGAGGATATGAAGGAGGACTCGGGCAACGTATCCGTAATCATCGGGGAAGTGTCCGATGTGAAGCCCCCTTTTATCCAGCGCATTTCATCTGACCTGATCGTCGACAACTGGACCATGAAACCAGTAATATCCAAACAAGGGTAAAACCCGACGTCAGGGTGGTAGACCCCAGAGGATGGGGGAATGAAGAAGTTTATTTTTGTTGTTGTTTTATTTTTGCATAATTATGTCGTTTCTTCGTGTTATTTGAAAATGCGATCGTCGTGAAAAATGATTTATATATGACAAGCATTTTGTTTCATGTCAGGTGTACCAATTTGAGTAATCCTTGCCTAACAAACGATACTTCAAATTTGAATGATGATTATGATTTTGACATTGAACTGGATTTCGATTTAATGGGCATTGAACAAGACGAGACAGATTACGACGACGCGCCCGACGAGATCAAAGGATGGGTCGAGGATAAACCCAAACCCAACTTGGACCAAACCGTCACCATTGATATTGGAACCCCTGACAAGCCAAAAGAACTCAAGATAGGGACGGACCTTACCCCCAACCAAAAAGCCGAAATGACTGAGTTGCTAAAACAATATGAGGATGTCTTTGCCTGGTCTCATGAGGATATGATCGGATTATCCACCGACATTGTGGTACACCGGTTACCCATCAAGGAGGGTTTCAGGCCTGTCAAGCAAAAATTAAGAAAGTTGAAACCGGAGTGGAGCTTAAAAGTAAAGGAAGAGATCATCAAGCAGTTCAGGGCAGGAATCATTATGGTGTCCACTTACCCGGAATGGCTGTCCAATGTAGTCCCAGTGGCTAAGCCTGGAGGAAAGGTGAGGGTATGTGTAGACTACAGAGATCTAAACAAGGCCAGTCTCAAGGATAACTTCTCGGTGCCTTTCATACACATCCTGGTGGATAACACCGCCCAGTACGAAATGTACTCTTTTGTGGATTGCTTCGCGGGATATCATCAGATAATGGTGGCGGAAGAAGATCGGGAAAAGACCGCATTCATCACCCCCTAGGGCACTTTCTGCTATCGACGATTGGCTTTTGGTCTCACGAATGCGGGGGCTACTTATCAGAGAGCCATGATGGCCCTGTTCCACGATATGATGCATAAGGAGATAGAGGTCTACGTGGATGACATTATTGTGAAATTAAAGGTAGAATCTGATCATATAACCAATCTCTAAAAGCTATTCGATCGGCTCAGAAAGTATAATTTGAAACTCAATTCAGCCAAATGTGCTTTCGGAGTGCAGTCGGGTAAGCTCTTGGGATTCCTGGTCAGTGATCGGGGCATTGAGTTGGATCCAGCAAAGATTAAGGACATTGTGGATATGTCGGCACCTCACACAGAGAAAGAGATAAGAGGGTTTCTTGGAAGAATAAACTTCATCAGCCGTTTCATATCCCACTTGACGACTACATGCGAGCCGATTTTCAAACTGTTAAGAAAAAGGGCTTCCCAAGAATGGAGTGGGCAATGTCAGAATGCTTTTCAGAAGGCCATGAAAGGGCAGGGAATTGCAGATCAATTGGCGGAAACCCCGTCAGGAGGGATGGAGCCGTTAGAAACTCCTCTTTTGGGCGAGGATATATTTTTGGTATCACGCGAGAAATGTGATGACGAGGGACAGTTCTGGAAGCTGTATTTTGATGGTGTCATGAATGCCGAGGGGGCAGGAGCCGGAGCGGTCCTGGTCTCTATCACTGGAGAACAATACCCCGTGGCCACTAAACTACATTTCAGCAATTCAAACAACACCGCTGAATACGAGGGATGTATCTTGGGACTCCGCTTGGCCCGCGACATGGGAGTGAAGAGACTAGCGGTGTTCGGGGATTCAGAATTGGTAATCAGACAGGCAATCGGGGTATACAACACTAAAGAGCTTCGGTTACTTCCATACCATCGTTGTGTTACCCAGCTGATGCAAGAGTTCGAAGATATCGCTTTCCGCCATATTCCCCGGGGACGGAATGACTTTGCCGATGCATTGGCAACTCTGGCTTCCTTAATCCACGTAATCAAGAAAAGGGACAGTCCACAGATTGAGATAGCCGTACAGAATGCCCCGGCATATGAGGAACATGTGGCAGTGTTATCAGACGAGGTGGTGTTGACAAGGCAGCCCTGGTATCACGACATAAGGGAATATCTGAGAGATAGATCCATTCCCGACCAGGCGAGGCGAACTGAGAGGATGAGAATTCAAAAGATGGCGATGAAATTTTACCTGAGTGGGGATTTACTCTACAAAAGGGATGCTGGGTTGGGACTGTTGCAATGCGTAGATGAGACGCAGGCCCAAAAGATTATGAATGAAATCCATGGCGGAGTGTGTGGGCCACACATGAGTGGACCGATGCTGGCCAAAAAGATCTTGAGGACAGGGCATTATTGGTTAACGCTGAAAGCCGATTGCGATGATCATGTCAAACGGTGTTACCAATGCCAGGCGCACGGTAATGTGATCCATACGCCTCCTAATGAACTGCACTGTATGACCTCCCCGTGGCCATTTTCAATGTGGGGAATGGATATAATCGGACCGATAGAGCCCAAAGCAAGCAACGGACACCGATTCATTTTCGTCATGATCGATTACTTCACCAAGTGGGTAGAGGCAGCTTCTTTCCCCAAAGTAACTCAGGAGGTCATCGTCAGCTTCATCAGGAATAATGTCATTTGCCGATATGGGCAACCTGAGCTTTTGGTCTCCGACAATGCCAAAAATTTGAACAATGCCCTCATGAAAGGTTTGTGCGACCAGTTTGGGATCAAACACCTCAATTCCGTCATTTATCGTCCTAAGATGAATGGGGCAGTGGAGGCTGCAAACAAGAACATCAAGAAGATCATGGCGAAAATGTCGGCTAATCATCGGGGATGGCCGGACCTTCTACCCCTCACCTTGCTGGCATACCGAACATCAACGCGTACTTCTATAGGGGCAACCCGTTACGCTTTGGTGTATGGAATGGAGGTCGTTCTGCCAGTTGAGGTTGAAATGGCGTCCCTCAGAATAGTGATCGATGCTCAGATAAGCGAGAAGGATTGGATGCAAAGTCGATACGACCAATTGGCCCTAATTGACGAAAGAAGGGTGGCTGCTGTTTGGCACGGTCAGTTATATCAACAAAGGATCTCTAGATCATACGACAAAAGGATAAGACCTCGAAAGTTCAAGGAAAATGATTTGGTGCTAAAAAGAGTCATGCCTTGTCAAGACGAAGCCAGGGGGAAGTTCGCCCCGAACTGGGAAGGACCATTCGTGATTAAGAAGGTGCTATCCGGAGGAGCCCTCATGTTGCAAGAAATGGATGGTGAGGTATTTCCACAACCCCTCAATTCTGACTCGGTGAAGCGGTTCTATGCTTAAATCATCAGTTCCTTTTTCCTTTGGGAGCGAACTACGTAGGACCTGATCTCCCAACTTGTGGGGGTACGTAGGCAGCCATCATGGCGCGGTCCGATCCCTTAAAAAAAATAATAATCATTTCCCTAACCAAAACCAATTTTTCATAGCCAGATAAAACCTTCCTACACCCGCAAAACCTTCCCGAAACCAGCTGCCTAACCGGCTTCATCCCAAAGGACATAACCCTGATCCAACCAAACAGTTATCCAAAATCTGAGATTCAATCCGATGAACTCAAAAGGTGTGCGACAAGATCTGTCAAATCTCCATCAAGACTTGAGAAGAGAAAGAAGGCAAAATTTCAAAATCGTGGTCAACTAGATAAAACGAGGATCCAATGAAAGGCAATGATACGACAAAGGGGGAAAATGACTAAATTTAAATGCATGTGTATATATATAAGTCATTTTATTACAAGATCTCTCTTTCAATAACTGATGAAACTAACATAGTCTATGCAGGAAATAAAATAATCTACAAATCTGAAACTAGCTGAATCAGGATGGATAAAGTGGTGGATAGATCTGAAGCATCAGCACCCCCTGCAATCTGCTGCCCCATCATAACGATGCGATCCAACAAAGCGGTGGCTCGGCTGACAGTCACAGAATGAGCATCTATAACTGCCCTGGTCTGAAATACAATGGCGTCTCTGTCAGCAATGGCAGCATCTCTGGCCAGAATAGCGGCATCCCTCTCAACAATGGCAGCATCCCTCTCAGATTCAATAGCAGTCAAGGCAAGTCGGATCCGGCTGTCTTCAGTGACCCGACTAGGGGCAGAATCAGATGAGAAGGAATTATCTGTGGCATCATCTGAGAAAATCACTCTGGAGTCATCAAGGGCCCCGGTCCGACTCAAACCAGCCGGATCTAAGTCTCCGCGCAACCACTGCACGTAAGCAAATGTCTGGAGGTGGCAACCCTCACTATATTCGGCAGAGATCCTGCGAGACCAAAGATCGTATACCCGCAGCAGTTCCCTCTCTGTCTGGGATGATATAAGGAATCGGTAGGCGGCTGCACCCATGAAAGGGTGAAAATCTTGTGTCTGATCAAACTGCCCTGTAACAGCCAAGGGATGATAAGTAGTCACGCCCCTCAAGCCAGCAATGGGAATGAAGTCCAGGTCAGGCACATGAGTCAAGAAGCTCATAAAGGAGCAATAACCCGAATAGACCAATAGATGAAAGGGATCCTCAATGACCGATAAAAATGATGTCCAGGAGGCCACATCAGTACAGCTCATGGGACGAAACGAAAACTGTGTGGTTATGTCATGGCTGAAGCAAAACCCTTGGCGACGGAAGTGGCCGATGGGACTGAGATGACTCATGAACCACACGTACAACAAAGTCGAGCTCCCTCTGAACACTCTGCCGCGGAAAGACTGGCAATATGAGGCTGACATGTAGGTATCCGCCAATATCATAGGAATAATGGTGTAATCCTCCTGGAGGGCTCGAACGGCAGCGACAACCCGCATGTCCAACTGATCCGGTCCTGCGGGCAAATACAAAACTGAGACGACACAGGCCATCAGAACGTCCACTCTCAAGGCACCCCAGCGCTCCTCGGACACGGAAAAATCACCGAGGAAAAGACGAAAACTGTTAGGTGAGCCAAATCGATCAATCAAGAACTGAAGGGGAACCATATGGTCTGATGTGATCACCGGTAACAAGACAGCCCTCCGCAAACCGGTGAAAGTCAAGAATTGACGGCGCATGGAACCAACTGTAACCCTGGCACAAGGTCTATCCAAAGGCAAGCCGGTGAAACGAGCATACTCCTCGAGGGTGGGGGTCAGCTCTACCGTCCCTAACCTGAACACCTGACGGGCAGGCGCCCAATAGCTTAGAATACCATTCACAAAGCCCACTGGCACCTGAAAGGTTAATAAGGGCCAAGAATGGCCCAAAAGACCATCTACGATGACCCTGTCGGTCAGCAATAAACTGTCCAACCAGCGGAGGAAACTGCCAACCAACCCTGTGGAAGGAATGAAATCCAAACGTACCACGGCATCTGAGGACGACATCTGTGGAAAAATAGTATCAAAAAGACTGTACAGGGGTCATTTTCTATCCATAAATAAGAAAAGCATGCATCATACAGTTAATAATAAAGCAAATGAAGTTCATAGAGATAAAAGAGAAATACTGTGCATGAATAAATAAATGAGTTCAGTACATAGTGCATAAAATGAAAAATAAGTCTAAACAGGTACAGGTACAAAAGCCCTATCCTATCCTGATCTAAATAAAATCAATCTCATCTATAAAAGCGGGATCCTCAAACTGATCCCCTGGGGTCGTCGAAGTCGGAGGACCGAAATTCATGTCCGGAATGTAGGGCTGCACTGTGGCATCGGACGAGCTCAGGCCTGCATCATAACCCGCACCGTCAGGATCGTAGGCATAAGCATCCTCTAGAGTCCGGCCCAACACCCGAAGATATAGAGACAACTGGTCTACCTGCCGGGTCAAGGTGGTGATCTGCTCAGCATGGGTAGGGCTCCGAACACAGGCTGCCCAGTCCATCATCATCACTGAACCGGGGACCATATCCCCAAGGAAGAATGTGGCCCGGGTCTGAGGACCGATGGTGCGGGGCACCCACCAAGTACAAAAAACATCACTCGTACTGGGACCCGTAGATAGCATCCGGCCGTCCTCCCCTGCAAGCATGATCTCTGAAGGCTGAGAATCCAACGGCCAGGAGGTAGTGAAAGGAAGGGAATGCGGGATGCGGATCTCTCCAGTAACGCATCTGAATGCGCGCTCCCGCAGATACATCACCCATCCTCCAACACTCTGCAAAGTGAGGCGACGGGTGGAAAGTGCGAACTCCGGGCCGTTAGGATACCCATCCGTGAACCCCACATCCAGATGCTCAGAAAGATAAGGCCTCCAGACGACCCATGCAGCAGTGATCAGCTCCAGCTGGATGCGGCAATGGGCAAAGCTGCCAGACACTGGGACCTCCTCCAAGGTGTTGTGGTGCCATCGCCGACCCCGAGGATAGGTGTCCAAGCCGAGGGTAGTGACGGGCCTCAGACAAGGAAGACGCTCGTAGGCCCAGAACTGTTAAATAGAATAAGGCAGAGCATGAGTAACCAACAAAAGCAGAAAAGAGAAATGAAATGATGGGAAATACAATAAGAAAAAGGAAGAAAAACCTCACCAGCAGGAAGTGATAGAATCCGAGCCAAGAATATGTCTGGCCCTCCGAGTGTAGACGCATACCGTGGAGGAATAGGCAAAGGTGAATGACCCCCAGTCATAGTCACTGATACGGTCCACGTCTCTGACAGCCCCTACGACGCTGAAATGAATGGTGGAGGAGTTGTTCCCTAGGAAACAACCCCTCATAATGGTCAGGAATAAGCGTCGTAGTAGAATGTCCCGGGTGCCCTGATCCGCTAGAATAGGCAGTGCGTACAGACCCCCGACAGCATCGACAGCCAAAGTGCCGGACCGAATGTTACGGGCCTTAAAGACCCGGTCCTCAGCGGCGAAGCCCAGTAAAGCTCGGACCTCTGCTGGAGTGATGTCAAGATCCAGAGGGACCCGGGACCCGGTAAACTCTATGCCGGTAATATACCTCCAATCCCAGGGGGTCAGCACAACCTCGCAGTCAAGAAGGTGAAGAGACTGCGTCTGGTGGAACCAGCGCTCAGATAAGGCCCTCATGTAACCCCAGGGGCACTGGCGGGGAATGATGGTGAAGAAGTGACGAAAGCCCCAAGAGTCCACCACCGCCCGGTACTCGCTATGCAGAGCTGTATAGAGGGAGTATATGTTGAACCAGTTACCCCTCGGCTGAGTAAACTCGGGCACCTGGGACAATCACCAATGGGTCAGTCTAGATAAAAAGGAGAAATGAGAAATTGAGAATGAAATGAGAATGGAATCGAATATACCTCATTAGCTACAAGAGATGCCGAGGGGTGACGACTGAGATCCCGACCCAAAAGATCGGGTACCTGCACGGGGGCGCCAGAAGGAGCATGATGAGGAGATGGAGCCGGTATGCTGGAGGATGGCCCCTCTGCCGCGACCTCCGGAGGAACAGCCTCCTCAACGTCCGGGTGATCGGGACGGATGACGGCCTCCGCCAAGCGGCGAGCCTGACGGGTCCGAGGCGGAACAGGGAAAGGTGCAGCCCTACGACGGCGAACACCCGAGGTCCGCGATGCAGAAGAGCTACTAGGAGCATCGAGATCCATAGCTGGAATAGGATAAGCGAAGAGGAAGGTAAGTTCCCTTTTGAATTATGTCACAAATACTCTAAATTCCTATCCTCATCGTATAATTAGTGCAGCATGATGCAAGTAAAAAAAAAAAAAAAAAACAAAATCGGTAGAGTTCCGTTTGTAAAATGGACATCCCAGACATAAGCCAAACATATTTTTCATTAATCCAAGCTCAAACAGATCTAAATTGCATTCATATGTGTACTTACAGCATGTAAAGGACCATAGTGCATGATTTTCTTTCAAAAAGGGAAAAACAGATATGTGGGACCGCATCATGAGCATAAAATAGGACTCACACAGTTGATACACAGCATGTATATATGATCATACATAATATAGCATTGTAAAGCATACATTTTCTATCTATAGCATGTAAATAGCCAAATGTATAGCAAAACATTGACGAAATTGAAAAGTGAACGGTCAAAGTGTTACCTGTAGTGCGTAGATCGATCCTACCGGAGCGGTTTTTGCAGAAAAGTTGGAAAACTCGTCAAAAGGTCCTTGCAAACGAGCAAAATCGCAAGAATCTAGGTGGGGTACGAAGTTGAAAGTGACAGATCTGGAAGTGGCGAGCCGCTTAAGAAACCGATCTTGGCCGCAGATCTATCTGCGGCTGGCTGCAGATCTATCTGCGGCTGGCCGCAGATCAATCTGCGGCTGGCCGCAGATCCATCTGCGGCTGGCCCTGGTGGGTCCCCTTGGTTCCCTTGCAGCCGTTTGATGTGTCTAGTAAAAATGAATTACGAGATGGGTAACCGGCAACGATACCCGGCCCCGACGAGACAATCGACCGGCGACGATAACCGGCGATTACGAGATGGATGTCCGGCGACGAAAACCGGCTCCGACAAGACAATCGACCGGCGACGATAACCGGCGATTACAAGATGGATGTCCGGCGACGAAAACCGGCTCCGACAAGATAACCAACCGGCAACGATAACCGGGGGTTACGAGATGGGTGACCGGCGACGATACCCGGCCCCGACGAGACAATCGACCGACGACGATAACCGGCAATTACGAGATGGATGTCCGGCGACGAAAACCGGCTCCGACAAGACAACCAACCGACGACAATAACCGGGGGTTACGAGATGGGTGACCGGCGACGATAACCGGCCCCGACGAGACAATCGACCGGCGACGATAACCGGCGATTACGAGATGGATGTCCGGCGACGAAAATCGGCTCCGACAAGACAACCAACCGGCGACGATACCCGGCCCCGACGAGACAATCGACCGGTGACAATAACCGGCGATTACGAGATGGATGTCCAGCGACGAAAACCGGCTCCGACAAAATAACCAACCGGCGACGATAACCGGGGGTTACGAGGTGGGTGACCGGCAACGATACCCGGCCCCGACGAGACGATCATCGGCCTCGACACCCTTTTCTGAATGTTTTGCATCAATTGCAT